>JARHVA010002190.1:342500-517500 GCA_037957365.1 Torreya grandis | reverse complement strand
CCACATGATTTTTATGAGTTTATACCTCCAATTTTTATATTATAAACCTATATTAAGATCTTATTATGTAGATAAATATCTTATTCAAAAATATCCAAATCATCATATTTGTATTCCTATCTCTTAGACATAAAATTTAGGTTAAGACAGTTTCATTTATAAAACTATGCTAAGGCTAAAATTAACATACCTCATATATAAATGACTATTTTTAAAATATTATTAATCCCTTTAGGTTGACCCATTTACCTAGTGTGTTGGTGGCATGAGAAATTTCTAAATGGACTCATATAAATACAAATCAAGGTAAATGTTATTGATTCATATAACACTCATCTATTAAGCATATATATACTGTGACACATTAATAAAAGCTATCATATTCTTCCCAATTTGTAAATTAGTCCCTAAGAGTATTCATAATCCAAGAGTGAAGCACACTAAGACAAGATAAGTCATAAATTATTACTATCAAGTGTCAAAATATAGATCACTAGGTGCATTCACCTATCAAAAAATAACAATTGCACATTCACACTAAGGGGAAGAACTACATGCGGATTTAATTCCCTCGTAGGAGTATTGGATGCTTATTAAATGATCAATAATCAATGAGGGTGATTGAGGTCAACTCAAGTCATTACACTTTTGAATTTTTTTATAGTTTTTATCCTTTCACAAGTTAACCTAGGGTTTCTAGGAGAAGGAGACTAATTTTAGAGTTACACACACACACTTAATCATCATGATTAAAGATACAAATATATTATAGGTAAGCATAATATATTATATGATCAAAAAGATTTAAAATATATAATGATAAAAACATCATGATTTATTCTAATTCATCAATGTTTGCTCCCCAATGTAATGTTAGTGACCCTTTATGCACAAAAAATCAATTTTAGATTTGATTGTCTTATGGGCCTGCTTCCATCCCTTTACACTATTAGGAGTCAATAAAAATTATTTAGTTAACCATAAAATCTAATTACCTTGATCTATTTGGTATTTTATATATTCATTACTTGTCACTTATCAAATCAATTTTAGTACTTTACATTTAAATTAATGCTTAATTATCATTTTTTACAATATAAATTACATTCAGTTTTCTATCTTCATTAGAGTTTTATGATCCAAATTATGGAAAACAATGGGATGAATCATGTTACTTTTTGAAATATTTCCCCATGATCATATGTTATATCTACCTATATTCATTATCATGTAATCTTATCAATCTATCCTCTATGTTTTTCCCTTTCCCATTGTATTATTCATTTTTTTCATGTTTCAGAGCATTTTCATATTCACTTGGCCCCCCTATGATTCAATTAAGTAGTGTTCCATATATTTTTATATTGCATTATCTTGACCAACTAATCCAAACTTGGATCTAAATATACTAGGACAAACTATATGTATTCATTAAACCCAATTATATGTAACTCATGCTTGTAAGATGTTATTGTGAGACATTTCATATTTAAAACATTAGATCAAACATGTTATAGTGGTAGATTTAGTTTTGGGATGATCTATACATATTCATAGTGATGAGTCTAAAATTTTTATCTCTTAAAATGAAGAGGTTTATTATAGATATTGGAAAAATACTATCTAAAGAGTGATAGGTACATAATAACCCTAATATTATGTAACTACCCTATCAGTTTAAAAATTAATAGGATTGAAAAAATATACAACCATTCCCATTCTCATGTTTTTTCTCATGATAAAAACATTTGTATAAAACCATACAAAATTGTTTAAGCTTCTTAGTGAGCTTCAAAGTTGAGATAAAATTAATATAGGTCTTGTGCAAGGTATAAGGCATTAAAAAATACAATAATAAGTCTTGAAGTTTGATTCACATTGAAAGTTACAATTTTGAATCTTTGTTATTTTTGTTTCACTATTTCCGAGTTGTAAATGGTTGTTTTAGATATGTTAAAGTTTAGATAAGTGTCTGATATTTGCATAGAAGTCTTGTGTGAAGGTTATAAATATAGTATTAGTGTTAAAATTTCCCATTAAGGCCATGGTTGATAGTACCTTGTATATTTTCTACATATAGTGGAATGGGAGTGATATTACCTCATTCACTAGAGTTTTTCCCACACCAAGTGTCTCCAAGATAACTCTTATGTTCATCATGATATTTATTCATTATTATGTTTCACATTCATGTGAAATATGTTTTAAATTTTGTTTATATCCTTTTTTTATCTCTATTTTATAATTACAAAATACTATAATAATCATCTTCCAATCATTGTTGAGTTAAGAGTCATAAGATATATATTGGTAAAGATCATAGTGGAATATTAACCTAATTTATGCATCATATTGATATTAGAGTTGGTTTAACATAATTCTTATGCATGCTTATGACTACATTATAATTTCATGCCCATCATTGGATAAATTAAAGATAGTGGTCAAGGTATATTAGTTTCCTTTGAAGTAGATATTTCCATAATGAATTGGAATTAAGAGATCAAAAGTATGGCCCATGGTGATGAATAAGATTCCAAAACCATAAAATAATAATATTACAAACTTGAAGAAAGAGTATCTAACATTTTCTATTTCTATAAGAAAGCATGACCAGGTGGAATCTATCATCGGTATTCTCATGTATAATCTTGTTGTTTCTATAGAGTCATTAAAAATAAGCAAGGATGACACTCTCAAGATTCATGATAATGAGGAAAAACCCCATGCAAACCAAATTCCACATACATTAAAGGAAAAATAAAATATAAATATTCAACTATATGATAGGGATGTGAAAGTGGAGAGACTAGACCATTAACTATCCCTAATATATATTTTATTTTGCTTCATATTAATGATAGCCAACACATTTATTTTTCATGGTTAAAATTAACCAATCATTCTTTAACTTGGTCTGAGATTTATATTCATATTATGGTTGTTAATAGTATTACTTCTATTATTAAGTGGGATTATTTTAAGAAGCTAATCAAAAAAAAATTATTTACTATTTTTTATGAATAAGATAGGTCCAAGTATTCATAATATCTTAAGAAAAAGAAAATATAAAATGTTTAGGAGCACACTAGTGAGTTCCATAAGAATGTTGTCTAAATAGGCAAATATATAGAAAACTGTGACATCTTGATGAAGTATGTGGATGGACTTCATTTACATTTGAGAAGATATTTCCTTTTGGATAAACCTACAGATGTATATGAGGCTTGTTTTTAATATTATTACTTGGATATGGATAAGAATGATCCATATACCTCTCAAAACACTTCTAAGAAACCAAGCAACTTTACGAAAAAGGATAAAGGTAAAGGGAAAGGTAAGCATAATTTAATTTTAATCTATTATAAAATTAATAAAATACATTGTGTGAAATGTGACATTTATAATCATTATGAGGATCAATGTTGGAAACTCCATCTAAAATTACATCCATTCAAGAACAACAAAAAGAAGAAGGCTATGCTCTCTCTTCAAGGTTAGAATATTAGTTGAAAATAAAATATGGATGAAACTTTTTGGTGTATCTCCATCAATAAAGAGGTATTTTTGGGTAGTAATAGTGATCAAGAGAGTAAAATTTCTAATATTTTCCATATTAAAATTAAAATGAAGAAATAAAAGTGGATGCTTTTTTGATACTTGTTCACAATTTAATTTGGTAATCATGAAATTTGTAGACAAACTAGGGTTTTAGACTTGAAATCATCCAAACCCATATTATTTGGGTTGGGTGAATAAAAATCTATACATCAATAATACCAAGAAATATAAAGTTATATTTTTTATTAATCCACATTTCATTAATGAAGTTATAATGGATGTTATGGCCCTTGATGTGTATGGTGTAGTGTTTAGTATCCATTACTTGTATATGTAGGATGTTATTTTCATGTGGAGATTCAACCAATACCATTTAGTGAAATATGGTAATAAATATATCATTTTAGACTCTAAAGTTGATTCTAGAATCTCTTTGGTAAGTGTATCTAAATCTAAGAAGCTTAATAATTATAGTGGGAAGATTTATTTGCTTCTTTTGAGAGATATTAAAGATGAATAAGTGGATACACATAATACTCCATATAACATGTTTAATAATAAAGAATAGAATCATATGGGATAGTTGGTGTAACAATTCAAGGATGTTTTCCATGAGCCTACGAGACTGCACTAGTTAGGTCTATTGAGCATGAAATCATATACTACCCAACAATCTGATTCCAAATCTTAGGTTATGTAGATAGTCATTGAAGGATACTAGTGAGGTAAAATAATAATTAAATTATTTTTCATTTATCATATTACTTATCCATGTGGTTATCCTATTATTTTAGTGCCTAAGAAATATGGTTCTTGGAGATGTTTGTTGATTATATAACACTTATAAAGATAACCATTAAGAAGAGGAAACTAGATATAGAGGTCCATAAAGTTAATAAATTCATTGAAAATACTTATAAAATTCACCTTCAAGTGCAAGAGAGGTTGAATAAGTATCGAGACAAGTATAAATAAAGACATGATCAACATAAGAATGGGCATAGTCTCCTTATTGAAGATAAGCTATGGTATTAATTGAGTAGATAAAGGATCCAATATAATTATAATAAGATTAAGATTGTTATATATGGTTTATTTTAAATTTTAGAATAAATTTACAACAATGCTTTTACTTTATTTTCCTCATATGAATATATATTCAATTGTCAATGTTGATTACTTACAAATTTTTGAGCCTTTTATGTTAGACAATGAATATGAAGTGTCTTTGATACCTTCAATAAAATAACTCACTCTAAATAGTCAAATTAAAAAATTTAGGATGTTGTATTGTATAATAAATAAAGTATAATGCAAAGAGGAGTGAAAAAACATTGGTTGGGTAGGTTAAAAGGCTAGCTACCCAGAAATACCAAATGGTATTCTAGAGAAGATGTGGGGAATTTTTTAATCACTTTAAAAATTCTTAAAGCTTTTAGGAACTTAAAATATTCAAATTTAGGAGGTATGATCCAAAGTTAGATCATAATATACTAGTCATGTAAACTAGAGAGTTATGATATACCCAATTGTATTTAATTCACAATTGTATGACTCTATTATAAGACATTTCATATTTAATATATCGCATTAGACATGTTATAGTGGTAGATTCAATGTGAGGGTGATACAAACATATTTATAATTATTAATTAATAATGTTTCAATTCTTGAAATTAAGAGTTTTATCATATATGATAGAACCATCACTATTTTTAGGGTGGTACTTATGAAACTTCCCTTATTGAGGATTGGAAACATTTGTAACCATTTACATTTTGATGGTTTTGAAATTACCAATCTAAATACACCATTGGTCTCTTCATAAGATAAAACTTACGAATGGGAATGGTTGGGAATTTTTACACTTAGTATTTGCATAACCACTAATTTTTTAGGTGGTTTTTTCATAACCGCCCAAATGGTTTTGAAACTATTAGTTTGCATTACTAGTGGTTTTGTCACAAGAAAAAAATAAGAATGGGAATGGTTACAAATGTTTCCAATCCTTAATGATGATTTTTTTGATCTTCTTGGTAGAATTAAAAGTTGAGAGAGCATAAATATAGGTCTTTTGAAAGGAAAAATGAATAAAAAATATAATGAAAAGTCTTGAATTTTTATTCACATTTATAAGTTGTAATTTTGAGTCTTTGTCTTTATTGCCTCATTATGTCCTAGCTTTAGATGGTTGATTCAACTATGTTGGAGTTTAGAGTAGTGTATGGAATTTGTAAAGTATTCTTGTATGTAAGTTTTGGATAGATAAATAGTGATAATTCTATCCATGAAGGCCATATTTGGAATTAGCTTTTATGTTTCCTACATTAAATAGTGGAAGAGGAGTGAAAATACCTTACCCACTAGAGTTTTTTCCACACTGGCTTTCTATAGGAAAACTCTTGTCTTAATTTTGAGATTTATTCATTCTTTCACTTCATATTCATGTAAAATAATATTTAAATTTTATTTATATCATTTGTTTATCTCTATTTTAACATTACAAAAATCCTAGAACAATCATATTCAAATTATTATTGAGATAAGAATCATAAGATATGTGTTGGTAAATATTAAAGTGGAATATGCACCTAGGTTAGAGGTCACAAAAAAATTCTTATATTTTCTATTCATTTTTGTTCTAAATTAGACAATTTGACACAACCATTATTTTCTTATTTCCATTTCTACTAAATAAGCTAAGTTGATTTCATCAAATTTTTAGATAGGTGATATTTATACATAGGTTTAACAATATCATTTTTAATAAGAAAAACATATGATATACTTTATTCATGCACATAAATACACCCTTAGTAGGAAGAAGAGGAATTAGGGTAAATAAGCTTATACTTTGGATGTATATTTTTCACACGGTCTATGAAGGGTTTAAAAAGAGAAGGTGAAATAATAAGGTGCACATATTATTTGAAGTCCCTAACTAAGGATAACTAGATATTTTTACTTACATCTTGATCTTCACATAAAACATCTCTCGCAAGTTCCACTTGAGCTAAAGGGATATATTATGTGCTAACAAGTCAACCCAAGATAAGTATTCTTATCACTATACTCTTTATTTATTTATTTAGTGGACATATATTTATGTGTGTGTATCTGCTATATTGGTATGTTATTATATTCCATGGATAGGTTAGTATATATTATTAGTATGTGTTATCTTTCTATACATTATTTCCATTGTTTACACTTCTTTGTTACAACATTTTAAATACTAAAATATGGTATTAGATACTTGGAAATGTTAGTTTTGACCTACCTTCGCCTTACATGAATTTTGTATACATAGATGACTCTTATTCACCATTATCTCAAATTCACATGTCTTCCATGTATTTGTTTCTCCCTAGTTACTATTAGTCACCTAATAAAATTCCCCTAGTTTATTTTAGATCAATGAATTATCATACACATACATATCTATAGTATCAAATCAATGTTCCTATCTCCTAGACAAAATCATAAGACTTATATGGTACCAAAATAATGGTATTTTTTAATCTTGAAAGTTTAATTTTGCATCAAGAAATATGTACATTTCACATTTAAATCATTCATATGGGTCAACCTATATATTTTTAATGTTAGAGGCATGATAAATCACCCAAAGAGTCTCATATAATTAAAAATAGATATAATCCCATTATCATCTATAAAAAATACTCAAACACTTGCACATTTAAAGACACTACCCAATTTTTTCCAATTCTTCCTTTAGTGGTAAGGAATAAGTCTTATCCAATCCTGAATCACCTCATTTCATCAAAATGAGAATTAAGAGATATTAAATCCTAATTAGACAAACTATTGTGTGAAATAAAAATGTTATAGATATGAAATAAATGATAAACTAATTTTGAAAATTTTTAATTTAGAAATATATTAAAATGGGAAAATGTTAGAAGGAAATAACTTAGCTAGAAAATAGAAAGGAAAGATTGTAAGTGCAACTATGAAATTGGCTATGTGACTAGGTAATAATGCTATGAATCATGAATAATACATCACTTGGATCTAGAAAAAGGATGTTGGGATTAAGAAAGGGTGGTTTGAACTATTTTCCTAAGGGTGTGCTGATATCTTGAGAGGGTTTTCTCTCTATAACTAATGTGACATGTTTGTTTGCACCTACATGTCCTATTTCACTATGTAGAAAATCTCAGTATGTTGTGAAATTCATTGTGTACCTTATTAACTTATAACCTATCTCAATAAAACTTGAATGATAAAAAAATGGGTTAGTAGTTGAAATTTTTCTAGAACTCAACACCCCCTATATTGAATGTTGCCTACATACTGATACTTTGAAGAGGGATCAAAATACATATAGTTATCCCATATTATGGTGGTGTGTGTGAAATATTGGTGTAAAATATTAAATGTTGGAGCAATATTAGTTTGATTAAGTGATTCTACAATGACCTGTGACCTTGGAGGAGTATGTAAAATTGACTCAGGGCTACTAACACTATGTGGAATCTAAGTTGGTAAAAATATAAACTTTTATCTCCATGTCTAGTTATATATTATGGTGTTTTTAATCATATGAGACTCTAATGGATAATGGTTAGAAAATGAAGATTTATAGTGATCATTTTTAAATTTATTTGGATGGGACTCATGAAACATGTGGGATGACCCATTGGATAATTTTAAATTTTATAATACATTTATTATTTGGTTTGTAGACATGAATAATAAAATTGGATAGAATCAAAGAGCATGATAGTCCAAATGTAATGACCTTATCTGAAGAGTAGAGGCAATTAAACTGGAAGTGTGGTTTGATCTGAAAGTGATTTTGAGCTATATGAAATATGGAATAAGAATATGAGAATAATATTTTTCTTAAGAGGTAAGAGTCATTCACATAAAAATTGAAAGAAGGGTTATCAAGGACCATGAAATCAAATATTAACTAAGTGTATATAAGGAGTGGTTATAAGTAAATAATTTTAGAAAAAAATATTAATTTATGTGTCTATATTTCCCCCCTATTATTCTAGTAATGTAGTAAAGTGAAAGTAATAAAGGAAAAATAAAATTGTGTACTTGAGCTTACCTATGAATGATAGTCTTGAATGTAGGCTACAACACTGACTATTCTTCATACAAAACCTATAATGAAACACATTAAAAATTAATCCTTAAGATAAATATAATAAAAACTATAATTATAATAATAAGGAATGAATACATTTTATTTATTATTCAAATCATTGTGTTTTATGGTGAAAAATTGGTGATTAGTGAAGGAATTACCCTTGGATATTTCATATTTATTGATGAACTTGTATTGGGATGTGCATGCCCTGATCCTCATTCAAAAGAGAGTGTGCTTATATAATCAAGTTGGCCTTTACTTCATCATTTTGAAACCCAAGGTAGGAAGAGTAGTTAGGAATTCATATATGAATTCCAATAGATTAATTGAGTGAATAAAGGCAAATAACCTATTATATATGGAATAAGGTTCATTTATGGTGCAAAACTAGTGTAAAACAATAGTATTAGTATGGTGTATAAATTATAGATAATGAAAAGTATTTACACTCCATCTAAAAAACTAATGAAAAACTAAATAAAAATATGGTCATGTGTCATACACATGCCTCAAATCTCATATTTGGGTTTATCTAAATTTTAGACCTAAGTAATATCAATTAAAATATTAAACAAAAACCTATGATAACCTAAAATGCATGTCACACATGATTCCATAAAAATAATAAAAATCTAAGGAAAACCTATGTAAAACCCTAACACTTGTTTATGAGAAATACTATAATTGGTTTTTAGTCTGAGTAACATTTCTAGAATTGTATAAATTGTTTTTTTATTGCTAGGATAACAACACTATTTTATGGACATTGATGGCCTCCAACCTTGTATAAATTGAGTAATATTACCTATTTAAAATAAAATGTGGGAATGAATTGTGATAAATTGGGTAAAAGCTATAAATTTATGTTTGTCAACTATATTGTTAGAGCTTAGTCACTGAGAAAAGCCACTATATATGCCCCCCACATTTGAGGTGAGTAATGAATCATACATAATAACTTAACTCAAAATAAAAATGTTATGCAAGATATGTTATAAAGATATTTACATATAAGTAGGAAAAATAAGATCATGGTATCATCATAGATATATTGAAAAATAATTTTTAATGTAATATGATGTATAAATGCAAACATATAAAATGTTAAATCTAGTAAGATGTTATCAATGATTAATTTAGTGAATGAACATAAATAAGTACTAAAACTAAATATCAAAACATGGGGATGGATGCATGATATTTATCATGACATTAGATATTAAAAAGATGCATGATGACCATCATGGCATAAAAATTTGAAAAAAAAAGTCAAACAAGTTTCACAGTCATGATGCACACACATAAAGAGTACATACAAAACACACAATATAAATCCAAGGGGCCACATACAAGGGACATATTCAAATGTCACTCTCACAAATAGAAACATACAATAGGATTAGAGCTACAAATAAGAACATGTTCAAATATCCTTAATAAAAAATGGTGAATACACAAAAGACATGAAGAAAAAAATCAAAGATAAAAAACTTGCATAGAGTAAATGTAATTGATCAACTAAGTAATTTATAACATTATTATATTAAGAAAATTATGTAGCCAATAATATATCAATGTGAAAGTAAGTGATAAATAATGATAAATTTTATACAATGTATGAAATCGACGTATGAACATAAGGGATAACCTAAAAATGATAGAACTAGTCTAAGAATATGCACTAAATTAACTTATTACAAAATAAATAAGATGTAGAAGGCTTGTGACTTAAATTGGATATGGGAATTTATAATATGTGTTTACTGGGACATGTTTGGTATAATCAAACAATATAAAGTGCATTATTGTTTAGTTAGAATCCTTTTTTTGTCAACATTTATGGGTGTGAGATATCATCATAAGCTACAACTATGTCTAGAAATGGTAACTTATATGTTTTACATTCACTCATGTACACTTGTGTAACCTATTTTATGAAAACTAGATATATAGAGAAATAATGAGTATATTGAACACAAATTAGTTGATGAAAATAAACTACGCAAATCATGCATAGGTCTTGATTTTGGAAATTTTTAAAATATTTTATTTTTTGATTCAAGTATCTGAAATAACATGATAATATAAAAATAAAACAACACATCTAAGGGATGTGATAATCTAAAGGTAAATCTTGTGGAAGATACTCTAGTGATGGATACTAAATCTTGTCAAAATCCCATTGATCATCATCATTAGGGCCATCATACCATTGATTCTCTATATATGTATCCTTTATTTATCATTGTTTTGAATGTCATGCATTCATAAGGCATTTTTATCTATTATGTATGAAACCACATGTGCAATTTTTGGATAAACTAACTTTGATCCTTGTATCTCATTTATGAATCTATGATTGTCATCCAATCCATCATGAATAATGTGAATTATACTATCCTAACATTTAAATTTAAGACACTTATTTAGATTGTCAAGTGTATCTTCCATTTCATGTAACCATTATTGATCCAATGTAATACCAATGTGATTTCCTATTTGCATAACAAAAAATAGTGTTACCAATATAGTGTTAATTTATTAACCATTGTTGTTCCAATCTAGTACCAATGTGATTTTCTATGTTTATCATTCATAAACTATTGATTTAGGGTTACAAGTGAAGAATAAGCTACACAATGACTTCCATAATAGATCAATATTTATCATATAATAAATAAGACATCCACTCAAAAGTGAACTTGTCATATCATTCATTGAGAGAAAAAACTCATAAATTAATAAGTTAGAGATTAATATAAAATCGCATTGATCTAATATAGTTAGAGATTAATTAATTAATCTCACAGTTTTGAACAAGCTCAAGTATACACATAATACTAAAACTACGTAAAATTATAAGTTTAAAAGCAAAACAAACAACTAGGTCCCAAAAAACTATACTAATAATAATAAAAAATAAAGGTTAATGCAACATCATAACCTATAAATTGGATTCTCATATCTGCTCCACAAAGCAGGCAATTTTCATGATTACTTCAACATCCTCATGTATTATTACATAAGTGACTTGATATTAATGTATATTATAATTATCATTGATGTATTATAAATTATACAAAAAAATTATACAAGATAATCAATCAGATACAATATCTTGTTGGTGATAATATTACTTAGATCAACACACTTACCAAGGATTCACTACCACAACCTAATGGAAATGTAAAGTTAAAAATATTTTTTAATCCTCTTCCAAATCATAAGGCAATATAAAATAAGGATAATTTTGAAGTACATTGTATATAAAATACTCCTCCTTTGACATATGATCTTCCATTGGATAATATTATTGGTATAATTATAGGCATATCAATACAACAACACATAATTACATTTAACTGTAGTGAGATTGTGGATGATGAATCATATTTTAATTCAATATTTAAACATGCTTATTTTTATTAGAAACCTTTTCATATTTTCATGATAAATAATTAATCAAATTAAAATGCTTACATAATGACACTTAAACATAATCTTGGATACACACATGATGATTTGATATAAATAACCATGATATATAAAGGATTTAATGGATAGAGACATAACCCCTTGGGACACATTATGCTACATCTTAAAGTAAGCCCTACTATATTTTCAAGTAAATTCCTAACCTTATCAATCAAAATCATATTTTACATGTTGTTGGGATACCCTTGGATACATAAGCTCCATGTGATACCATATAAATATACCAACATATCAAATATATACATTGAAATAGGGTGGTGATAGTTCTAAGGATTATGTATGAGTGCCCTATTAAAACTTAGGCATTTACTCCTCCACCCAAACCATAACTATAGTTAGTTGTTAGACCTATTTAAGATCATTATATAGACTCAGTTACTAAACCAATTTGGGATGATAAAATAGATAAAGGTATCAAACCAATCCAAAATCATTGTAAGTAGTTAATTATACATCATATTCAGGTTCATTATATGTAGATAGTTCAAAGGATAGTATTTGAATTTCATAGATGACCAATAATTCAATGTCCATTATATCAAAGATTCATTAAACATTGACAAAATCCATTATATATTATAACAAATACTAAGATAATACCAAAAATATTTTATCATGTTCTATAGTGAAAAAAACATAGATGCATTGTCATACTATATAGTGGATTCCAAAGATTCCTTGGATTTCTCAAGTTACTCATCACATATAATATACTATCAAAAATGATGAAGGGGGTATAATACATCTTGAGATAATTTTTCAAATTTAGAATTAGATATAGTTGCACTTACATATGGAACTTTTCACTCAAAAAAAGTGACCATAACACCATATGATACACGCACTTCATGTGAGCATCCCATTGATAGGATTCTTTGTTAGTATTATCCACACACTAAAAATAAAAAATAAAATTAATATTCAAATATTCAAAACAAAAAAAAAATAGGACCTTAACATGACATGATTTCTATTTTAAATTATTTACATATGTTATTTATCCCATGTTTGGTAGATTACATTTTGTTTTCATAAGCACATGCATTTCACATTATACATGAGTGATATGGAGGACATACATATATACATGATACATGGATACATAGATGTTATAAATTATTATACCCAAGGGCCATGTCAATGTTGGGGGAATATTATTTCACATGCCATATTATTATAGGTTATATCATCTTTTGACCTTACTCTTTACCATGTTGAAATATATTTATTTCTTACACATGTATTGTTATTAATAATTCTATATGCAATGCTAGATTTCATGGATATGTTAATTTACTATGTTGTGACATTGACATACTTGGATGGTGTAGACTAGCTTAATTATTCTATGCTCATTGATGTTGTTTATTTTTCCATTAGGTTACTCATTTTTTGTCTAATATTGGCCCTTGGCCTAGTGTGTATAATATTTACTATCAATTTTATGAAACCCTTGGCCTTATGTGTGACATTAAGTGTTATTTCATATGATTTAATTATATGCATCATGTCCATGTAATTATTTATCAAGAGTATTAAGTTTTCATGTGTTGTGATCCATATCATACACCTCCCCATTTCTATGGTGTCAAGATACATATCATTCACCTTTGCTACTTAGTCTTATCCAATGCTTCTATCAATGATGGCTACTAATGTGTGCTTGATTTATATATACAACTTGACATGACACTTGTATGCCTTATATTACATATGTTTCATACATGATTTAATGACATATTATCCACATGTTGGCATGATTATACATGATTAAATATTTATACATAACTTGATTATAGAAGTAAAACTATACACTGAAGATGTGTTTCTTTAGAAAACAAAAAACATCTCTAAAAAAATGTATAAGGTGAAATGAGAACGTTTCCCATTCTATTTTTGTCATGATGAAATTTTAGATTTTTTAAGATCTACATATTTTTATCTAAATATATGATTTAACGTACAAAAATCAAAGTCTTTCTTATTATGAAAAATAATTTCAAAGCTCTACCCTATTTTGATTTCACTGATAAGAGGCTCAAAATTAGATAATTATAAAATATCCTAGTAATGGATTTATTTACGCAACAATTTTTAATAATGAAACTATTTTAAATATACTAATCCTCACAATGTTATATATCTTACAAAATTTGATGGCATGAGTGTAATTGAGTAAATATGATGATGTAATTGTAGAAGTATATAACACACATTAGATAAGTAACATTTAGACAAGGATCATATGTCATAATACTATGGACTATTGAAAATTTTAAAAATGTTGTGGTGGTAAAGGGTTAGATATTTTCACATCATCCTCACACCATTTAATAATTTAGATAAGCTCCCACCATTCAATAATATTGACTAATAAAGTTGATGTTGTTGGCCAAAGACATACCCATGGGTCCCATTAAATCATTGTAATAATTTTAAGCCATCAAATTTACTTGTATCCAACAACTTGAACATCTTATGTTATAAGGAGTGATTTAAATTTATTAAAAGCCCTTAAATTATTAGATTAATAATACCTAGATTAATTCATAACCATTCATCTACCTAACCTTAGAAGGATGATGGTTGGCGAATCTTACAGTAAAATAAAATTAATTACATCTTCAAAGATTATTTAAGAGTTATTAAGAAGTGAAAATTCAAAGGTATTCAATGGGGATACGATATTGGCTCTACATTTAAAATCTACAAGATGGTATGTAATGTATACTCACCCTAATAAAGTATGTAATTAGGCCTATTTATAAAGAGGTATACCATACTAGGCACTAATAATGGACATAAATTTATAATTTTAATAAGTGAGGACATTAATTATATAGGAAGTATATTGAAAATTAGATAGATATACTTGAAAAGACCTCATAGATACTCTTGTACTTAACAATCAAAGTCTCAATACCTTTCCATTTCCTCTCTATTATATATATATATATATATATATATATATATATATATAAATCATTTTGAGTAGGGGAAGATCTTCCTAGACACTTTGGTCTACTATGTTTTATAACTTAGATGTCATCCCCTACTAATTTTTTATGTATTGTCATCTCAACCCATTAGTGGAAGAAATATGATTGTACACAATTTCCTTGAAATTGGTGATTAATGTTGTAAATATATTTGTTTATTCCTCACTTTTGTATTTCTTCTATAAATATATAATCATATTGAAATTATATCTTTACCTTCATAGTTTAATTTTATGTTGTGTTCATTTATATTCATATATACTGGTAGTTTTATGTTCGTATAGGTAGTCTTTAAATTTTCTATTCTTGTCTATCACCACTTTGGTTTTATGCCTTTGATTATCCTTTTAACCCTCCAAGATTTATATTTATGTAAGTATTTTAGGGTAGATTATAATTATAATAGGAATCATAACCAACTATCTTTATAGGTTATCTACTAGGAGTAGTCCTACATTGAGTAGAGATCCCATGTTGTGTTTGAAATATGGGTACCATCAAGCATAAATTTTTAGAATTTTAAAATTTTTTCTTACTTGATGGGAACTAATTAAATAATATTATTTTTTATGTCTTCATACTCAAAGTATAAATAAAATATTTATTGAAAAATAATATTTTATTTAAGTTTTATGTCATTTATATAATGAAATAAAGTTATTATTTCCAACCCAATATCCCTTCATTTTGTACCATTAAATTGTGTGATCTTGCTACATCTACAATAATGGAATTCCATACCCAAGTTAACTTTAAAAAATATTCCTATATTTAATGGATATGGTTATATTATACCTACATATGTGTATATGTTATTTTGTGATTATATATCACCTCAATTTTATACATTTGGTAAACTCAAACCTTGGTTGTTCCTCTAAGTTCTAAACCTTTTCTATTTTTGTAAGTCTTGTATCTACTCTATATTGTGCCCCTTGGCCTATATCTATTAGTCTAACTAGTATTATGTTGAAAACCTAGGTATTTTATCTTTCCCAAAATTCTTAAAATGTACTTATCCTCCATATTTTCAAGTTTTGAACATATATCTACTTTTTATTAACTTGAGACTAACATCTAGGATAGACATTAGAGTTGATGTTAGTGTCCTGACTTGATGCAAGTATACAATGCCATAAATTCATCTAATTTATAAATTAAACATATCCTAATGGTTATACTAAGTTATTTAATGTGTGTTATTAATCCAAAGGGATTGATCTAAATACAAGATCAACCCTCATTCATTCCTTACCTAACAACATGGGAATAATACTAAATAGTCTTACCAATGAACATTCAAAGAGAATTAAATTGAAGTAAGCTTCCCTATTTCCATACTATTCATAATTATCACATATATATAGGTATAAACTACTAAAGGAGTAGTCTAAGAGCTCAATTTTCCAAGTTATAAGATAGGTCACTATTGTACTTACTTTACACATACTGCATGATTCACACACAAGTCAAAATGTAGGGGATAACTACATGAGTCTAAGGCCTTCTTCTAGAGTATTAGCTATTAAGGTAGTTCATACTGATAGTGAGGTGTTTCATGTTAGCTTGACACTATGTACTCATGAACTCATTTTTCCCAAGGTCACTATGAAGATGGATAATTAGGGTTTTTCCATTTCATAAGGAATTGAAGTCCATGACCTAGATATAAATGCACTAGAGTGAAGGAGAAGAAAAACTCATAAGCATATAGGTGGTCACATTCTTCTATAGTAGGTTTTACATACAAGACACATCAAAATCAGATATTAAACTAGATGAAATCATCCTAGGCTGATCTTAGTGTCCAAAGTGCCATACAAATTAGATCTAGAATTTGATGAATGTTCTAAAACTATCTTCCAACATTCTTCCTACACGTTCTAGATCTAACATTATGTGTGCATCAAAACGAACTAAGTATATTACTTCTTTATCATTTCCATACATAGCTTAGTTTTACTTTCTATATTTAGCCTATACTCAACATAATAAATTTAGTGAATGCTTATATCTAAATTTAGCATCCAATTGTCATGCTATATATTGATTATCACCCTTTTTCCATTTAATTTATATATACCCATTTAATAAAATATAGGGTTCACAATAAGGTCATGTATATCATTTTAAGGTTAAACATTTGGTGAACCTGATCTTTAAACATGAAACCCTAGGATAAATTAGGGTTTTTTGATTTTTTCCTAATTATTGTAATTTGTTGCAAATTTTCAAATTTTCATTTGTGAAGCAATGGAAAATATTAGTGAAAAAAATTGATTCCAAATGGAAGATAAAAAATCATTAATTACTCATCTCAATAATAACAAGAGCTTAATATATGCATTTTTATATGTTACAAGAGATGAAATAAGTAAATAAGATAAAATTAAGGCTACCTCACCTAGTGATGGTGAATCATTATAAGGTACTAAAACTAATCCCACACCCATCAATCCACCTACATATAGTGGGATCATATATTATGTGTTCAAACATTTATTTAATGAAACTAATATTGATACATATATCATGGAATTACCAATTATTTTGATGCAAATACCATTTCCAATACCTATTACTACTCAAAACATATTTTCATCCACTTTTGTGACTACTAAAATTCCTAATCTAAATCCAATTGGGTCTATATATAAATCACTCCTTCAAGTTATAAAGACCTTAGATGACAAGGTTACAAACATTGAACAAAAATATTTAAAGTATATTCATTATATAGATTCACAAGATGTGGTGCATAACCCCTTTACACTTGTGATATATTTTCACCCATTACCAACTATATTTTTTGCACCAAAATTCACACTTTATGATATAAAGTGTGATCCTAAACAACATCTTTGAAAATTTTATGAGATATGACTTGATTATGCCTCCAATGATAAAATTTTGACTAAATTATTTATAATAAGCCTCAAAGACTATGCTTTGAGGTGGTTCTATGATTTACCTCTCCAATGTATAAAATATTTAAAACCTCTTTCAACCCAATTTTTAACACACTTTTACCATTAATATTTTCAAAAGGGTTTCCTATGCCCAAATTTATAAAATAAAAATGAACCAAAGAACCAATCAATGAATATGTCTTGAGATATAAGACAATGATAGCTATAAAGACCTATATTATGGTGGATAAAGAGTTTAAATATATATCCAAGAAAATTTTGCTTGCTCTTATACATGAGTCCATTATATTTAAGAATTTAAAATCTTTTGATGACTTATGCCATGTTGTATATGATCATGACATGAATATTATGTCATTTAATAAGCTCAAGTATGTCATAAAAACACCAGATGCATGTAAATATAATAACAAATTTACAATAAATCTAAGTTATAAGGTAAAACCTCCTCATCTTAAAAAGGAAACAACCACCATGGTTAACATATTTTAACAATAATCTAATTGAGTTGTATTATCCAATACACCAAGGAGACAATTTACATGTTTACTTGAGTCCCCAACTTAGTTTCACAATAATCTAATCGACTTGTCTTATCCAATACACCTAGAATATAATTTACATATTTACCTGAGTCCCCAACTTCATTAATTCCATAGTTACTAGAGTACCAACTTATATCTCTCCCTCATCTTATTGAGGTCGATATGAGTCAAACACTACCAAATGACATGATGTAAATGCTTATTGTGACTATCATCAAGGACCAAGGCATAATACAAGCATATGCTTTACCTTGAAGTATAAGATAAAATATTTTATTGATGACTAAAAACTTATATTTGAGGATCCTCTAAAGTAATTAGGATCACAACCTATAGATCACCATTAACATAAAATATTTAAAAATCCTTTGCAATATAATTCTAAGAAGGAATAAAAAGTCTAAATGGCATATAATGCACAACCTCCTCCCTCACATTATGAGCATCCACTTGATTGGATTATTTCTAATTACACATGAAATAAACCTCCTATGGTTCAAAGACTTATTTCCTTTGATTACAATGAAATAAAGGATGATGACTCTAATATTCATTATTTATTCATTCAATCATACCTTGATAAACACACTATACATAGTGTTATGAATGATAATGGTGAAAATGAGAATGTTTATACCATAAAATTACTTACACACTTGGGTTATACTAATCAATATTTACACCCCACTACCAAATCAGTTAGAGCATTTGATGGGACATCTCAGAAGGTTCTTGGTGAGATTGACTTACCTTTATAGTTTATTCTAGCACATGTGGTTACTACCTTTTTAGTTATCCCTTCCATAAGCATATTTTATATTCTATTGGGAAGACTTTGGATACACACTATTTGAGAAATATTATCTATAGTGCATAGGTATTTTAAATACATTCATGTTAATCAAGTAATTATAGTTTATGAAATTCCATATGAGCATCCTCTTAATAATATAAAATTATAATTAGATAAATATCTATCAAGCCTACTAATACTAATTCACCATAAAAGAGTAATCAACATGCAATATCATTTACTAGGTATCTAGTATTTGAGATACCATTACATTAGAGACATAAATTAGATTCCATAGAATCCCCATATTTTACTACACACCATATACAAATATCTAGAACACCTCCAGATGTACATATTAATGTTATGCCAAAGAAATAAATGAACACTCAATAATGGGTTCCAATAACCCCTACTCATGTTACTGCTACTATTACCTCATGATCATAGAGTCCTATTTTACAAACATAGAGCACTATTGATACCAGAGTGATAGTTATTACACTTATACATGCTCCTCGATAACATAAATGGATCATTACACTAGGTTTATAGTGGAGAGACATATATGACCATATATTGGATGAAATAATAATATGAACTTTCCTCTTCAAAAATTCTAAAAAAAACAAATAAAATCAAATTAAAAACATAAAAAAAATAAAAAAACATTTTCCCCCCTACATGCTCTATTGGATCCTTAGCATATATGTTCTAGTTCCATGTTGATGGATGGAATATTTAGTTACTCCTACATACATGTGTGTCAAACTTATCCTTAAGTGTGATACAATCACACACAAATGGATGATATATTCATATTTAAGATGTTGGTAATTCCCTATACTCATGTCAATGGGGGAATCCACTTCTTTGATCTTGCTACACACATGTTATATGGTTTAATGATCACTCTAAATTATTATGGTTGAGCTTAAATATGTAATTACACATGCCTTTATCCATGATTATATCTTACATAGGGTTCTTATTATGCTACACACTTGACATTTTTTCCTAACACATTTAATCAATGGGCTACTATGACATGTTTATGTTGGTTGATTATACTTTATGTACTTCCTTGATGTCTTGATTTTGTATTGTATTCTTTGTATGAGAAATATGATAATTTTCTTGTGGCCCTTATTCCTATGTATTATTTATTTGACATTTTCATATGTCATTATTTGTTTTATGTACATTTGACTAATTCATTTCCCTTTGATTGTGCAACATATAAACATGCCCCTTATTTTTGGTCTCCTTAGACCATTGCCTTTTGAATAGATATTTAGTTATCTTGTGCGTGTGTGTTTGTTTTCATATTGAGCTTGTAATATTACTATATTTACATTTCCATGATACTTATCATTCATCTTAGGCATACATTAGATCACATTGGTTATATACACTTTCATGATATATCTACCTAGACATGTTCCTTCTATATTCTACATGGTTACATTCAAAGAATATTTAGTTATATTATCCTTTTTAGGTGAGGTGACTACCAGTTCCTATCATTCCTCACCTCAAAGTGGGGAATATTAGTTGGGTCATTTAATATAGTCATGTTATCCACACTTGGCATAGTTTTTAGATTCATTAAGGGTATCCTTTGGAAGCATATTCTCCACACTCATTCAATATAGGCTACTTATAGCAATTTTTGGATTTAGTGGAGGAATGTCATATGGGCATGGATTACACACATTAAAAATTCTAAGATTTAGTGGGGGAATAATTTGTAAATATTTTCTCCACACATATTAAGCATCCAACATCTCCAAATTATAGTGGGGGAATGTTTTGAAAACATGTTCTCCTCATTGGTAATTATATTAGTTTTTATATTTCTCCATACATAGCAGGGGAATGCCTTATAATCATGTTTGCCACACTTAAAAAATTTAAAAAATTGGCCAAATCACATAGTTATATGATTTATATTCATAGTTGTGGTATAATTATATATAGTGGTACCATTTCTATACATAATTACATCATGAGACATATCTAAGGTGAATATGATACAAAAATTTTGCCAAATATTTTAAAATACAAATTAGTTTTAGATTCCAAAACTCTCTTATAGACTATTACCACATCAAAAACTTTTTCATATTGGTATCTTATAGACTTTTAAAAAAATTATTGAGACAATATACTATAGTATTTGGTTCACTGTTTGGTATGGTTGAGGTGATCAAATCACTTGATATTTTAAAGTTTTTAGGTTGGACTTGATTTTATCATCTAGCCTCACTAGGTCATAAGTATCATTGGATTTCAAAGTTGAGATAATCTCAATTGTCAGGTGGTAACTCGCCTTTACTCCAAATTTAGCGGCATAGGCCTTCCAATCTCTCTCTATTTATTAGATATATAAACTTAAAGATTTATCTATATTTGTCTTAATATTAATTTTATAACCTTATAATGATACATATTTTTCAAAACTACTTTCTAATAGGTAAGTTGGTTACATCAACTCATAGGTGTACTCCTAAACCTTTCTCTTTCAATTTCAATATATATCAAGTACTATCAATTACATATTATATGCATTTATTATACATTTTAACATGCTCTTGGTTGTAGTTTAGTCACCAAAAAATCACTCAATTTGGGCACATGAAAATACAAGGTGTGTGTACCCACCTAGGTACACATTCATTTACTTTAAACTAATAATTTCATTACTAGATTAAATCGGGGGAAATGTAGATCCCATTTTATGATTATATAGAACCTCATTGTTTTACACTAGGCAAAATCAAACTTTATTTTCTCCTCTCATTTTTGGACCTTCTTTCTTTCAAAAGTCTCACATATACTTTATATTGTGCCCCTTAGCCTATATCTCTTAGTCTAACTAGTCTTATGTTGAAGATCCAAGAATAATATCTTGCCTAGAATGCTTGAAATGTACTTAACTTCAATATTTAAAAATTCTAAACCTATACCTACTTTTATTCTTATTGGACACTAATATCTAAAATAGACATTAGCATCAATGTTAGTGTCCTAACTTGATGCAAGTATCAACTTCCCTAAATTCATGTAATTTACAAATGAAACATATCTTAATTATTAGCCTAAGTGCTTTAATGTGATTTATTAATCCAAATGGATTGATATAAATACAAAATCAACCCTCATTCATTCCTCACCTAGCAACATGGGAACAATACTAAGTATTCTTACCAAAGAGCATCCAATTGAAAAATCTTCCTTATTTACACACTAGTCATTGGTACAACACATATATAGGTATGAAGTGCTAAAGGAGCAGCCCAAGATATTTATTTTAGAAGTTACAAGCTAGGTCATTATTGTAATTTCCTTACACATTTGCATGATTCACACATATGCTAACATTTTGGGGAGTAATACTTGAGTATGAATCCCTCTTATGGATTATTAGCTTTGTAGATAGTACCTACTAATAATGAGTTCTTTGGGTTTTTCTTGATAATGTGTTCCCATTAACCCATTTTTTCAAGGTCACTATAAATATGGAAAACTAGGGTTTTTTCCATTTCACAAGGAGTGATAGTTTATAACCTAAATCTGAATGCACCAAAGTGAAGGAAAAGTAAATTCCAAAAGCATCTAACTAGTCACATTCTTTTATAATAGCTATTCCATATAGAAAACTTGTGTCAAAATCAAATAGTAGAATAGACATAAATATCCCAGGGTAAAATTAGTGTCTAGTTCATTGGAAGTGTTAGATCCAAAATGTGATGACTATTCTAGAATTATCTTCTAGCCTTCTTCCTACTAGTTCTAGATCCAATATTGGGTTAGCAGAAAACAAAATAAGTATATTACTTATTTATCATTTCCATGCATAACTTAGTTTTAATTTATATATTTAATCTATACTCAACATAATAAATTCATGGCTCCATTCATCAAGAAGAAAGTTTAGATAGGTTCATGGTAGAAGAAACAACTTGAAAAATATATGTTGGTACAGATAGCTTTGCATGCAAAAAATGAAGAAAATCCATGGTTCATTCATAGTGGATATTCAAGGCACATGATAGGGGAAAAAATCAAGTTCATAACCTTGAGGAAGATCAATGGTGGCATAGTGAAATTCAAAGATAATACTACTGCCAGAATTATTGGAAAAGGTACACTAAGTTTGGATAATGGTAGAACTAAAACTGAAAATGTTTTATATGTAAAAGGTCTTAAGAATAATATTTTGAGTGTAAGTAAAATGTGTGATTAGGGGCACACACTAAAGTTTTGTGTATAAAGTTTTGAAATTAGGAGAAAATATTTAGATGTGTTGGTTGTAGATGCTTAGAGAATAGGTAATAATTTATATATATTATCAGACATCAAAGGTCAAAGATATTATTTGAGTCAGATTGAAGAAAGTTAGCTATGACATAGGATAAAGGGACATAAATTTTTATAATATTTTTAACATTAGCAAGAAGTAAGAAGTCAAAAATCTTCCAAAAATTACAAAGCCATATGACATGCTTTGTGAACCTTGTTAGGATGGGAAGTAGGCTAGAAGGTGGTTCAAAACAAAAGAGTACTCAACCACTTAGATGTTAGAACTTGTTTACACTAATTTTTGTGGACCTATGAGAACTCAAAGTAATCAAGGTGAGAAATATTTTATGTTGATTATTTATTATTTTTCACGTATGACTTGGATAATATTTTTAAAGAAAAAATTAGAAGCTTTCAGACATTTCAAAGCATTCAAAGCATTAGTTAAAAATGAAACTAGTTTGAAAAATAACTGTCTAAGATTAGATTGAGAAGGAGAATTCACTTTAGTTTAGTTTATTGAGTATTTTGAAGACCATGGAATAAAGAGAAATTGAATAAATAGACATTATCTAGTAGCTAGAACTCCACAACAAAATGGAGTAGTTGAGTGGAGAAATAGAACAATTCAAGAGATGGCAAGGACAATGCCAGATGAATCCAAGATACTAGATAAATATTGGAGAGAGGTAGTTGATATATCAGTGCATATTTATAATAGATCATTATTAACATTTAATAGTGACAAAACTCCTTATGATCTATGGAAAAACAAACTAGCCATAGTTGATTATTTTAGAGTTTTTAATAGTGGATGCTTCATAAAGAGAATCAATGAAAAACTTGGTAAGTTTGAATCTAAAGCAGATGAATGTATATTTCTTGATTATTCTTGTAAAAGTAAAGCTTATAAGTGTTATAAAAAAATAACCAAGAAAATTGTTGAAAGTGTAAGTGTTAAGATAGAAGAAGATGGAACACAAAGAATCAGTGATCTAGTAGACATTCCTAAAGTCATTGAAGAAGAAGATTTTGAAGAATCAAATAAAGATGAGAAGAAAGAGAAAAAAGACACCAAAACCCCATCCAAATATGTCTAGATAAATCATAATGAAAGTGACATCATCAGGTACATAAATGAAGGAATTCACACTAAAATAATGATGGTAAATGAATCTGAGCAAGTTAATTTCTCTTTGTTATCCAAAATTTAGCCTAGAACTTTTTCAGAAGCTAGACATGATAAACATTGGGTTAAGGCAATGGATGAAGAATTAAATTAGATAGAAAATAATGATACTTGGGAATTAGTGCCTAGAATAAAAGATCTCAATGTGATAGAAACAAAATGGGTTTATAGAAATAAGTTAAATAAAAATGCAGAAGTGACCAGGAATAAAGAAAGATTAGTATGTAAAGGATATATTCAGATTGAGAGAATAGATTCTGAAGAGACTTTTGCACCAGTTGCAAGGCTAGAGGCTATTATAATTTTTCTTGCATATGCAGTGTTTAAAAGTTTCAAAGTGTTCTAAATGGATGTCAAATCTACCTTCCTAAATGACAATCTAGAAGAAGAGGTCTACATTGAGTATCCTAAGAGATTTATTCTCTTAAATATTAGTATCCATGTATGCAGATTGAAGAAGGCATTGTATGGATTGAAACAAGCTCCTAGAGCTTGGTATGTAAGACTTGATAAGTACCTATAAGATTAAGGTTTCAAGAGAGGATTTGCTGATAATAATATTTACATCAAAATAGAAGGTGAGCATCAATTTTTTTGGTATATGTTGATGATATAATTTTTGGAGAAAACATTGAAAAGATGACAAAATAATTTTTTGATAATATGCAAAAAGAATTTGAGATGTCTATGCTTGGATAATTGTCATTTTTCTTAGGGTTGTAAATATTTCAATCAGATAAAGGAATTTTTATATCTCAAAGTAAATATGCCAAGGAAATATTGAAGAAATTTGGTTTTGAGGATTGTTTACTAGTTGGCACACCAATGTGTATAGGAAATAAAGTGAGCAAGGATGAAGATTCACCTATTACAGATCAATCTTTATATATATATATCTATGATTGGTAGTCTTTTATATTTTATAGCATCAAGGCCAAACATCATATATGTAGTAGGTATGGTTATAAGATATCAATCAGCTCCAAAAGACAACCATGTTTAGTTAGTGAAAAGAATATCTAGATATATCAAGGGGACATTGGATTATGGATTATGGTATCCCAAAGGTAGATATTTCAATTTGGTTACTTATACATATTTAGATTGGATAGGGTGCTTGGATGAAAAAAAGAGTATAAGTGGAGGAGCTTTATTCCTTAGTGATAGCTTAGTATCATGGCTAAGAAAGAAGCAGAATTTAGTATTACTTTCTATAGCTGAAGTAGAATATATTACAGGGGTATTATGTTGTACTCAAGTGATTTAGATGAATAAAACTTTTGAATATATCAATGTAAAATATGATGAACCTATTTCTATTTTTTGTGATAACACAAGTGCTATTAATATTTCAAAGAATCTAGTGATGCATTCAAGAACAAAACATATTCCCATTAGATATCACTTCTTGAGAGAGAAGGTTGAAGATCAATAGGATAAGGTGGAATATATTAGTATCATAGAGAAGATTACAAATATTTTCACAAAGGCACTACCAATTATACATTTGAGTATGTATGGGAGAAGCTGGGAGTAATATTTTTTACTTCCTACCATTGAGGTTCAACATCAATTTAGGGGGAGCTAAGTGTTAGATCTAGGTAGGCCCTTTGCCATTGATTTCAAAGGGGGAGAAGAAAAAAATAGGTAAAAGTACAAGTATAGGTTCATAAATAGGTACAGGGAATAGGTATAGGTTACTACACTAAGGAGGAGTTACTGTATGTTTTTTAGATGGTAGTATGAGTAGGTTTCAAGATGTGGAAATTTTATCTTGAGGTTTCCATCAATGACAAAAGGAGAGATTATTGGAAATATTTTTATTGATGTCAAAGGTCTAGCATTGATGATAAAATCCCCATTACATTTAGTGGTGTTTTTAATATTCATATCTTAGCTAATGTGTGTTAACATTTATTTAATATTAACAAATATATTTTTGCTTGCATATAAGTTCAAAGAGGGCCCATGGAGAAGTAAAAGAGTCATGAGGTAAAGATAAAAGAGGAATGGGACCCATTTTATCATGAAGAGTCATCTTGAAGAATTCCAAGAGTTACCATGTGAAGACAAAAGAGGGTATGACACATTTTTCTATGAAGTCATTTTAAGGAATATGAAAAGTCACCAAGATATATACAAAAGAGGAAAGGATGCATTTGCTTATGAAGAGTCATCATATGACTTTTTGAATGCAAGGATATGAAGGGTCATGCAAGTTTGGCATAATTTTCCATGATGATTGAAGAGTCACAAAAGGTGAATGCCAAAGGTCATTTGAAAAGCTATAAATAAAGGCTTGAGAAGCCATTTAAAATATGAAAGAGAGTGCATGTTTTGTATTTATTTTGGAAGAGAGAAAAACAAGAGATATTGTAGATTTATATAATTTTTTGAGTAGGCAACATTGAGAGATAGTTGTGTTTTATACACAAGAGGGGTTGATGCTCCTGTGGGTTATTGCTCACAAATATTTGTAAGGGGTTGGTGCTCCTGTGAGTTGGTGCTCACAAATAGCTACTATGTCAGTGCTCAACAAAAGGGGTTGGTGCTCAATAAAAGGGGTTAGTGCTCATGTAATTTGGTGATTTAAAACTTTGTAATTTTAGTTGGTTCTCATTCATATACTTGAGATTATTCTCTATCTTTTTTCCCACTTTGGGTTTCTACATAAAAATATGGTTTCTCTCTCTGTCTCTCTCTCTCTCTCTCTCTCTCTCTCTCTCTCTCTCTCTCTCTCTCTCTCTCTCTCTCTCTCTCTCTCTCTCTCTCGTGTGGTCCATATTATTGTTTCAGATTTATTACAATTGGTATTAGATCAAGTTCCTTTGGAAAAAAATTTACAACTTGAAGGTAGATTGGGAAAGCACGATGGCTAGATCACATGAAGGTTTTTATAAAAATAAGGCACCTTTATTTGATTGGACAAATTATGCTTTTTAGAGCATAAGGATGAAGACTTATTTGATGGCCCTTGGATTCAACATTTGGAAAGTAGTGGTGGAGGAATATGAAGAGACACAGACACATGTAACTACTCCAGTAGAAAAGAAGGAAAGTGAAAGTAATGCTAAAGATTTAAATGCTATTTTATGTGGTTTATGTGAATCAGAATTTTTTAAAGTTATGCAATGTAAATCTACTCATGAAACTTGGGTAAAACTTGAGAATATTTATAAAGGTGATGGAAAGGTTTAGTAAGCTGAGCTTTAGACTTTTATAAGATAGATTAAGAGTTTTAATATGAAAGAGGAAGAAAATATAGCAAGTTATCTCTTGTGGGTTGATCAAATAGTTAATCAGATTCAAGGTCTTGGAGAAAAGTTAGAAGAATAAATTATGGTTCAAAAAGTTTTGAGATTTCTACCATTGAGATACGATGCAAAAGTTTTGGTAATTGAAGAGATGAATAATTTATCCAAGATAAATATGGATGAACTACATGGTATTTTTTAGGGCATATGAGATGTAGACTAAAGAAGAGAAACCCTCAAAGAGAGAAGCTACTTTCAAGACATAAAAGAAAGAGAAGGCTAAGATTCAAGATAAAGTGATAGTTCTAGTGATGATGAAGATGACATTTGAGCTCTATTCATTTTCAAGCCAAAAAATGGCATAGGTAAATATCAAGAAAAATTACCTTTTAAATATTTTAATTGTGGAAAGATTGGACATTTTGAAACTAAGTGCCTAGATAAGGTTAATGGTGACAATGAAGAAGGAAAGTATACATACAAGAAGAATTTCAAAGGAATATTCAAGAAAGGATTCAAGAAGAAGAGTTTGTACTCTATATATCTTAGCTTAGTTGATGATAGTGGAGTCAATGATTCAAAAGAAGAAGAGATTCTATTCATGGCCATACATGAACA
Organism: Torreya grandis; assembly: GCA_037957365.1. NCBI lineage: Eukaryota > Viridiplantae > Streptophyta > Pinopsida > Cupressales > Taxaceae > Torreya > Torreya grandis. The sequence continues at coordinate 488,686 of JARHVA010002190.1, read as the reverse complement.
TGCCTCTACAAGTAAAAGTATAGATGATCAAGAAGAAAAATAGGAGTAATTTGAAGTGAATCTAGAAGGAGAACTCATTTTTACCTTCGAAGAGTTAAAATCTCTTCAAAATAATAATCGAAGATTAAAGCTACAGATCAAGAAAAATGAAAAGGAGTTAAAGGAAACAATTGAAGATCCACTAGTACACTTTGAAGAAGCCAAGAAGAATTAAGAAGATGTAATGACACAGTTACAAAAAGTAAGTAAAGAATGTGAAAGTTATGTTATTTAAATTACTTCTTTAAAAGTATATCTTGAGAAAACAAATAAAGTAATCAATGATAGAGAAGCCAATGATTTAAAATTTAAGAATAACATTAATATGTTGAGTAAAATATTATAAAGTCAAAGATCAATGTCAGATAAGATAGGTTTCAAATTTTTGAAAAAGAGAAAGGGGAGGCCACTATTTTTATAGATAAGGAAAAAGGAAAGAGCTATGTTGAAGCTCTTACAAAAGAGGAAATAAAAAGGAAAAAAGTTAAGAATATAAAGGACATCTCAAATAAAGAAGGTTGGAGGGAATAAAGCTACAAAGGGAAATTAAGTCAAAGGTACACAAACATGTCCTATTTTTATGGTTGCTATTTTTATTTTAATGGATGTGGTCATAAGAAAATAGAATGTTGAAAAATGGGTAATAATTTCAAAAATAAGGAGACAGAAAGTCATGCAGAGTCAAGCAAAAGCCACAACTCTTTTGCTCTTCTATCATTATTTAATGAAGAGGCCATAATATGTTACAAGTGAAATAACTTTGGACACATAGCCTAGTACTTTAGAAGCATGTTTTATTTAGTCAAGACGGACTAGAGTTTCAAGGATCCATTCATCAAAAAGAAAGTTTAGACAAGTTCATGGTAAAAGAAACAACCTAAAAAATCTATGTTGGTACAGATAACTTTGCATGCAAGAAATGAATAAAAGCCATGGTTCATTGATAGTGGATGTTTGAAGTACATGAAAGGATCCTATCTAAGGTTAAGATATTATCAAGGGATCCTCTCTTAAAAACATGGTCATCTAGGGGTCTAGAGAGTTCTTTTACATTTCAAGCATTAGTTGTGAATTAGGTTGATAAAATACAATGACACATCTATATATTTTGGAACCTAGCATTGAAAATCATGATGTTCTCATTCGGTTCCCTCTTAATACATGACATTTTTTTTGTAGAGGAAACTAGCGTCAATAACTTTCCCAAACTGAGCTATAAAGGTGTTTCTAAATTTCTCCCACCTTGCATTGGAATTTTTAGGGAGATTGAAGAACCAGTCATAGGTTAAATATATCAAATTTAACATGAATAACATGAAATATAAATATTCATGTTAAACATTTAGGATTTTTAAGGTGGTATTGCAGGAAATTACATGCTTTTTAGTAGTCTAGCCTACACAAGGTGTGAAATATGGAAGGTAACTTTTTAGGTTCCTAAGAAGGTCATTGATAATTCATGAACATTAATAGTTGAACTAACTAATGAGGCCATGGGAGAATCCATTAGAGCTGGTTTGTTTGGGGTAGATTAGTAAGATGAGCTATTGGAAACAACTATAGGTTTGGATCTATTTCCACCAAATTTAGATCTCTTATGTAATTATGAGGATAAAATGATCAATCTACCATAGTCAGACCTAGATTTAGTGATCGAGGGGGCTCTAGATTGTTAGAGGGAATACTAGAGGGCTAAGATTTATTTATTTATATAGTTATATAAAATGCAAATTTGGGTAACTTGAGTGTGGCTAATGACACCTAATCTATAGGTTCATCTTATTTGCTTTCATTACCCTCATAGGCATGTTTTCACTAATTTCCAATCATTAATAGCCTCCCAAAATAAACCCTTAAAGACATAGATTATTATTTCCATGCTTAATCTATCCCCCTAGGTCACATCAGCCATGGACAATAATGTCCAAACCTAGACTACAACACTAAAACCTAGGTTTTCCTATTTTTGGCATTATTGTCTAAGTGCATTTTGGTTCCTAATAGGTATATTATTTTAAATCCTTATCCTAATTCATGTTTTCCTAACATGAATTCATTTAACCCATGATCATTCAATCCCCTATAAAAATCCATTCAAAGTCCATTTAGGAGGGTTGTCAGTCATTTACAAGAGAGAAATAAGAATATAAGAAAGACTACTCAATCAATTTTCCTTATTCTCTACATACAACCATCCAATAGTATTTCAAGATTATTCAAACATTTACACTAGTCCTTAGTCATTCCAAGTACACCCAATTTCACATTTAATTGCATTTTCATCACACTATTACACCAAGCACTTCAATGGGAGAACTAAATATAACTTGATCCCTCTTTAGAGTATTGGTATGTAGGTAATGTGCCCACACATTGGGTGTGAAGTGCATCCAACATATCCTTTACACACTAAACATTCCTCTCCTTTCTCCAAATTTTACATTAAATTTCAATCAAAAAGAGGACCTAGGTTACTGAAGACTAAATCAAGTACAAATCTAGCTCCATGGATTTTTAGGCTTCGATATTTCATAAATAGGGTCACATATACCTAGTGCACCAAACCCAAAAATATTATATCACTAATATAACAATGTTAAAATAGTACTATAGTGCTAGAACCTAAGGTGTCCCACTTTGGTGCTCTTTTCCAATCAAGAAACAAATTCTGGATTCCTATTTACGATAGTCTTCTAGGCCTACACATAGATTTCCAAACCTTGTCTCAGTTGAAATAACATAGAATCAGATAAGTTTGATTTTTTCTCTCTCAATACTATTTTAAGAAAATCCCTAACTACATTCAAATTTCACAAATTAGTATCCTAGTTATTAAACATTATTTATTGATTTTATCTACTTAGACCTATTTATTATTTAGGAATTAAACATCTAATTTCACAAAAATAATAAATCAATTGGACATCATTGAGGTTTGATAACTATTGTGTATATTTGAAGCACACAATAAAGGATAAAAATTTAAAGGAAGAGAAAAATATGCACTTAATAAAATATCCTTTCAAGATGGGATCTTACTATAATCTCTCTTATGCCCTCTTTCTAGTGCCAACTATTGTCTAGTCTAAAATCCTACCTTGAAATGCTTATGAGACTAAGTGTTCAAGATAAGTTTAAAGATAATAAGGAAATTTAATTCTCTATTTTAGGATTTAATCTAGTTTAATCCATGGCATTACTAGAGTTATTATACTCCATGATGTAACTAGCTTGAAAAAATTCTTTGAGCGATGGATTTTTAACACTAGGGTTTCGATCCCAATTTGAGATAATGATTACAACCATTTTCTTGAATCAATTTCAATCACAAGAGTTTTTGGGTTTAAATTTACAATTTATAAATTATGGGTGTTTACTTCTTCATATTCATATAATAAAAACAAAAATGGAAGTAGGATAAGGTAAAAAATGATGTTTCCAGGCCCTAAAAGGTGATAATGCTTCAATAATCAAGTTCTGTGTCTAGCCATAGTTAAACCATCATGTGCCAAGTTTCACCATGGGATATAAATCATCATCATATAGGGAAATATTATTAGGAAAACCAAATTAAATTCTTTCTTTCATGAATTCTCCACCAAAAGTAAACATAGTGAAGGGCTTGTAGTAAGTTACACATAGGGTCTACAAAATATAATCTATAACTTAAAGTACATAAATTAAATGTGTTACAAATAAAATGATAAGAATTCATAAATGATTAAAAATAATAAAACACATTTTAATTAATAATTTAATTATTTATAAAAAAACATAATTAATTATTTAGCATTAATATTACTTTAAAAATGAAAATGATGGACTATATTCATAAATAACAAAACTTAGTCTAATAGAAAGCATGGAATTTACATTCAATTTTAATAGAGTTTATTTTGAGCAAAAAATGTTGACCATTACAAGGGATCATAATTTACAATATGTAGAGGATGGGGCTCACCTCCAAGTATCATGATATTCCCATCCTTGGCCATGATGGTATCTCAAATTTGTTACAATTATAATGATTCAAAAAAATAATATGCTCAACTTCTCCCAAAATATGATCTGGGCCCACTCAGTCAATGTTATAATGTTCTAAAGTATAACTATCTTTGATCTAATTAGGATATGTTTCTTTGGCATCCAACATGACCTCCACTAAATCAAACTCCCTATCTAGTTTGGACATGTTCATGGGAGGCTCAAAAAATATTACCTCTAATTAGGTCAAAAGTATTTGATGCACCTAGAGTGGGACCTAAAGGGAAACTTTCAATTTTGATACCTGGTTGATACTCTCCATATATTTCATTAAGAGCTCTAGAGTAACCTTAGCCCCAAACTTATTAGTGATCACTCTCCTCCTCATGAAATGATCAAAGTGACCTAGGTAGACCTCAAACTCACCTCTATGAGAAAGTGTGCCATTTGGATGGAATAACGCATAGATGTTGACCTACTTGAATTAAGGTAACATATTTTACCTACATTCTTATAGAGGTTCCATGACCGTCTATTCCACCACCAAGTATTCCTCAAGTAAAGCTCGCATACTTCTCATGTAGTTTTGGTACAAGTTGAGGTTGGATAAAGGCATGGGATTCAAATCTAGGAACATTCCATTATTAATAATCATATAAAGTCTTCTACACTTGCTATCTATGTAGGTGATCCTCTCCAAATATGCCTGGGACTATTGGAGGTGATCCTTATTTATAGCCAAGGTCTTGACTACTTCTAAAATTATGAAGAGTTATAAGAGGGCCTCTTTGACTTGACCAATCATTTATTTAGGGAAGGTAATATTCAACTTTGACTCAAACACTTAGTTAATATTTCATATACTCCATAAGATTTTAACATGTTGTGAGTGGCCTAGATCATGGACACTAGATCCTTAATAACCATCTCCTCTGTTCTAAATGTTATCACTTTTGGAGAGAGAAGAGGTCATTATTAGTGTAAAAGATCATTAGGTCTCCTCCTTGAGTAAATATATGAGTGAAGGTCCTCCTCATATTTCTTGAGTTCTTTCAAACCCTAACTAAACTTCCAAATCACACTATAGAATCATCCCAAGCCCCTCCATACCTATGTAAATTCCTAAGGTATAAGGGGTGAAAGAAGGGTGGTAGAGACAAAGGTGGAAGGTGGAGGCATGAGATGATGAGGAATAAATTAATTATAGGGAAGGAAAGGAAGAGAAAAATTGATGAGGTGGAATCATGGAGGCAAAAGGGGGAAGAATAAATGGGGAAGCACATGGGAACATTTCAGCATGCCATTGGCATTTGGTCAAATTGACCTATGGGCTCATGGCAATAGGAAGAGGAGTGTTCAAGAGGAAAGATGAAATTAGCTAGTTAAATATAAATTCTTAAGAACCTAATATAATGGAAAAGGTAGGCCTAAGAGGGACACAAAGATCAATAGGAAGATGAGGAGCAAGAGTTACCTTTCACTTCTTTGACCTTTTACTAATATTAGCTTATACTACAAAAATAAAAGGATCAATGGTGGTAGTTGTAGATGAGGTCAATTAGGGAGCCCATAGAGTGACTATAGGTTCCACTTAAGTGGATGGAACCAATGAAATTTTTCACATTTGTGTACTCATTACTCAAGGTGCCATCAAAGCTATTAAAGTGGGACCATAGAGAGGTGACTATGCTTGTGTAAGGATGAATAAAGGTGATGAAGGTTAGGTAGTTATAGTTCTTAAATGCCCTAGGTGAGCCATATGGATCCCTACCAGTATAATGAGCTATATGGATGGAAATTGGGATGTGATAATGTTATACATGGCTAGAGATAGAGTTACCTAAGGAAATAATGGGGGAGTCAGAATGGTACAAAAGGGAGGTACCACTTGAGTGGGCCTGAAATGGAAGGGGAAACTTGGGGGTTCTCTCTTGGGTTGTTTAAGGATGGTGGAAGGTAAAGGGTGGATCTAATTATATGCCTACTAGTCACCTTTTGGAATTAACTCTAGGCCACTAGTGATGTCAAATTAAAGCACTTGTGTAGCCTATAATTGATTTACATGAACTATAGGAGGTGATGGAGGTATAAAAAAGAATCAAGGAGGTGAGACTTTTAGATGAGAGGGAGTTGGGACCCCATGGAGGATATTCATTAAAATCCTAGATGTTTTTGTAAGGTCACTCTAAGTGGATGGTTCAATTTATTCCTACTTTCCCTTTTTATTCTTGGCTTCAATTCTAGCCAATGCCTATTTTTCATCTTATGTATTGACATGGATTTAATCCTAATTACTAGGATCATGGATATAACTGATATTGAGATGAGACTAATATTTTTACACATGGTCCCTAAAAATTCCATACATATACCATTTTTTATGCTCTACCCTACCCAGGGCATAAAATTCCCTAGCCACCACCATTTTATGCAATAGATGTATACTTTTGTATATATGGAAATGGATGGTTATAGGGAGGGATAAAAAATCCTTTTGTTAATAATTGAGGAAGTAGACAAATATGACCTCTATTAGCTAATAAGTGATCTCCTACTTGGCCAACCAGTCTAGAACTTGGTAGGGAAAATAGATAAGGTCCCTATAAATACCTAAAAATCAGATGATGGTATCATCCTTGTAGTATTAGTAGTCATTGATAGGGGAAATATATTTACTAATTTCATTAGAGAGTTGGGGCTTGGCCACCTCATTGATATCCATATAAGCCATTGAGTAGAAATACTCACAAATTTCCTAGATATGGTTCCATTAGTGGTGACCATATAGTTTACATAACACCACATGGACCACTATGCCCTTGGGAGTCCAAGGTGGAAAATCATAGGGATTAAAAATGATATTACTGTAGACAACATCAATAAAATATCTCATCATATATAAATTATTTCCATTCTAAGCCTCAATGACATGATGAACCAGTCATAAGTTGATGATGATGTCAAGGTCTATGATATCCCCACCCTTAAGGATGATGGAAAGTAGAAGCACTCATATGAGATCAACATTAAAGTAATCATTTGTTATAAGAATTGATCAAGTAGGATAATCCCTATGCAGACATCCTCGTTGAAGGTGTGTACCATGGATGAATCAATGTTTTCTTTGTTAGCTCACTTGGAATCAAGGTTATTTACCCAATCCTAAAAAAATTATAAACATGATAAGTGTTAGCTCATGTGTTGATCATCATCAAGTCATAGGTGATTATGAAATCTTGGATGTAGTAGTATGCCTTAAAAATAGATCTTGATATGTCTATAATTTTATGCTAGGAACTTACAAAGCACATAAAATCATTGACATCATCATGAACTTACTTTTATTTGAGGAGAATATTTATAAAGGGGTTGGCATAAGGTAACACCTTTAATTTGGCTACAAATTTATGTAAGACACATATTTCATATGCCTTGAGGGAATCTTGGATGTTGGCTTCATCTTCATCATCATTGGAAGTAGAATTTGGCACAAATTTAATCTCTTTGAATATTTCATTATAATTCTTGAAGTTGGTTAAGTTCTTTGGGAAAGTGGTGTCTCTATATTTTATCTTAGCCTTGGGTTTAGATAATGAAACAACCATGGTAAAAAGTGAGAAATCCTTATAGTTGATAATTTTAAATAATGAGGGTGTAGAGGGAACATGAATGAGTTGAAAGTGAGGAGGTAAACTCTAGGCAAATTATAGTGCATAATGGTAAAGCATATTATCTTGGGGAACTTATAAGGATGTGCACATATATCCTAAATTTATGGGATTTGGTAAATCACCCAATTTGAATTCAAATTTGAGTTTGTTTTATGATCCACTTATTCATTTATTGATATGGAATTAACTTGATAAATTCAAATATGTGTCACCTACTAGATTTGGTGACTTTGATGAGACATCTTAGATCATCTAATTGGTGACCCATTTAGTTAATGTGAAGGATGTGGTAGGTACATGGATAATTTACCCTCATGGCATCTCAATTTTATTTATTTTGTGTTAATTATCTATCTCTAGTTGGTCCTCCTTATTTCTATTTCCACCTAAAAATGGATAGGCATCAAACTTTACCTAATCAAGAGATAGAATGGACCACTTAGAGTGTTGGAATGATGCATGGTATATTTATATTGGTCTTTGAATTTGACTATACTTATTTGTAATAATCTCAGGTATCTTAGTAATTTTATATTAATTTGTATAATAGTTACATGTGGTATGATATGGTATGTCAAACTCTCCCAAGATATGACATCTCTGACAAGACTAAGAGACAAAAATATGAAATGATCCACATGGAACTTCCTCATTTAGTCAAGATCCCTTGGGCTTTAACATATTTTATAGGTTTGATATATTGATAGATCTAACAAGATCCATTTAGTACTTCCTCATTCGGTTAAACTTTCCTAGGCTATGAAATCTCTAACAAGTGTAAGAGATTGAAAACTATGATAGCCAGGCCATGTGGCATTTCCACATTCATCAAGATTTTTCACACTTTAACATATCTAATAGGTATGGGAGAATAACTACTATGACAAATAGGTTGTGTGGTGGTTCCTCATTCATCAATATTTTCTATAAGATTTCACAAAAATGACTAAGTTAAAATAAATCCATGTAAATAATTAAAATATTACCCACTTTTGAAAAAATCTTCAAGAAGTGTTGAGTAGGACTCCATGAGACTAACAACTCTGACAGTTGGGCCACATGTCACTTCCTCATTCGTTGATATTTTATGCAAGATTTCACAACAATGATTAATTTAAAATAAATCCATACAAATAATTAAAATATTACATACTTGCAAATAAAGCTTCAAGTAGTGATGAGTAGGAATTTGGGAGACTATAACTATAGGAAAACCAAACATGAGTCCAAACCTATAAAAACATAGTTTAATAAAAAAATTATAAGTATGAAAAATTACTATGCTCATTTTAACATAGTAAGGACACAAATATGTTTAAACATAAAAAAACCACATGTATTTTTAGTAGGGATTAAATCCTCATTATAAACTATTTTAAATACTTAGCAGATCAAGGAAAAATAGAATTTTATGAATGTTGAAGGTTTGAGGCCAATGTGGAAGGGATTGAAGCTTCGGGAAGCATTAGGTTAAAAAAATTTAGAGGGGTCCTCTATTTTTCAAAGAATGGGGTTTATCTTGGACACAACACATGGGCCCTTATAGGATATATATTTCACATCATGTTCTAAAAATTATATGTTCACCATTATTGAAATCACATTCAAGACATTTTTAATTAATTATATCCTATGGTCCACCAAGCCATAAATGAGAGGCCCATGACCCATATTTTTAAGGAAATAAGGAGGATACACTTTCCCATTAGAGTTTCTAGTATTAACAAGATAACACCATAATTATAGTGGAAGGCATTTTTGAGGTGCCTCTTCTCCTACCGTACCAAGTTCTAGACCACCTCATGAAATAATAAATTGCTTACCAAATTGTTGAGGGCATCACCAATTTTTTCCTTTGTTTCCAAAATAAATCATATTGATAATTTATATTGTTCATTCACCATCATAAATACAAAAATATAAAATCACTATAGAATATAGTGCACATCTATAATTCTTATGCCTTTGGTGAGGTAAATCATCGAAATTGGGATCCCTATGGGCTAATCCATGTACATGTAAAAGATAAATGAGCCCAGTTAAACATCACCTACCACCATGAGGACACCTAGATGATGCCATCAACCTCACCTTGTTTAATGATTTTGAGGTGGTGGATAAGGTATAGGTGGTACACAAGAAGAAAACCTAGGCTCCCCCAATACTAGTTCTTGAAGAAAGACCTATGACTTCATTGAAAGAACCTATTTTTTAGTACCACAAAATCCACCAAGGAGACCACTTGCACAACCATAGTGGGACATCTCAACTATCACACCTAGAATATTTATAATAATAATTCAAGGGGTCCTAACTATGTCTCCCCCACGAGCTCTATCCCTTTCTCCAATAGCTCCACCTCCACATGTTATTCAACCATAAGTGGTGCAAGTATTTCACTTTTAATAGAGAGAAAACCCAAGACAAGACTAAAGTGGGATCAACTAGAGGCATATTTGTATATTCCCTTTCTTACTATAATAATTCATTAGTATCATGTAGCACCACCCCAATGTTTCACCATTCCTACCAAGCTTATCCAAATAAGGTCTCCCCCAAACCCTATTTCATCATACTTGTAGATTCCTAAGTGCATATGGACTCAGCCATATTTTATACCTTGATATCCCAGGTCCCCTTTTTCCATCCAAATCAACCCATAAGAGTCTTCATATCCCACCTATTGTCATATAATATCCTATATTTAATGTCCCCACAATCTCTAATGGTGATCACTAACTCAACTCCTTCAAATACTATGCCATAATTTGATCCAAGCAAAGAACCTAAGAAGAAGAAAAGTGTAACTTTTGTTGTGCCCTCTATTTATGATCCAATCACTACCTCTACTCCTTTAGCCATTACAATGTAATCCATTTGAGGTAATAGCACTAAAAGAATCAAAAGGAAAATCATTTATAACCCTTTAATTAGGTTATAATTACTCTTGAATTTATCCTTAGACCTCCTTTTCCATCACCACTAAGACTCAAGGTTTCATATTTAACCATCTCATTTTTTATTTTCTTTCAAAAACCCCTATTGGGTGTCCTTAATCTTTAGGTCCATATGACCCTTAAATACTGGTGAGATCAAATGTTTCCTTATAGTTACCCATTTACCTTCCCTATATTTTATCCAATGCTTCTTCCCCCCACTTCTCACTTCCTTCCTTCTCTCTACTTCATGTCTTTCTCCTCCTCATAGATTTCCACCTTCTACTTATACCTCTACCATCCCAACTTCCTCATCGTATAATTCTCTAGGATTTACTATGGTGAGAATCTATATTGGACCCCTTATGCCTTTATGATTATGAGGACATATATGGTCTTATATAGGGACCTAGATTTCCAATGGAAATTTGACAAAGAGTTGGGGAGTATGAAGAGAGTCCTCACTCAAAGGTTTATTCAAGAAGGATACCTAGTGGTGTGAGGGACTAAACACATCTATTCTTAGTCACCAAAGTAAGGATTCCCAATGAGGAGGAAAATACTATTGAGGATCTAATTTATGTGATCTAAGAGCTCATAGTAATTAGTAACCTTTCCAGCTAGATTAATTACTAAGATTAATTGTTACTTGGAATCACAAGTAAGGATAACCTTTCCAGCTGGATTAATTAGTTGGGTCATAGAAACCCATACAAAATAATTGTATACTCTTTGAGATGTGACTATAGCCCTCTCTAAAAGTAAAGATCAAATTCAATGAGCCTAGGAATACCTAGAGAGAATCATTTGTATTGATATAAAATGTAATAAACTCATCATGATAATACACAAAGGGATGTTATGATAACTTAAGCTCATTACCTAATTAGATATTAATCTGTACTAGACATACACTGGGAACATGGATACATCTATTGGTTAAGCACAAAATAGACTATAATTGCATCTTTGGAGAAGAATAAGGAACAAATCCTATCCTATTTTAATAAGGTTAATAATTTTGTGTTGTTCCACCCTGATAACACACTACTATATAGGGAGTAGTTTGAAGTCCACCATGTAAAATTTGATAAAATAATGAGAAGAAAGATGGTAAAGTCAAACCAAACTAGAGTGAAGGTGATCTTGGAGTTGGTAACCTAGTAGACAATGAAAATTATCCAAGTATACAAAGTCAAGGTCTCATATGAGGCTACACATCAAGCCCATGAGTGACTACTTTATTAGGTCTAAATTATCTTCTAAGAGTCACATATGAACCTTGATAATCTTTAAAAGCAGAGCTACTTGGTGGCTTATGCATTGGAAACTAAGGAGGCACATGCCAAGTAATTAGGAAGTGGTCTATATTAACAATTTAATCTTATTGGGATTGTGAATATTTATGAGATGGGGAACATGTTATAATTTGGTTATGATAAAATACATAGGCCATGATTACTAGAGTTGGGATCACATGCTATTAGAAGGCATGTCCCATCCATCTCTATATAATTTGATTTATGTTCTTGTGAAAGGGTTGACATTCTATAAATAAATGCATTTGAATTAATTTAATTTATGTATTGATTTAGATTGTGTATTATTTTCATGGTTGTTATCCATAATATCATGTTTTGTGAATTAATGCTAGTGCTAAGAAATTGATAATTTTCTCACCTATAAGTAATGAATGTAGTGGTTAGAATTCATGGCTATAAATCTAATCCATTTTTATATTCCTCTTTTTAGTGGAACATTGGTAAGTCTATATGCATATAACCTACATATTAATTTTGAATCCTTATGTGTAATTTTAATATAGGTCACCAACATGTATATATCTTATTAGGATAATAAAAAACAAGCATTCTATTTCACTTCTTGCATACTCTCTCCCTACGTGATTAAGATTTCATGCTCTTTTTGAAACTTGGCATATAGTGGTCTAACTATAATAGGGTACATTCTCACTTCTAGAATCATTGGTGTCCTCAATAAACTAGGAAAATCCCTTTTCTACCTTACTTTATCTTTCATTTTTTGTTTTTATTTTGAGATAATTACCACTCCTTTTTTACTTAGAATTTAATGAAGTGAAATTTAGTATGGCCCTGATAGAAAATATAATAAATTAGTTTAGAAAAGTGGATAAAAAATCCTATCATATTGAAATTTAGCCTTTGGTTGTATCTCTACATCTCTTAAAAATCTATTCCAAGAAGGTTACATCATGGAGCCCAATACTTGTAACTCATGCCCTAGATTACCCCAATAGTAATCCTAGATTGAGAGTATACAAGTCCCTTATTGTCCCAAAAATATCCTTATCACACCTAATCTCATATGTTCACCTAGGGATATATTTAAGGCATGATAATAATATCACTCATGGATGGATTTTCTAGTTATAATAAAATTAGAATAACATGCAAAGATCAAAATAATATAGAATTCACCACTCCATGGGAGAAGTTTTATTATAGGTCATGTATTTTGGCCTTAAAAATGTATGTACTAATTACAAACGAGCCATAGAATTTATATTTCATGACATGATGCATAATATAATGGAATATTATGTTGATGACACCCTAGGCTAATCTAAAGTAAGAGTCAAACATTTAACAATTTTATGTATAATATTTGAGCTATTTAGGAAATACAAGGTTCAATTTAACCCTAAGATATGTGTTTTTAGGGTTACATTAGGGAATATCCTAGGATTCATAATATATCATATGAGAATGGAATTCAATCCAAACAAAGTCAATGTCATAGCTAATGTCCCTCCTACATCAAACCTCAAATAGCTACATAGTCTAGAGTGAAAGATCCAGTCTATTTATATATTTATTTCATAGTTGGATGATTAATACCATTCATTTACTCATCTCATAAAAAATGGAAAAACATATCATTAAAACATTAATTATTAGGAAGATTTTGAGAAAGTGAAATAATATCTAGTAAATCCACCCATGCTAACCCATCCAACACTGGGATAACCATTGTTGTTTTACATTTAAGCTACTCAGTATGCCTTGGGGGCACTTTTGTATCAACATGATGAAAATGGAAAGGAACAATTAGTTTATTTTTTAATATAATATTTGATGGCATATGAGCATAATTTATTCTCCATAAAAAAGCTTGTTTATTGGTAGTATTTGTATCTCATAAACTGTGGCATGACATGATAAACAATAAGACTATTCTTATCATCATATTAGATCCACTATAATATCTTACATCAAAATAAACTCTATTAGGATGAATAACAATGTGGGTTATTCTATTAAATAAATGTGACATAAACTATACAAATTAGAAGGATATTAATGGGCATGTCCTTGTAGATAAACTTGTAGAAGCTCCATTGTTTGAAATATAACCACATACCATGGGTTTTCTTGATGAGTCCATCTTGACCCTTGATGATTCATAGTAATGGAAGCTATATTTTAGTGGTTCCTTTACATATTGAGGACCAAAGGCATGAATCCTATTAATGTCAATGTATAAGGATTTTATATCTAAAACATTTCATATTTTTTCCATGCACTGACATCATCTCAAAATATGAGGCTCTCATGACCATACTTTTCCTTGCCATATAGTGGAATATCTGATAGTTGTCCATCTTTAGTGATCCTCAACTCATCATTAATCAAGTCAATGATAAATATCATAAAAAGGATGATAAGATCATTTCATAAAGTAATGGTGGATAACCTCAAACAAGACTTTGAATATATTCAATTTGAGCAAGTACCAAGGGCTAGTAATAGATCAATAGATTCCATTTCCACTATTGGGTCACTTTTAGAAATGACCTGCCATGTTTGATAATATAAAATTTTAATCAAGTAGTAAATTATACTAGCATATGATCATCTGGAGTCTAAGATGGTATGTGAGATTTTTGGTCTTAATTTAACCTTGTATCATGAAATTTACACCTACATTCATTATTATATTCTTCCAAATGACTTATCTTGAGCCCAAAAAATCCATTGATCTATAATGCTTCCCAATATATCTTACTTAGTGACATAATTTATCATAGGGGATATGATGGGTACTATTCAATTTTTTAAATTTTGAAGAAGCCTAATTATGTATCAAATACATTTAAAATGGGATATATGGGGCCCATACTAGTGTAATGGCCTATGCTAATAAAATACCTTGCACAGGGTGTTAATAGCCAACCATGGAAACCAATGAATGCATCTATGTTAAGAAATGTATTTCTTGATAAAATCATGGTGATTTTAATCATACTCGATCACAAACATTACAATTAATCACAAATCCTTAGCCATTTTGAATGTGGGGAATCAATCTCATAGGGAAGATAAACCCCACCTCATTTGATGGTTATACCAAGTATTTTACAAAGTAGACTAAGCTATTTATTTAACTTATGTAACTAGGAATCTCGAAGTTCATGCTTAATCACCTCATTTTTACATTATGTCATTACCTCCACTATCATTTTTCATAATGGTAAGTCCTTAAAAATTAAGGATGTAAAATCCCTCTATTTCCAATTCTATATCAAGCATAGATGGTCCATTCCTTCTTATCCACAAGGAAATGTCCAAGTTGAGGTGTCGAATAAAACCATTTTTTAAATTATAAAAAATATTTTCAATGATGTTGGCACTAACTAACACTTACAAATTTTTATTATCGTATGAGATTATCTACCAACCTCAATACCACCATAGGTACAAAACCATTCTCCTTGGTCTTTAGATAATAATTTATCATCCCTATTAATATTTAGTTTCCTTCCCTATGTATTTCATTGTAAGATCTCAATGATGACAAAGAGTAACAAGTATCCTAGCTACAATAGATGGAACTCTTGGATGAAAAATGGATATATGTCCTTAATCACCTCAAAGTATATCAAAATTGGCTATTTTGTATCTATGACAAACACATAAGATCCCAAGAGTTTGAAGTTCATGAACTTGTATTCAAATAAAATATTAAAAACATCAACATAGAGTAATAAAATAAATGCAAGTTTGAACCTAATTGGTTAGGTCCATACATCATAATAACTAATTATGGATTAGGTGCTTATCAATTAGATAGAGAATATGGTAAATATATATATATATGATCCCATGAACATCATGCATATCTAAAAATTTTACACTTAACACATAAGATCATTACTATAAGTACCCTAGTTCCTATGGGCCACTTTACATCTTTTCTACCATCCCTATACTTATCCCAACATCCCTTTACCTTTTAAATTTTATGGTGATCTAAAAGTACTAAAAAATATAATAAGTTTGGCATGGTTAAAATATGATATAATCCTTGTAGTAGGACATAATAATGTCACATCATTGGTTTCTTTCTAGGTTTTAGTCCTTCAACAACTTCCTTTCACTCCCACATCTAGCTGGTTTTCATATCTATTTCATCATGCATTACTTTTTATGTCCACTACTAGAGTAGGTTTCTCTTTGTTAGTGGGTCATTATATATACATCTTTAAATTCCCTTGTACTTACATCTAATTTCCTTTTTACATATAGTCAAATTTGTTCATTTCTATGATTAAAATTATAGAAATCTTAAACATCTAAAAATAAAAAAAATCATAAACATTTGAAAATCATAAAAATCCAAAAAATTAGAAAATCCTAAAATCCTAAAATATTAAAAAATAAAAATATCAAAAACATAAAAATCCTAAATATACAAAATTAAAAGAGATCAATCTCAAAAATCTTTGTCCAATTTATCATCTTGTTAAGCATTAGACCCTACTCTTTACTCTATTTTGATAAACATTATTAGGTACATCAAATTACATTTCACTCCCATGGTATTAGACATTTTTTGAGGGGTGTATTTCATCTAATTAGTATCATTTAATAACATAATCCATTTCATCTTCCCTAAGGGGATAATTGCATTGGCCTAAGATCCACATAGATCATGTAGGAAACATTCAATTATAGAGGGTTTCTAAGGTTAGCTCAGCTAATATTACCACTTCCCACTTTTTTATCCTAACTTTTGTATTCCTCAATCATTAAAATATCATTTTCACATCTATCTATATCATTCAAGTCAATTCAATTGCTCATCTAATTTAAACTTGCAACATTTTCTCCCCTACATGTCATTGATTGGGGGAAAATTAGACATGTAATTTCTTACATGAATTAATGCCTAGTTTTGTTTTGTTTTCACATGTTTTGTGTGTGCATGATTTATAATTTATTTATTTTATTTTATTTTTTATTATTAAATTAATTAATTTGAATTAAAAACATTTTTATGATCCTTTATATCATGATGCATCCTATCATATTTGTGCATGAGTTAGTCCCTACACAACTAGAAACAATGTTATCATGGTTTTTTTTATAATCATGATGCATGCTATAAAATTCTAAATAAAAAACCAATTTGTGAAGTATATGTGGAGATGTAATAAATATGTATTGTATCCCCTTAAAAATATATCCACATAATAATGGATAAATGTGTTAGCATGCCAATCAAAATAAAAAAAGTATTTACCACATCCTACATAAATAATCATTTATCATCATCAAGACTACATGTGATAAACATGATACTATAATACAAATAAATATATCACATAATAAATTTTTATATCAAAATTTAACATCATATACAAAATAAAAATTTAGGTCACATCATAATGTGAGTAATAAATTAACATACATCAAAAATAATCATAACATATATAATGAAATTTATTAGATGTTATTGTAATATAATACTATATGGCATAAATGAGAGTAGAGATAATATATACATTACTTATCCATGGTTATTCCATATGCCAACCATACTAAGAACATTGATAAATGTAATGAGATAATATTAAGGTATGTAAGCCACAAGTTAGCCATAGATATCCCTATATGTGCTATAGGTTAAGGGCATAACATGCTCCTCCTATTTAGACCAATGTTGAACATAGTATGTTTCTACATGAATGCTTCATCCTCACATGTTGCATCTTTAGAATGCAAAATATTTCATTTGATCAAATATTCCTTAATCACTTTAGTTCATAATTAATTAGTGCACATGTCAAGAATATATTCAGGATCTAGAATGACTCGGCCTTCTACATCTAATTCAAGTAACTTAGTTTAATTTTAAACTCTGTGTCCAATTACCTTCTTCAATAAAGATACATGAAATATTAGATGTATGTGATTAGACGGGGGCAATTCTAGCTTATAGGCCATACTAAAAAGTTTTTACAAGATTTGATAAAGGACATAATACTTAGGGGACAACATGTTATTATATTTTTTTGGTTTTAGATATATGTAATTATATGTATGAAAATGTACAATTACACAATCACCTATGTCAAAATTTTAATCACTATGATGTTGATCTACTTTGTACTTCATTATATTTTATGCCATTTCTAAATTCTCTCACAAACTAACTAGTACCTCCTATTGATGGTGAATGTGTTACTTAATATATAAAACATTAGGATGCATCATCAATGTTGAAGTGATATATGTGGGGTGATATCCATATAAATCCACAAGGGGAGAGGAATAAGTGTGAAAAGTAGTGTTATACCACCATTAAACAAGTGGTAACTAATGAACCCATTTATCTTGTTTGTTAGAAATAAAATAATGAAGATATATATATATATATATATATATATATATATATATATATAAACTAACTCTATTTATAAATCATATTTAGGATGATATGATGAGATATGAACCAACTGGGTGCTTGAATATACAAATAATTCATTCCAATAATTACTAGTAAATATGAGATCTTGATCACCTACAATGATCTTTGTAATAACATGAAATTTATGAACTATATTAAGAAAATTAGAAGCTAATATACTAGAAATAAATGTATATGATAAGGAACAAATTTTATTATTCATAGTGATTCAATCTATATATACATAATATTTTCAAACTTTATCAATTACTGATTATTTCTCTCTTGTAATAACTCATCGATTCTCAATCTCTTTGAGTGCATGCCTTAAAGGGTGCATTGGGAAAGGAGTGGGTAGACCATTGGTGATTTTCAAGATTAGTGTCCCCTATAACACCACTTAAAATAAATAAAAACTTATCCTATACACTTCCCTAATATTTAGTACCTATATTACACATTCTTCCAAGAAATTCACCACCTTAAATAGTCCCTATCTAAGCCAAAAACCCATTTTGACATTTAAGAAATAATGTTTGCCTAGGCCAACCCTGTATTTAAATTATATTATCATGATATGGATCTAGGTCATCTTTGGCTAACCCATATTGGGACCTAACATGTTTTTATCAAGTAATGATACAGGGTTGATTTGGTTGACTCTATCAGTGAAAATTTTGAAAAGGTTAGGGTTAGATTAAACTATATATAAACATCATTTTTTTCCATTTCTTACAGAGAGATATAGTTAATCATTCATTTGTAATTATTTATAATATGCTCTTCTACCATTCTACCTGAGGATTCATTGCTTATGGTTTATACTTAGAGAAGAATCATGTCTTGCATAAAAATTTTGGATGCTTTGTCTTATCTTAGTGATCCTTACAAACCATAATAACCTCTTATGAAGCACCTTTGGCCAAGGGAGATATTGATTCTTGATGGGTTCATCTTCAACATAAGTATCTATAAGTCTTAATCCTATATTTTAATAGATAAAAGTAGCATAAGTAATGGATTTTTAATATATTTATCTCTTCATGAATTAGGGTTTTATTTATATATAGATTGATTAGAACTATTATATTCATATTTAATTTCATTTTTATTTCCCCCATTTTGTGCCATATGTTTTGGTGAGTACCAGGTTAAATTTTACTTTACTTTATATTTACTATGTGAGTATAATAAAATTTAGGACCTAGCTAGTGTTATTACATATTATTGCTTAACTAGAGGCTTTAGAACCCTATGTAGTGATATTATTGTGTTAAGGAACCCCTAGGTTAGGTCTAGTAGATCCATCTTGGTCATGACCTTGATTGTCTAAGTACCAACAAGTAGAAGGGTAAGTCTAATTTATCTTCTCTAAGATAGGATTGATTTGTAAATCAAATTCACTTTCCTTTAGATTCTATTGAACCTAACATGGATCTAACCCTTGTAGGTTTTATTTCACATGTTCATTTATTATAATCTTAGATATTTTTATTTATTTAGTACTATATCAAACCTATAAATATAGTCTAACATTTTTTGTACAAGTTTAACATAGAGTCACTCTAAATTAACTATATTTTCTCTCTGCAGGTCTTACT
This sequence comes from Torreya grandis, assembly GCA_037957365.1. Lineage (NCBI taxonomy): Eukaryota > Viridiplantae > Streptophyta > Pinopsida > Cupressales > Taxaceae > Torreya > Torreya grandis. The sequence goes on along the minus strand of JARHVA010002190.1, from coordinate 468,724 downwards.
AATAATAGTTAACTAGATCGATCAGCTCGACATAGTTTTATTTTTTAGCACATAGGTTTTCAGACTTCAATGACCCATCAATTTTTTTCATAGATTATTTTTAGCATACACATTTTTTGCACTTCATCAACCTAGACAACTATGTTCTTAGAATATAAAAATTAGAATTTGAGCACCAAAACATTAAATTTACAAATTAAGCATCTTCAAAATTATCAAGGCTCATTCTTATCTTCTCTATCATTTTTATTTTTCATTTATAGTTCTATTTTTCATAGTTTGTAATCTATAAAATTGCATCCCTATAATGAACTGGGTCAACTAAATCGACATAATTATGTAGTCTATTTTCTCTCTAAAAGAATCAATTGGCATATTCAACTATGTTATTCTGTATCTTTATTCTACATACAATAATGACCATAATGGCTTTGTTATATAATCTTTGCATATAGTGTCACCTGAACTGACTCTATACTCTTCACAAATAAATGAATTAACCTATTTTTTTAGTAATTAAATCACTTTTGATTTCAATTTCTTGCTTACTTAGAGTAATAAACATAAACAAAATAAGAGGTTTTTAATTTACCGATTTAGTCACACTTAGTTTCTCATTTGCACACACTTCCAATTCACTTAATACTAAAAAATAGTAAATATTTTTCTTCTCAAGGTCTACCTACTTGAATCTCATTACCAAGGGGGAAGCCAACTTGGTTTTATGGCTAAGCATAAACACGTGGTTGATGGTATATATTGTTAAATCACCCAAAACCCTTATAGCCATGAGATTATGAAGTGAAGGGATAGGCCCCAATACCTAGCTAGTACCATTGCCAAAACAAATCCTTTTTAGCTTAAACTACCTGAAATTATCCATAGATTATTTTTTACTTCCTTCTTATAGCCAACTCCTTATCACATTAATTTTAAAATTTAGTATAACTTAACAAAATTTAGGAATGAGCACTTAGCTTAGAATTTACATTCAATTTTTACTACTTGCACTTTGATAATTGTATTTTGTATTGTAAAACATGTATTAGCCAACATTAATATAACTTTTTTTCATGTTCTACAATTATATCAAACACATTGATCTAATTAATTGTGTGTTTAATTATATTTTCTTAGTTATTATCTTTAAATTTTTTCCCTATCTTCATAACACATTCAACCCTTCTTATAGATAATTGGTTATAACTATATATATTTTTATCCTACCTCACTTTTACCATCTGTAAAACATAGTTGAGTAGCTTAACTATGTCTTTTGCATCTGATTCTATTGGTTTTTTGTATAGAATCTACCCAATCGACTATGTCCCTTTGGATCGATAATATTATGTATTTGGATGAATTTATCCATATTTTCCTCTTTAATTTATAATATCATATTGTTCCTTCAAGCATCATGAAATCCCATATCATAATATTTTTAGACAATTTGAATCCATTTAGACAATATATATGATATTATTTTCTTCCTACCTTTATTATCTAAGAGGATATTCACTCTTGGAGCACTTTTTCTCATCCCTCATCTTTGGACTACAACATGGTCCAAATTACTCCAATTGATGAGATTGGATACATTCAACACTTATCAAAATATTTTTCCATTTTAAGGCACCTTACTATATTATGGGGGAAATTAATACAAGACTAACAAAAAACCCCATAAGAAACCTTCTCAACACCAACAACCCACCTCTTAAAAATCCACAACCAAGAAATCCTACCCCTAATACAAATTTGGGGAATGTTCCTCCTACCAATCCTAATAATTCTCATCCTAACACCAATCCATCAATTGATACTGCTTAGATTCTTACACAAATAGTGAAAAAAATAAACATTATACAAACATATAATATATCTTAAATGATGCAACTACACCATCATTTGATAAACATGGATAAGTAGTTTCCTATTCTTCTTCCCTAAAATAATAACAAATTCATCCATCCACCTCTTAAATATGCCACAAGAATTATATTTCCCCAACCTATTATGCATAATAATATGCTTCAAAACATTCAAAATGATAATTTATCCCCTTAATTTTATCTATTGATATTGGTAATATATCTCCAACTATTAAATATGATGGGACTAAAGACCTTGAATATTTTCTCAAAGCATTTGGTAATATTTATAAAGAGTGGATTCAAAATAATACTTTCATAACTACCAAATTTTTAGTTAAAAAATTCATAGGTGATGTTTTATAACCTACTTCCCCAACATTATATATGGCAACTTGAGGATTTAGTTAATCATCTAGTTAAGGAATTTCAACACAAAGAAATTATTGGAAATTGTCTTAACCATTTCATTAATTCTAAACAATCTTCTTCTAAATTAGCTCATTATTTTATCAAATGTCAAAAATATTTGGCTCACAGAGTCTATAATAACATGACCGATGATAACTTGTTCAAACTCTTCATAATTGCCTTAACACCTTCCCTCGAATATAAGGGTTGAACTTTTGCTCCCCAAAATTTAAATGATTTTATCAATCAATCCAAGCAACAATAATTTATAATGAAATTGTTCAAACCCAATGATAAAACAATAAAGGGATATTTATAACATTATACCAATGAAATCATTGGTGATCCTCCTCCAAAAAAACTAAGAGTGGCCAAAATAGATATCCCCAATCTTCTCATCTACATATCACTTCAGACTTTGGAGCATCTTACAATGCCCATACATATATCCCTTTAGAATTTTTGGCATCTTAAAATGCCCATACCTACATCTAATTACCTATTGAGTCATTTTAATATGCCCACTCTTATTTTACATTACATAATAACAAACAAATTTAACTTAAATAAAAATTTTAAGACACATAAGCTTGTATTCCACATGCTCATCTTTGATATAGATCTTAACATAGATTTTGATTATAATGTTTGTCACATGTCTCTTTCAAGATTTTTACATGGATATAACACTCTGAAATAGTCTTATTTTTCATAAAACTTAGTTCCTTCCCTTGGTAATTTGGTTTCTTTCTCTCATGAGTTGCATTGTAATACCATGGATAGGACCTAATTTTATTCATGAATTCTTTTCACTTTTATTTATTGAATTTTCATATCAAATTTGTTATTTTATAATGCATTTCACACCCTCTTAGGTTTTTATTTTTTGAGTTATAGTGTAATACCATGGATAAGACTAGGCCCTCCTCAAAAATATCATTTTTAACATTCTTTTTTCACTCTCTTGAGTTTTTTATTTTGTGAGTTGTAGTGTAAGACCATGGATATGACTAGGCCCTCTACACAAATATCATTTTTTACTTTATTACACTCACTTAGGTTTCTATTTTATGAGTTTAATTGTAAGACCATGGATAGGACTAGGCTCTCCTCATACAATCACCATTTTATTTTAAAAACATCTTTGTTTAACCAAGTAATTATTTTCTATACTATTAATAAATGGTTACAAGTTTATGATCCCATATTGTCAGCTTTAGTTTTTAATTTTAGTTACAGATAAAAGTTTCACAAAAAAATATGTTAGCATGTTCCCCTACACTTACATACTATTATGATTAAGAATCATACTTATCTTTCATTGGATCCCTTTCCACATTGTCACATTTTTTGTGGTTTAAAGTAATTACAATTGCATGTTCATTTCCCCCTTGATTTCCTTTCCTTTCATTTCACTTTGGATAAAAATAAGGTTGAATTCAAGATAACACTTTTTATTTTACATGAATTAACAATAATATTAGACACCATCTTCTCTAATTTATCTTTCTTAGCTACCAAGTCCAAAGTTTTCAAATGATTATCATTTTTAGCACCCATGATTGGTTCTTTGAATCTGTATGGAGGAGGAATAGAAATAGCCATAAAAAATTAAAAACCAAATCATTTAAAAAAAAGGCATTGATCAAAATCTAACATATAAATTCAAAAGTCAACATCAAACTGAAAGACATGATTAATGTCACATCTCCTATTTCCAATTGAATATCAAACTCCAAAGTTGACATCATGATAGAGATAGGGTCCACTAGGGTGCAGTAAGCTAGTAGATTAGAATAGGATAATTTAAAAAAACTATATATAGTGTGATTTACTTTCTCATAAAAGTACCTATTAATGCTTATAAATGTACCATAGGTGATTTTACCATTCAAAAAACACTACTCATTTTAGAATTCCATGAATTTAGGGTATGAGTTATAAGTATTTGGAAATTATGGTGCTTGTGGTGAAATAGCAGTAGAGGAAGTGGACTGTTCCACAAATTTATATTATTTGGTGGATGGGAGCCACCTTGGTTTGGCCTTGTTGATAGATTCATAGTTAAGGATTGATGTTATACCAAAATAAATGGATATTTATAGTGAAATTTAAGCTATAGTGAATTATTTAAATAAAGATCAAAAGGAAAGGGTAGAGTAATAAAGAGATGGTGATTGTTGGTATTTAATTATGAACATATTGACAAATTCCCAAGGATTAACAAACATGAATAAACTAGTGTATAATGTAAAGTAGCCTATGCTCACGTTTCACTACAAACTAGGCCTAATTTTGGAGATAGCATGATAATACAAGTAAGAATTGGATTTAATATTAAAGTTTTACAACACATCTAGATATCTAATGCACATATTTATTTCAGAGCAAATAAAATGAAGTAAACTCAATTTCATTCAACTAATATAGAATTACATAAGTTATCAACCTTGTAATTAATGATCTAACTAGTATTCTTAGAAACTATTCATATTCAAACTTAGACAAGCAACTGAGAAACTTAGCAATTCAAACACATCAATCTGGATAATTCTTGTAGAATTCCTTGATATTTTGTATTAATTTATTAGAAGTATAAAAAATATTTTGAATTCCCTCCTTTTTAACAAGTGGTAATACATGCCTTTATAGAAAAGCCAAATAGTATACTAGTTAGTCTAAAAATATAGGTGTATAAAGATAAAGATAGTTGTCTTTGTGACAAACTATAATACACATTTCATTTACAATCATAATGACCTAGATGTAATCACACTAACAAAATAACATGCACATTAATAAAAAAGTCTTCCTCTTAGGGAAGCCATAACTAGATTATTGGAGGTAGGACCCCTTTCTACTAAAGGATACTCATAACTCATTCATGTTGTTCATCCACTAGGCTTAGGTATATGATATGCCTTGTGATGTGCTCCTCTTCTTGATCAGCCAGCTCATCAAAATATTTTTCATTCCTAGCCAAAGCTTATTTAATGTTTCTAGATTTATTGATCCTCTCCTCTACATTAAATATCATGTCCAATATTCTACTATTATATTGTCTTAATTATCCTTGACTCTTGTCCTTTATTTTTTGAGTCACTAAAGTGACTCTATGCTATAATTCTTCATCACTAATAATTCCTAGGGTAGTGGGTTGTGTAGGATCCTTGAGCATAGTTCTTAAGAGCCTCTAAATTATACCCATGAGCTCTTTCTCCTCCTTATTAAGTTCATCCACTTTGGTATGCCAAGCACTCAAGGCTTGGAACTTGTATATAATAATTCCAAAAATGTCACTTAAGCACCCCATGTTGATGGCCTTAAAATTTGGTATTTTATTCCTAACTTAGATGTTAAGAAGTTGGGAAATATGATCCTCAAAAGTCTACCACTAAGTAACCAACTCCTTAGCTAAGGTGGCCTAATCCTCTAGTGCACTCTGCCTCAATTTAATAGACTTTAGTGCCTTGAACATGTCATGAAATTTCTCCTCAAACATCTTAATCATGGAGTCTAGAACTAAGATAATTGATTGAGTTTACAAAATATCTTTCTCTTTATCTAGATTTTGGATTCTTTGATTCAATCCCTAGACACTAGCCATAGCTTATTGAGATTGAGCCTTAATTAAACTTTCCACATCCTCCTCATGGATGGCAACCTCTCCAAGTTATTTCCTTTCAATATGGGTTGACCCTATGAATAGTTTCACCTTTTTAAAGGTGAATTATTCTTAAATAAACATGGTTGTCCTTATAGTGATCCTTTCTAATATTTCTATGTTTGGGTTGAATTGGAATTTATTCTCTAACTTCTTAAACTTTGGAGGCTCAAGCACCTCTACACTTGCACTACTAGAGGCTATTGGGGTGCCAAATTTCTAGATTTATTGAGCATTATGAACCTATATTATTCTCTCTTCTTGATTTTACATAATGTCATTAATCCATGGTTTGATGTTATCATGTATAGTTAAGCCAACTTATGTCAAGTCCCATGAAGGAGAGAGGGATTGGACCTTCTACCACTTCTCATAGATAAACTAGTCAGGGATGACTAGTTTACAGATATAAAACTCATCACTAAAGAGGTTGACTTCATTGGTAGGGTGAGTGAAGGTCAACCTAGGCTTATTCCTTGGAGTCACAAGAACCAAAGCTAGCTTTTCTTTCCTTTTATCCCTTTCCAATGGAACTAGCTCTTTTCCTACTTCTTTAGAGGGATCCTTTGCTCTATCTAATTTATATGCTGATGTTATATTAATGAGGGCACCCTCCAATGTCTCCCCTAGCTCAAGAGATATCATATCAATGAATTTCATGAGATAAGGTGGTCTCTATAGGAGTTTTGAATGTGAGGGACCTTCCCTATGTCTCTATTCTGATCTTGGTTCTCTAAATTTCTCCTTTATTTTTACATGTTGAGGTTATCTATCCTGAGGTTGTTTAGCTTGTGTATCTTGAGGTTGAGGTTTAAATGGATACTCTTGGGGATCCTCATGAGTGGTACTAGATGGACCTGGAAACAAATTATATTGTAAGGGGTGCATTTTTTGTATCTCTCTTGAAGGCTTATTGTCCTTGATCAGTCTACATTTTAACTTGATACTGTAGCTTTTGATTTTGGAGATCACTTCCTCAAAATTTCTTACTCTAATGTAGATGTCATCATTGACACCTAGTTTATGTTCATATTAAAACTTTGGGACCTTTCTTTCTCTAGTGTGATTAACTACCCTATTCCTAGGGTCCCACATCTTAAGGTCATCTAATTGAAAATAAAAATAACTTCTATGTGTAACCATGATTTATAGATACTTCTAGTCTTTGATTAAAACCTTCCCAATATCTAATGGGAGGGGAAGGATTTAGCCTTTCTTCTTATCTCTACATATTCTATCAATGCCCTAGATGATTTGGGAATCAATTTATTGCTTGGAATGCTTATTAGGGACTTAGAATAGTATCTTGTAAGGTTGTATTAGGATCCCCTCCATCTTAATGATAGTGGAATCAGGATAATACCATACTTATCCCATGGTTTCCAATTATTTATTAATAAGGGGATGTAATATTATCATAGGAACTCTTGTGATGACATTATCTATGGCTGGGAAAACACAATCATATATGAATTTCATATGGTTCCTGTACTTGAATATATGCAATTTAGAATAGTAGTGAGAATTTATGGTCCTACCATTAGGGGACCAGTTTCTAATGTTAGTGAAGGTTATAAATGCCAAAAGGGAATATAATAGATAGGACATCATATAGAATTCTTAAAAGTCTCTCTTTTGATGGCTATGAATTACGTAGCTAGGAAGAAGCTGATTAGGTATCCCATTGAAGGATTTAATTTCTCTTCTATCAATAAATTGACATAAGACACCTAGACTTTATTTACATATATGGTGGAAGGGACACCAAAGGCTTGATTTAGTAGGGTCATGATTATTCTAATGACTTCTTTGAATTGGATAATATGGATGTCTCCATCTAGGGTCTTAAAGACATGGGGTCCTTTGATTAATTAGGGTGTAAGGACTAAATCAAGATCTTAGGTATTAATCCAATCCCTCATGGTATAGAGGTTGAGATGGGGTAAGGGGATATTGTAATAGGTATTAAATTCTATAGGAGAGAAATATGACACACTCTAATAATTACCCTCTTGAATTATCCATTTGTCATCTATCTTATAATCAGCAAACATGGGTGTAAGGACATCAATGTAGTGCATTACCTCTAGTTTTACCATGACATGGTGGAGACCAACCATTTAAACTATAACTAAGTCATTATACCTTTGATTTACTATAACATTCCTCATCACCTCTTGGGAGATAGGTTATAATTCATCTACTAAGAAGAATAATTTAGACCAATTCCTCATTAACTTTATGTCTTTGAAAATCTTCTCTTCATTATTAGAGTTTAGATAAAGCTAAGCTTATATCTTAAATTATTGCCTACTAGTTACCTTTCCTGATGTTATTAAATTGTTCACACTAGATTTCCAAGGGGCCTTATTATAGAACTTGTTCTTAAGAGCATAATTATTTTATCTTAACTAAATTGTAACTAATTGAATTGATTTGGGTCTTCTTTATAGAGGGTTTAGGGTTTGGATCTTTAATGGTAGGAGATATTTAGCCTTTAAATTCATACATGCTTAGTATTTGATGGAGATATTTTCTTACATGGAGCATATGTGGCATCATTCTAGGATTTTTTTGGTAATTTTCGTAAGTGTCATCTGGACACAAGCCATTGGATTTTAAAAGTCCCCTTTATTTTATGCCATAAGACCATGATCTTAGACTTAGCATTATCCATCGATCCAAATCCAAGTCCTCAACTTTTATTGGTGTAGTGATCTCTAGGCTTGTAATCATGACACTTGGCTTCCTCATAAATCCTTCTTATGTTGTGTATCTTTTGTTAGTTCTTTCCTTGGTTAAGTAATAGCCATGTGTTGATCTCATAGAGATTTAAAAAGTCATCAAACCTTTTACACTATTAGATCAAATCCAACAAGCAAGCGATTACCATTGATTGCCTATCCAACCATAGTTTAAATGAAAATGTGACATGTGTCCATAATGGGAGGTTGGGATGCCTTTGAAATTTACACATAGGCCTTGCATCATTGGATCAAATCTAATGAGCTAGTGATATCCTTATATCTATGCAAGGGTTTGGTCATTAATTAGATACCTTTATTAGGTGGACCCATTTATTCCTTCCATTTGACCATCAACATGCCATGCATCCATCTCTTAGGACCTTATGATCCATTTTAATTTCTCCTTATGCCTTCCATTGATGAATAAAATATATCAATAAAATGCAGGTCATTGAGTCAATCCTAGTGTAAGTTGTTTAAGCCAAAGTCTTAAGGTTTCGGTGCTCCATCCGATCAAATATAGTAAGCATCATTCATAAGATCCTACAAAGGGTGAGGGAGATAATCATTATAACCAAGGAGATAAATAAAAAATCTTAGCATAAGTTATTAAGACTAAGGTCATGATTATCATTGGGGCCTTAGTATTAATAACCTAGGCTAAATGAGATGATGCAAAAGTGGACCTCGTGGATCTATACCAAATTAGACCCAAGGAACTTAGGAAAAAGAAAAGAGGAAGGATAGGGAAAAACTCAAGTCATGTTATGAAAAAATGACCTAAATCCACATGAACCCCTTTTTTATAGCTTCTATTTGCAATGAGTTTATATTGGTTCTCACTAACATGGCTCCCTCCAATATTTGAATTTGAAACAAGGGCCACCCAGAGTTTCTGAACATAGAACCCTTGGGTGACCGTCATGAAACCTACAAAATGACTCATGAGACTCATTAGCATAGTTAGTCCAAAATAATAAGATTAAATCACACAAGCATGCTCTTTAATAGAGTGGTTGATCTTCAAATTCTATGAAGGACCTCAATGTTTAGGTGCTTCAAAACATAGATACAAAGACTTTTCAAGGGTCCCAATTTTAAATGAATGGGGTATGTTGGTCCCAATTTACCCAATATTCATAGTAGATTGATGGCTCTATAAGAGGTCCTACAGAACTAGAAACATGTTGTGAGAATGTAGGTTCATTTTAATTTTCATGCATATAGTTTTCATGGGATGATATTCATACTTCATTTGATGACCTAAGATTTATGTGGTTAGGAAAAGTTCTCTGAGTCTTTAATGTCAAAATTCACGTTATTTTGGAAAACCTAATTGTAAGTGCCTTGACTTCAATAAAGAGTTTATCTACCTTTATTTTTCCTTCATCTCCCCCACCACACAAATAATTTCCCCCCTTGATAGGAAAGTTCAATTCTAAATCTATTTTCCCACTTTTATATTCCCTCTTCTTCACATCTTAAAAACATGCTAGCACAACTTTGTTTTTGTTTTATCTATCCTTAGAAAAAAATAGTATGCTTGAGTGACTATAGATTATCTCCTTTATACAATTGTTTTAAATTTAGAGAATTGCATTGGTTTTATTGGAAAATTTTCATTATCACTCCCTTTTTTAGAAAACTATGTCAGTTTATATATTTTTTTATTACTTCCTTTTTTGAGACAACTTCATATATTTTTATGTTGTATTAGTTTTTCCATTGTTGAATGAGTTTAGATTATTACTTCCCTCTAACCAATGTTGTTTTCCCTTTTTATGTACTTTTTCCATTGATGATTAAGTAAGGATTGTTACTTTTCACCCATCAATGTTGTTTTACCATTTCTTGCCCATCTTTATTTAGCTAAGGATTCTTACTAATTTCACATTGATGTTTGATTACCACTTTTACTTGTATCCTTAGTTTGCCTTGGTTTGGTTGCCTTTCTTACTTAAGGTTTACATGTTTGAGTTTTTCAGTCATTTAATAGCCTTGGATATTTGGTTACCTAATTTACTCTAAATTTTGACTTGGTCATATAGTCCTAATTTATCATTCATCACCCCAGCTTGCCAAATTTATAATTACATCATGAATAAATAATTAAATTATATTGGATTTCTTGTGTTTATTTATTTTTTCTCTTTAGTTTTATATCCTTGGGTTTGTCCAAAGCAGTCTTTGTGCCCTCCATTATCAAAAATACATACATAGTAGACAACCATTCAATGATAAAGGTAAGTCAAGGTACAGATGAATTACTTGTTTATTTTATTTATTTAATTTAAGTCATTTAATTTTAGTTATTTTATGCTTTGAATACTACAATTTATTTAGCTTCAACATTATGTATTACCTTGTTCTTTTCTCAAAGCATCATCCCATGTTACACTCGAGTGACATCTGATAAGATTAGAGTGGGGCATATGTATACACATAATATTTTAAAACTTTACTAATTATTAATGCTTTATCACTTGTAGGAACCCATCAAATCTTAATTTATCTATGTGAATGCCTTAAAGAGTGAATTGAGAAAGGGGTTGGCATACCATTGGTGCTTCACAAGATTGTTGTTCACTATACCACCACTTGAAATCAACACATAAATTATCCTATAAACTTCCTTAAGATGTTATACCTCCATTACACACTCTTATAATAAATTCATCACTTTAAATAGTCCCTATCTAATCCAAAAACCATTTTTGACATTTATCAAATAATGTCAGCTTGGGATGACCCTATAAATAAATTATATTAGCACATTAAAGGTTTAGGTCAGATTTGGCTGACTTAGATCAGGACCTAACTTATTTTTATTAATTAATGATATAGGGTTGATTAGGCCAACTCTTCAATTAAACATTTAGAAAGGTTTAGGGTTAGATTAAACTATATATACACATCATTTTCACCATTTATTAGAGAGAGAGAGACAAATTTAATCATTCATTTATTCTTAAATACAATATGCTCTTTCACCATTCTACTTGAAAAGTCATTTATTAGGGTTTATACTTAGAAAATAATCTTATCTTTTGGAAAAGTATTGGATGCTTTGGCATATCTTAGTGATCCTTAGAAACCATAATAACTTATTATGAAGCACCTTTGGCCAAGGGGGAGATTGAGTTTCTATGGGTTCATCCTCAAGGTAAGTACATCTAACTCTTACTCTTCTATTTTAGTAGATATAAGTAGCATAAGTAATGAATCTTGAATGTATTTATGTCTCCATGCATTAGGGATATATTTATACATAGATTAATTATAATTATTCTAAGCATGTTTACATTCATGTTTATTACCCCCATTTTGTGCCACATGACTTGGTGACCACTACATTAAAATTTAATTTACTTTATATTTACTTTTTGAATATAAGAAAACATAGGAACTAACTAAGGTTATCACATGGTGTTACTTGACTAGAGGCTTTGGAACCCTCTCTAATGATATTATTATGGTAAAGGACCCCTTGGTAAGGTATAGTGGATCCATATTGTTCATGACCCTGATCATATAAATGTATCAAAAAATGAAAGGGTAAGTGTGATTTATCTTCTCTCAGTTAAGATTGATTTATAGATCAGATTCAATTTCCCTTGTATACATGATCTATAGCTACCATGAAAACATTTTACCCTTAAAATTTGATAACCCAATAGTGAAATTCATATAAACCTACTCCTAGTGTTGGTTAGGGATGGATAAAGTCTACAAATTAGATTGAGTCTTAAGTGTTTCACCTTTATTCTATTGATATACCATGCATTCAACCACTTATTTATAGACATCCCCCTTGAGTCCTTCCCAAAATAAATCTTTCTTAATTATATTATACGTTTCTAAGAAGATTGAGAGACTTCCTAGTGGGGATGCATGAAGTTCTTGAAGTATTTTACATATGAGGAGAGAATGCTTATAGAGGTATATTCTATCTTTATATCATGATGCATTCCCCTTCCACATAATTTTTTAAGATCCCATAGAATCATGTTAAAGATTTTAAATCAAATCATGGGTAGCACTATCATTCTCCCATTTTGATCTTGTTTTCTCTATCCAATCTTCCAACCAAATAGTCATTGTGCATAATAATGCCTCAATTGATTCATCCCTTCAAGACAATGTATTTGCCACTATATTATCTTTTTTCCTTTATTATAGACTATTTAAAAATCATTACCTAATATTTTACTCACCCATTTTTGTTGTTCTTCAGATGATAATTTTTATTCCAAAAAATATTTGGGGATATCATGATCACTCTTTACCTAAAAGTGATGACCCATTAGATAAGGTCTCCAATGATTAATTACATGAAAAATAACCATCATCTCTTTCTCATATATTGGATTGATCCTATTTTCCCCCTTTAGTTGGTGACTCTAAAATGTAAGTGGTTTACCTTATTGGATGATTACAACCCCCATTCTATATCCTAATGCATCACATTCAACAAAAAAAGTTTTATAAAAATCAAGAGTGGTGCACATAGCCATTTTCAACTATTAAAATGCCTTAGTAGTTGTATCAGTCCACTAAAAGGAGTATTTAATAAAATAATATGTGAGTGGGGTTGAGATGCTACCATAATTTTTGAGAAACCTATAATAGTACCTAGTTATCCCTAGACATCCATAGAGGTTATTAGGTGTCTTTGAAACCTACCACTCCATCACCACTTTGATATTTTTAGAATCAAATTTCACTCCTTATTGTGAGAAAATATGACCTAAGTAATCCACCTTTTATATTAAAAAATCACACTTATAAGGTTTTACATAAATTTGATATTATTCTAGAATTGAGAGTACATGTTTCACATTCTTTAAATGGTCTTCTTGTTTTTTGTTGTAAATGAAAACGTCATGAAAAACACCAACACACAATTTCTCAAAATTGGTTTGAAAACAATATTCTTTAAACTTTGGAATGTAGATGGTGCATTTGTGAGGCTAAAAGGCATGATCATAAACTCATAATGGCCTTCATGAGTTCTAAAAGTTCTTTTAGGTATGTACTCTTCTCAAATTCAAATATGATGATACCAAGAGTGAAGATCCAACATAGTAAAAAACACCACACCATGTAATTCATCTATAAAATTATAAATTATTAGAATATAAAACTTATCTTTCATGGTGTACTTATTGATTTCTCTATTTTTTAGGCACATACTCTAAGTATCATCCTTATTCTACACCATGACCATTGGGGAGGAATATTCACTTTGATTGTGCCAGATGATTCCTACCTCTAATATATCATGTAAAATATTTTAAATTTCACTCTTCTAGGCATAAGAATATTTGTAAGGTCTGATGTTTGGTGGTACACTTATATGAAGTAGTATAATTCCATGATCATGTGTTTGGATTGGTGGAATTCCTTTTAGAATTCCACCAAAATAACATGATTGTCATTCAACACCATTTTAAAATCAATATGGGTAGAAACCTTGGTTGCTTAAACTTATATGAAAAAAAAAACCTGCCATAAATCTTTCAACATCTTTTTTAAAGAATATTCATCATTTAATGGCAACTAACCAATTGTGGATATTTATCTAGTAACCCAGATAGTTCAGATGCCATTCCTTCTAAATGGAAGTGCATGAATAGTTCCTAGAAATTAATCTTAATGGTGCCCAAATTGGGGAGCCATTTCACTCCTAGAATAACGTCATCCAATCCATTGGAATAGAATAAATAAGAGAATCTAACATGTAGTCTCTTATATCAAGCTTAATACTATGAAATTTTATAGAATAATTGATAGTACCACCATTTTAATAATGACCTAAATTTTTTGAGCTAGGTAACAAAAATAGTTCAAATGAGTAGACAACCTAATATTGATGAAGTTTTGTGTACTCGTAGAGTCAATCAACATAGTCACCTTTTATTTCTTGAGGAAATAAACCACCTTAAAAGTTTGAGTACTAATATTGGAAAGTACATGGCAAAAAATAGTAGGTTAAGAATATTCAAATTCATCTTGGAGGCTTCATCATCCTCATTGGCACCTTCAATGTAAAATAACTTATTTACATCACAATGATGTCCTTTTATATATTTTATATCATAGTTAAAACATAAAAAATTTGTTTACTTCTCCTTAATTTATTGAGGGGTCAATTAGGTAGGCTAAGGAAATAATGGTACTAGTAAAGTGCATTTATAGACATTATTAAAAGGTCTTCATTTTGAGTAGCTTTTTGTCCTCTAACATGTATGCCCTATGGATGGCTTCAAATATTGAATAGGGAATAAACATGTGAACCTATGATTGGATTTTATTATTGAAGACACTAAAAAATAGGCCAGACATATTTTCCTTAGTGATGCCTACCACACATAAGTATAGAATTGATGAATATAATCCTTTATACTCCATGTTCGATATAGTTTATCTAGCTAGCTAAAGTAGTTTTATAAGACATTATTGTGATAGCAGAGCTACATCCCTTTAGAAAATATAGACTAGGAAACCAAGAGACCCTTCTGTATACACATAATATTTTAAAACTTTATAAGTTATTTATTCTTTCTCTCTTTCAAGAACTTATCAAATATAAATATCTCTAAGTACATGCCTTAAAGGGTGTATCAAGAAAGGATTTCATATACCTTTAGTGATTCACAAGATTTTTTTCCCCCTATACCACCACTTAAAACTAATAGAAGTTACTCTTATCCATTTCCCTAGGTATTGAAACCATACTTATACATTTACTTAATCATCTCACCACCTAAAACAATCACTAACTAAGAAAATACCCATATTTACTATGTTTCCTACTAGGTCAATGAATTTGATCCTATCCTAAAATTTACCGTACATTAAAAAATTATGTCAGTTAAAGACAACATGGTTCAAGACCTATCAAATCTATTTTCTACCCAACAAGCTTGAATAAGTTAATTGCATTGACTAAAATCTTAGCATGGTTTAGGGTCAATCCATGGATATATATAACTAATTTCATTTCATTTATAATAGAGGATCAGTCACTTTCACATCATTACTATTCACAAATCTACTTATATAATCAAGAAGATGTTTCATTGCTTAGGTTTTTGGCTTGGAGAAGTAACATTTATTTTGTAAAAGTCTTGGATGCATAGGAAAGGTCTTGGCACCTAGAGATGATTTATATTTGTGATTACTACAACAATATCTTACAAAGAACCATTGACCAAGGGAGAGATTGAGACATGATGGGTTCACTTCAACAAAGGTAAGTATATTCATAACCCTTCATATTTTGATAATTAGATGTTTTAGAGTTAAATATATATTGGATTGTATCTATCCTTACTTATATCATTTATATATTATAGATATATTTATCTTTACATGTTTATTATCTTCCCCATTTATGCCACAAAATTTAATGAGCACTATATTAGCTTGCATATGTATTTATTAGATTATCTTGCATTGTTTTTTAGTAAATTATCTTACTTAATATTATTTACAATCATAATAACTAGCTAGGGTTATCACAATATGACATTTGACTAGATTATTTAACAACCTCTCCTTTGCCATAGTGCGATAAGAAATCCCTTAGTGTAGGTTTAGTGCATCCTTTATTGGTCATAACCCAAATTTAAATGTATTCCCAAAAATTATTTTTAGTTGATTAATTTCTCTAAGCTTAAATATTATTGAGTAGGATAAGTTATATAACTATATAATTTTGCTTCCATACATTCTAGCAAACCCAACATGAATCTAACCCTTGTAGATTTTAAATTTTTTTCTACAAACAACGTGATTGACCTTATCAACCCAGTTAAATTTTATATGTATATGTATTTATATTTAGTCAATCCATTCAATTTTTTTGAATTTATGTGCATTTTTTTTTATAACTTCATTGTAAGCAAGTAAAACATGGTATGGTGCTTCGGTAAAATAACATAGCTACTCATAATGCTAAGCTAATATAGTGTAGTAAAAATGTAAATGGAAATGATAGTAAGGAAATAAATAAAATAACTAAATTTATCATATGAATACCTTGAATTAACTTTATCACTGAATGGTTGTCTACTATATTTATAATTCTGATCATGGAGGGTGTATTAATTGCTTTAGATAAACCCGAGGGATACTGTTGACCAAATTTGACCCTACAAGTCAAATTAGGACCCTTATAGGTAAAAAAATTGAATTTTTAGATCTTTTAGGGGTCTAATATTTTGTCATGGGGTGTATTATAAGTTATTTTATGTCATTTAATGCCATATTAGCCTTGATAATGGTCTAATTAGTCAATATGTCATTTTGAGTCATTTAAAAGCCATTTAGGGGTCATAAATGCAAGTGGCATAGATTTCAAAGTGTATGTCATAATTTCCTTTAAAATATCCAATAATTCATATTATTGGTCAATAATGTCAATCCCATCTGAATCTTATAGGTTATCTAACTAAAAATTAAGAAACTAATTGCAAAAGAGGGAGTTTGATACTTGTATGGCCCATGAGAGAAGGTGACACATGGGAGAAGGTCATGGAATGACTATTAATATTATTAAATTTATACACTTTAATTACTTTTTAAGTGCTAAAAAATACCCAAATCCATTCTATTCCTCTTTCACCCTTCTAGACACACAAAAGTGGTCAACAAGTTTATGCTTGGTATAGATAGTTGGAGAAGTTTTAGGGTAAACACCTTTGGGAGGTGAAAGTAAAATCAGGGAGATAAATTTAAATAAAAATATTATGAATATTTATCAACTATAATTTATGAACCATCTCTAATAAGTTGATTGTATTTTTTTGTCATTATTTCCTACACTCTATAGGTTTTGTTCTATTTTGGAGAAGTCTATACAATCTAGCTGGTGATGCTAAATCTAGATGATGTTTACTCTCTTCTAAGCTATTGTACATTATTTTTTTCATGTTTAATAATTTTTTTATGGGAAAAGTAACTCAAATTTCTAGTGAATATAACATTCTATGTTGCAAGCAATTTTTCATCATTTTAAAGATCTTCATGCTTTGATCATGGTTCTAGAGGGTTGTGATAGATTCATTTAAATGTTATAAATGTTATCTTTATTCCCTTATCCTTTCAATCTCACCTATAAAACAATATCCCATGAGTTTGTAATCATATGCAAGAAACATATTTAAGTAGACATGATGGTACATTTGTAGGCATCTTTATAGAAGGATATCACATTGAAAATGGGGTTTGAAAGCTTGATTGAATATTTAAGACATCCTAATGTTTCATTCCAATATCATGATAATATATCAAGTAGCCATGAAATAAAATAACTTAACCACATGGACCATTTCACATATATTGTTTGTATACCATTCAAGGTGTACACACAGGTATCTCATGATGACATCATGCTAGAATGAGGACCTTACTTGTGGTTTCAAAATATTTGAGGTATGGAGAGTGTATTTTGAGGTTTTGAGATAGATATATAACTCATGAAATGTCAAAAATGGTATAGACTACCATATCTCACTCTAATTATCTATGTTGTATTTTCATATGCTTTCACAGGGGTCTATAGATGGAAAGGTGAATGTTTAAACTAGTTATGATATTCACCAAGGTTTGAATGCATAGATGAGATTCATAAAATCAGTTATGGATATATTATATAAATTATGAAACTATTTCATTATAAGAAATATCTCATGCCATAGCATTATAGACCCATCTACAAATAACCACCTATAGGTGGTGTTAATAGAGAGAAAAATACTATGATGAAGTTTTGTACCCTATCTCAAGTCTTTCATGATTAATTAATTGTGTTTTGAAAATTTTATAGGATCTAAAAAATAAATGGAATTTATTCTCCCATGTCCACTTCCCATCCTCATCTTCATAGCCTATATATTAGCATAACCACCTACAGATGTTAATAGGGAGCCAAAGAGCCATATAGAAAGGTTGAAGCATAAGATGGAAACCTTATTGATATCCTAGTATGTTATGTATACCATGATATATCTATTTTATGGTTATTTTTATAAATTTAAGTGTAAACTATGATCAAAGGTGAGATTACTAAATTCTTAGATCAAAACCCTAAAAGATTAAAATAAAGTACCGTAGTGTTTCCTTAATGTCTTGTAATAGGGGTACTAAAGGATTTGAAGAATATAGATGGGTATACCTTTTATCCTATACATAATACAAGATACATGTAATTTTTGGAAGGGAAATGACTAATGGAATACATTTTTTGAGATACCTAAAGTTGCCCATTTATGCACTAAAGTTAGGCAGTAACACCTACATGGTTTGATCACAAAAGGACCTTTTTCAACCAAAGTTACAAACTAGACTATGCCATCATAATTGAATGTTTCAAGATTGAAATAAGTAATTATTACCTAATATATAATATAAATATTATTATATACTATTATTTTAATCTCAAATACACTTACAGGTGTCTTAAGCCATGAAATACCCACCTACAACTGATTGTAGGTATAAAATAGATTAAACATGGTGTATAGGTGATGGTATATAGAAATGTTTTCATGGAAAAGGTCTTAAATGGTGAAAATTAACTTA
Source organism: Torreya grandis (assembly GCA_037957365.1). Lineage (NCBI taxonomy): Eukaryota > Viridiplantae > Streptophyta > Pinopsida > Cupressales > Taxaceae > Torreya > Torreya grandis. Next base: position 449,444 of record JARHVA010002190.1, on the reverse strand, counting down.
ATTATGTTAAAGGGTTATCTATATAAATCAATATTTAGGATATGACCCCACTATACACCTACATATACCCTCTAAAATAGGAAATATAGTCATAATTATATTCAGTCTTGTCTAAGCAGGGTGTATAGAGGAGTATGTGAAATACTGGAGAGAAAAATGAATATTGGAATCCATAAAATATTATCATTATGGTCTTATGTATATATAAGGGTATATATGGATTAGATTAAAACCTCTTTTCAAGTGCACACACAATGCATAAGATGAATCTTGCATACAATCTGTCTTCCTAGGAGCATATTATGGGTTTTACATGTGTTAGAGGATATAGACCTGAAAAAGGGATGAATTTTTGTAGAGAAGATATTTAAAACCTATATAATCTCCTATAATTATTTCCATTATCTAATAAAATAGTGGAGTTCCCTATATTTTGTCTCAGATAGAGGGCATTCCCTTTATGCACAAAACCTATAGTTTGGAAAGTAGGGATGAAAGGTGAGCCAAGGATATATTTTAGTATTATAATAATGTGTATTAACATGAAATGCATCTGAAAAAACATTTTAAACCTTTCACATAATGGAGAGCCTCAGTAGGGTGGCCTGGACCACAAAATTTACAATCAAGCCTATTAGACATGTTGAGGCCTCAAGATCAAATGCAAGGTCAATTTTACATAAAACCTTAGGTATGATTTATGAATAATTTTTACATGTGTATGGGGTCATGAAATATGTTTAAAAAATTACACCATGTAGATAAGGTAATAGGAATCCATTTTTGGGCTCAAAAGCAACTCAGGCCTATAGGAAATGGAGAAGAGAGTATGAATAGACAAATTTGGAAGCTTGTATCTACCTTGACCCATTTCCTAGAGATACAAGACATTTTTAGGTGTTATATAGGGTCATAAACAAACTTTTTTTTGCATTGAATTTGAATTTGAACATGAAATCTCTATGAACAATGTGTAAGAGGTTAAAACAAGCATAAACCCTTGCTAAACCCTTAAAAGGACCTGATTAGGAAGATGAGGTTGGAGGGATATTCAAGTGAGTTTTAATGAATATTAAAGTGATTTAAAAATATATAATACTCTCTTAGTATCCTCCCCATACTTTTGAACTATAAATAATTATATGGATGGAGTATAAAATAGGATTTTCTTGATAAATTTATGAATTTTATAGGCTATGGGAGGTTTCAAGAGATGCCAATCACATAAAAGGGAATATTAAGGCTTAATATAACTACCCATTCTAATTAAATGCCTCATAAAAACTTATAAGTACCTCAAAAAAATCTCTCATCTTAGCTAATTTGAACTGGCATAGTGAACAAGATGAGAAGTGTGAAAACTTCAAGTGGATATCTTTCTAAGGTGTACTTGATTCCTCTCAGGCCATGGAGGGTATTTAAAAGTGTCATTAACTTAATTTTATGTATTTTAATGGTAAAATGAAGCCAAATTTGAGGCTAAGTGTGTAAGGTGTATGAAAGAAGAGTTTTCTTTGACTACAAGTGGTGATGAAGTTTCTAGAAGATTAGGACTAAAACTAATGCATAGATAAGCGTGCATGAAACCCTTCACTATCATTCCAATCATGATACCTATACATAATTAGTTTTTGGATGTTCTAATATAAATAAATCATCAAGTCAATTTTATGAGCAAACACAAGGAATTTCATGCCACTTTGTAAGAGTTTCATATCTTAGTTTGACACTTGTGTTTCCTAAATTTGTGTGATCAATTTCACACTCTCTCCCCATGTAAATTAAATCCTTTTATTATCATGAAAAGTTCCTTTGTGACCTTTTAAATTATCTCTTATCCTCTCTCTATCAAGTTATATAAGAACTAACCATTTTGTACTTTTTAAACTATGTTTCACCTAAGTATGATGAGGCCCTGCTCATTTTCATACCATTAGATCAATAAAGATAACTAATTTTACCTTTTCTATGATTATTCATAGTTTTTTTTCCTTAGCATTGTTTTTTCATTCTCTCAACTATTTGCATCTTCTTCTTAAAATTCATATGAAGTATTTTAGGAAGTGTTAAGGTTGAGTTAGTTAGCCTATTCAATAGTGTCATTCTAGACCTCTTATCTAGTCCTCCTAGCCTAAAAATTAACCATAACCTCATAATGAAATTTTGATTCAAGAATATTCAAATTATAAAAGTGTATGTCTAGTTAGTCATTTTTTTCTCATGTGTAACATGTAGATGGTTGGTATTCATCACCTAATTTGGTGTATAAACTCCTTTAGGATAGTTTACTTTCAGGTTTCTCTCCCTTTTCCTTTATAAACATAGGTTTAGTAGTGATCTACAAGTGGTACATCAAGGGAGATATCCCTATCTAGAGACTCACCTCATTCTTATGCTACCCATAGCCTAGAGGTGTTTTAATTGTTCCACTTGGATGAGGAACACTAAGACATCTCCTCAAAGGGTGAAAATACAAATGACAATAGATACAAAACTAAAGATAAAAAATAAATGTATGGAAATCAAAGTAACTAAAATTTATATAAATAAAATAAATCACTTTGTCATTTGGTAAGCTAGGGTGATAATTGCTAAGTTAGAACCAAAAGGACCAAGGAAAATTGAGAGTAAATTAGGTAACTAAAAAATCCAAAGATATTAAATGACTGAAAAACTCAAACAAAATCTACCTTAAGTAATAAAAGTAATAAACCAAATTAAACCAATGGCATGTGAAATTAAGATGATAAATCCAAAATATATTTAAAATAAATTACATACCAAACATAAATAAAGATGGAAAAAGAGAATAAAGTAAATCAACATTGATGAGTGAGAGGTAAAAATCCAAAATCATTCACCAATGGGAAAAGTTAAATATAGAAATGGAAAAAGATGATACATAAAAAGATTTGATAAGAAAAGTTTATAATATTTAAAATAAACCAAGAAAATCTAAGATGGATAAAGTGATGGTGTAAGGAATAATGTATAGTCATTGAAAAATATAATTTTGTTCTTAAGATGAATAGAAACAAAAATAAAACTATTGGTAACATGTATCAAGATGGTATGAATAAGAGGGAATAAAGAAATAAGGACAATATATTTAGAAACAAATTTAACTATAAAGGGGGGAAAATAAATGGGTGGTAAGGGAAATGTAGGTATTACCAAGGTATAATGATATTTATTAGAATCAAGACACTAAAAGTAAGTTGGAAAAATAAGAGGACTTCTGATATTAAGGACTCTAGAGAACTTACCTTATCCATAGATATTTGGGTTAACTAATGAAATATAATATCATCCCATGAAGGCTATGTGAAATAAAATTAAAATGAACCTACCTTCCCAAAACATGTTCCCCATTCCTTAGGACCCCTTACAAAGTCATTAGTCTACTACAAATATTGGGTATTTATGTGAGAAAATAGATATCACTATGTATAATTTTCAATCTTTTATTCCAATCTACTGGCTTATGGAAACCCAATGGACCTCGACTCTATCATTAGGCCAAATGTGAGTTTTAGATTCAAATAGAATATGTGTGCTTAATAATAATGTCTTTTGGTTGTGATTTTGACTTTTAGATTTGTAATTGCCTTTTTACCATTTCCTTTTGTTTTAAATGATTTAAATTTTAATCTTTTTATGGATTGTTCAATTCCACCTCCATAAAAATTTGGAAAACCAACATGGGTGTTAAATATGACTATATTTAGTCATATAAAATGTGACTTTAGTGCAATGAGTGTTACTTAATATCACTCATTCCTAAACTATCCCTATACCTATCTTAGGGCCTCTTTCAAAACTTATCTATATTTTGCATATACCTTTCAACATCCCTAAACATCTCAAAAATCAATCCAAGACCCTCCCTTAGGGATCCAGGCCTTTAGTGCCATAATTTCTACCACTTGAACACTAATGCTATACTTTGGACACTATCACACTACACTAGTGTCCCACTTTTACTGCTAATGTTCCTTGCCTAATCTCAACCCAAGCAAATATATTTTCAATTTCAAATACACCTAGGGTTGACCTATACCTATTTCAAACCTTGCACAAGCAATATATTAGTATATATACATGAATTTTATTCCTTTATTCACTAGATGGAAATCAAATGCAAAATACACAAATAGGCTTAGGACAAGTTATGCACAATCAAGGTTATTGATCCTTATTCTACCCTACTTCTACAAATAATAATCTACAACCATCCCAAGCCTAAAATACATAGATTTCTAGTCTTAATCCAAATTTAAATCACTCAAGTCAAAACTCATCCTAGAATCCACTTGTACTTACACCAAGCACTTAGGTGGGATAACTACATCAAGCTTGATCGCTAATTATATTATTGGTATGTAGGAAACTCATAACATATTTAGATTTTGAGGATGTCCATCCTACCTAACTAACATCACACTTTTGATAATTATGCCACTCAAATACCCTAATAACATAGAGGTCTAGGTTTTATTCCTAAATTAGTTCAAAATAATGCACATATAATGAATAAGGGATCATCAAAATAGGTATAGGTAGGTTAGACTTATACAAAGGTACACCTAGAAGATCAAATAAGTTTTTGCATAAAGGACATTAGTGATGAAAGGACACTAGCACTGCAACACTACTATATAATGTACAATGCTATTGTCTAGGAGGTTTTTTAACACCTAGACCCTATCTAAGACACATATTTGCTTCCACACCAATTTTCAACCTTCATATCATCTATCTCAGTTAGTTTATAGCTAAATAATTATTTGTGTCATTCATTACTATTATTAGAAATATCATATTAAATCAATTCTTACACAAATCAATGGCTATATTTATTGTATATTTATACCCTAATTTATTTCACTTAAATTCTTTAACAACCTATGGATTACACTTTAGAAACACTTAAAATTTAAATAATTTGGTGAACATGACTTACTTTAAATAGTGCAACAAAACCCTAACCCTAGGGTTTTATGTTTTTAGCCTTCTAGGACCTACATTTAGATTTTAGATCCTTGTATTTCCTAATTCATATTTCATACAATCATGATAATAATAAAATATGAATTTTATTACTTTATAATGCATTTTTTTCTAGTTTCTCTTGCATGTTTATTTCCTTTCATTTGGAATGAATCCAAAGGTGACAATAACACATAAGTGCATGATGCTTTAAATTAATTCAAATATATGTAATATTTCATTATTTATCTATCACACTATCTTTCTATTATGTGGAATTCAATTAAGTACTCTTTACACATGTAGAGGATATTATACTTAAGATAACAAACATACTACTTAAAATTAACAAGTCTCCATTAGATTCTTTTTTTCTTTGGTTCAATCCTATCCCTTATCTATCATTACTAGACATAAGAAAATATTATTGGTTTCAATTATCCCTCATATTTCTCAACCCTACACATATAGATACTATCTTACCTTTACTACCATCTCTATGCTCATAGTAGACCCTGTGATCTATGCTATGATGTCCACATGTGGTCTCAAAGCATGGAAAGTTAGCAAAACTCATGGCTATTGTTTTTTTTGACCAAAGTAATGATTCTTCAGCCAAAATTTTCATTTTAAATCTCCTATAAAATTCTAATACATACAAAAATATTTTATATACAACACCCCATTATACTAAGGTGCCTCACACAATAGATCCAAATTATGTTACTTCCATAATCAATACTATGAAATGGAATGAGGAGCATATTTCATTCAAAAAGGAAGATCTACCACCTCAATACATCACAAATCTAAAATTTCCTTCATACATTACATTAAAAATTAACAAGGTGAGTGCCAAATGAGTGTTACTTTATAATGGATCAAGACTGAAAATTTGTAATATATCACTTATCTAGTTTCTTAATATACATGCTAAGGATTTTTATCCTTCAAATATGAACATCTGAGGGTTTTATAATATTCCATGAATTTTTTTGGGTCAAATCACACTAAACCTTAAATTAGGACCTAAAACACTACCTACTACATGTCAATCTAATCCTAATTATCCTAATTATAATATCTTGCTTGGAAGAACTTGGATTCATGATATGCACATAATTATATCAAATTTACATGCATGTTCAAAGTTTAGCTATAAAGGTCATATCTACACATGCCCTATGGATCAAGAACCATTCCAATATTGTTAGAATATATATCCTTCACATAATTATATTCATCACATGGATTTTGATACAACAACCCTCCACTATAATATTTAGAGTTCACATATAACTCCCTTAGACACCTATAGAGCACATGATAATAGATTCACTTCTCCTTTTGCATTGAGATATTTCCAAAAAATGGGTTACATAAGACATGGCCTTGGAAATCATCAATAGGGAATTCTTAATCCTATTGAGGCATATGATCAATAAGGTAGGTAAAGACTTGGATTAATGATAACACATCTAATTCTAAGTCTTCTCACCATGTTTCTTAGCATATAATGTTTTCTCCCCATTCCACAAGCATATAGTACAATTAATAATGTTTCTATATTTTTAGTAGTTTACCCTAATCTTATTGATGATACCATTTTTTCATATTTACCTACTTTTGAAAAAATTAATAATGATGAGGATTTCTTATAATTCCCAGGGGCGCATGAGGATCTCCCTTCCTTTTATCATAAGAATAGGTTTAATCATTCCAAAAATTCCTAGACATACTTTGGTCAGTACTCAAATAATTTAGATGACATTTCACCCAACACAAATGATACAATCCCTACATAACCATACATGATTGATCAATCTACATTACTTATGAAGAGATAGTTAATTTCAACTATGGTACCAATACTAATTGTCACATCATATTGTTACATATTGCCTTGTATAAAGAAGAAGATACAAATATTTGACAGATTTTAAAGGACTTCCTAAAGTTTTTTCTTGGGACTATTTATTAGAGGTACAATCACGGAGAGGGGGGATGAATTAGTTAATCCAGATAATCCAAATTTAATTCTGATCTTTAAAAACACTTAATTAGTCATCACAAGAATTTATGAATCATACACATAATTCATATTAATAATCAAGAGAGATAATACAAGATCAATTAGATAAAAAATGATGAATATTGGAAACCCTCTTGGGGAATAAAACCCACTAGAACCTGAAATTAGACTACTATTCTATAATAAAAGGATCTAATTTAGACCATCTAAAAATTATTAAAGAATTAAAATCCCTATTTAGTGAGACTATAATCCCATAGGGTGTTGCTACACCTGTCTAGATAAGTTACAATAACAACCAAACCTTTTATAAATTTTTACCTTGTAAGGAAGATGCAACCACCTTATATTATGAGCCAACACAACAACACTTATGAACACATCCAACTCTAAATTAATGTTTTCAATACTTGATTATGGACCTCTGCTTATCACTCTTCACCATCTCTCACACTCAAATAATAAGCACACTTTCTACCAAAAAAAATGATGAATAGGTCATAAAAATAGCCTTCAATCTATTATTCTCTTCAACTCATCCTCAGGATACATTAACCCTCCTTCCCTCCATAAAACACACACAAGCTTCTCTCTAATCTCTCCAAGTTTCTTACACAAAGTCTAGAAATCACCATCTTTGATTTCACTATTTACAAAGTAATATTGATAATCATTACCTTGGTTAGCCAATAGGCATTATTTATCATTTAAGGAATCTTTCACATGAAGACATAGCTCAATACAATATTCATAGTTAGGCACTAGCATATATTGGTCACCTTTAAGAAGCTACACCTTTTAATAAGGCTCTTGTAGCACTTATAGGTCTCATGGAGACCTCTTCACCCATTTAACACACCATAAAACAAAATAAGAACACAATATCACTTTAAAATACATGGGTCCACTCCTTATGTCCCCTTAAACATCCTCAAATGATCAAAATCATTTTATCTCACATCTATATATGATCAATAAACTCAAAGAGATACCTTATATATAGAAACATCATTATCAAACAACAATCAACTTCTTAAGCATTGTTAATACTCAATATAGACTGATCACACCTTCAAAAACCATAGAAACTAGACTCATGGATTATAAAACACTCCAAAATAGCTAATACATCATGAAACATCAAAACAACATCAACATAAGCTTAAATATCTTTCTTGGATCACTTGCATAATAAACATGAACACAGTCAACTTCTAGGATCAATATATTTGATTTTACTCACTTTCATATCTTTATATATATATATATATATATATATATATATATATATATATATATATATACATACATACATATATATATATATATATATATATAAATTCACCTTGGATTCCTCTACCACTTTGATTTTTACTATATGAGCAAATTCATCGTGGATCAAAATATATAGCCAAGAAACCAAATACTAGTTTTTCTTTTATAAATTCAGATATTCAAATACAAACGATCATAGTTAACCTTCAAATACAATGGTCAAATTTTTTGTCCCCTGAGCTCAGATTGAATATGCACCATTGATTTGTTTGATATTTAACACATAGTCTACCAAAGTTAGACATTAAACCTTAGTCACTTTTACCTCATCTTGTTGAATCTCAAAATGTTGACTTGACATGCTCCATCAATATTTATGGATCAACCAAGTTTTTAATGATCAATGCCCACCATTTGATCAATCTATATGAATGCCCACTCATTATTGGATCCTTATCTTATACTTTTACTTAGTGATTAAAAATCATGCACCTATCCTCATCTTTCTACATCCTAACTTTTTGGAGTAATGCACACCATCAATCTTGCTCAAACTTTAACTCTTTCAAAACTGACTATGGGGACCCTTTCAATATGCCTAAGTAGACATTTTTGAACCTTAATAGCTTCTTTTATGCATTGATGCATGAACTCAAATTTGGACCAGATGTTCTCATCACATAAGAGAATCCAACCTTGTGACACACTAATCTTGGAAACCTCATATGTGTGATATGTAATTCCATTAAAATTACTTCTCAAAAACTTTTGTTACAAAGCCAACTATGTCAAAACCTACTAGATTGGCCAACTTTGAGCATGCATAACTTTTGTCACACTTTAGTGCCTAATATCAAGTTTAGCACAAATAACCTAATCTAAAAAATGAGAAAACCCATATGATCAATTTAACTTAACACCTTCATATGTTCAATATATAACACCATCAAAATGGTCATTCAGCTCTTCTTTCCACATTGCAAAATTGGTTATGGAAAAACATAGTCAAACTACTTGGGATCCCAACATTACATATGAATATATTTTGATGCACTTTAGCATATGATCTAAAATTTTAAAAAAAATGTAAAAAACTAAACAAATCCATATGATCACCTTTTCCTAAAACATCCATATGTGTAATATATTCCATCATTAAATTTCTTACTCGGCTCTTTCTGGTAACATTGTAAATTTGGTTAAGTATAGGAAAATAATGAATTCTAATTGAGAATCTAACTTTGTACCCACATATATTTAATCATGATTAAATGCATGACTTGATATATATCATATAAAAACTAGGGAATACTATGATATCAAACCATAAGACTAAATCCCCTTGACTCATTCCCACATGGTAATGGTGACATCATCAAATTTCCTACTCAAATTTTTTGCCACTGGACCCAAAGTGTCTAGATGAAAACTATGATCAACCATATGAATTACACTTATGTAAACAAGATTTCCAAGCATAAATAATATCTTAGGGACCTCTTTCACATGCTATAATCACTATACTCGTCCCTAAACATCTCTAACCATGTCAAAATAAAAGATCAACCAATCATACTTCAAGCATATAAGAACAAACACATTGTGCTCTTTGTCATTATCACTTAAGATATCAAGACACTTCATCCACTCACCAAGACACCTCAATGACACCACCATGACATAACTATGACAATTATCCAACAATATCCCCCTTTATCATTGATGTTAACAATCATCATAGATAACAATATATAACTCACCTTCTCTCTCTTCAAAACACTCCCATAACATGAACTTTCCACAATAGATAATTTATCCCCTATTGACATAATGACAAAGTGGGTAAGAAATAATCTTGAGGACCTAAAAATACTATCTAATATAAAAGGACCATTTCAAAAATATGATAAAAACTTCCCCTTACCTTGAGCCTACTTCAACTTGCCTTGATAACATCCTCTTTCTCCATGCCAATACTCTTTTCAATTAAGCATTGCAAGAAATTAATAAATAACACATAAAACCATATAAATCTAATGGAACACATCAAGAAACATCTAAGAGAGAGTCCCCTAAATAACTCTAAGGAATTTCACCTTCTGAGCATCTTCAGATCTCCATACATCATGAATAATCACCACATATGCTTATTAGCCTTCTCTCTCAATCTACCATAAGGACCATCAATATATCTTCATGCCACTCACCAAATAGGAAAAAATCACTAAAAAAACTTGATAACTCACCTTAAAATAACCATACCTTTCTCTTTTGGAGAAACTGAGAAAAAATCACTCCTCTTCAAACTAAGCATGTCTAGCCTCCTTGTAGCCCTACCTAAAACTTGTAGAGCCCACAATTTGTATTATGAATATCTTCAATACATGAAACTTCATATCTATAGTACTCTCATATTCCCCCTAAAGCAAACCAATTTTAATTTCCAAGAACATCTTCTGTAACATAGTTCCTTTACAAACCTAGTAGCTAATTAACCCTTTATATTAAAAAACTAAAATATCTTGAGAACTAAAAACCTTCAATTGTATATAAATATTGATTTTACCACCCATTTATCCCATTCAATCTATTAAGAATCCTCAAACCTCAACTCATAAGGTAGACCACTTTTTTAGCATAGGCCAAAACCTTAGAAACTCAAAACAAGCAAGGTCAACAAACTTCCTTCTAGTTAATGCAAACCTCTAAAATTACTTACACACCTATAAACACCCATCACACATGTCTGGACCAAAATTTGAGCTTCCACACCATTGGGATCCTTGAATTCCTATAACCTATTTTAGGCATGTCTGCCTTCAAGCCAAAAACTAAGAAACTAGAGAGCACTCAAAAAGTTTTTAATTTGACTTCAACATACCTTCAGATCACAAAATAACCTAGATCATGCTAGACTAAGGTCAATAGACCTTTCTAATAAAAAATTTTACCTTGAAAAAAATCAAATCCTCCTTTTCTATTTGGAAACCTTCAATCTAACCCTATAGACTATTTCAACTAAAAAATACCACATCAACTCTTTCTTCTCCACTTGAAAGGAGTCTCTTAAGAAGCATACATAAAGACACTATCTATACCTCAATAATTTAAAACAAAAATAACTCCTCATATTCCATCTTGTCCTTTCTCAATTGATACTTATAGTTATTATTCTTATTTTTCTTTAGCTTTAGAGAAACAACTTCCTCAACTACTACAACATTCTCCTTTTCTTTTATGATTAGATTATCAATACATGGAGATAATATAGATTCATGGCATAACTTTTCATCTAAATAATATTCCTTTCAACTTGGATCCTTATCACTAGAAACTTGTTCAACAATAGCGAGATGTTCAATTGGATTCATACATACCTCAGAGCTAGATTCAACTAGCACCTTGGTCTTCTCCTTGAGCTTGATATCTTCATTGTCAACATGAGTAGATAGTGAGACCTCTTGGTACTCTTTAACTTCTTAAGCATTATCCATCATAACAAATAAATTACTTAGAACTTTATTCTCATCATGACTCACACTTGTTACCTTTGGCTTCCATGTATTAACTTTCCTTTTTCCTTGAACTCTAGGAGCTTGATTAAATATATTCTGACTTATAGACCTTTACTTATATAACCTAGCAATGTGACCTCTCTGTTCACAATTGTAGCACTCCATAATTTTTACAAGAAACATATCTTGCCTTACCTTATTTAGACAAAAAATTTAAATGTGTTCTATGTCATGACAAACAAAACAACCTCCCCTTTTGTAAGAGGACTCACCTTGTCTAATTTTATGTCGATAATGGTTTATAAAGTGTCATATATTAAGATAGTTAAATCACTTAATTCTATTCACACCTTGTGACTGATGACCCCCATAATATTCCCATGAAAATTGATTTCTAATAGGCCTCTTACACTCTCTAGCCCTATAATGAAATTTATTACATGTATAACATTAACCATTGAATCTTACATACCTCATGGCATTTGGCTATCTAATCTGATTTGTATTTAATCTACCTATACCTTCATTCCTAGTCTAATGATTTGTCTTCAATGTATGATTATCTTGGTTCAAATCAGTCTTCATCTTGTCTTGAGTTATATTATTTTGTTATTATTCACATCTAAGACTAGTTCTATCACTTGAACATTCATCCTATTTAGCTTTTAGGCTTATAGATAGAATTTTGAATTGACAATTGAGATGATTGATCATATCTTCATGCTCCTTGGTGTATTTATTCAATCTAGCCTCATACATAATGAATTATTCCTCATATTCCTTGAGTTTATATTTCATCTTCTTATTGGTCTTCTTCTCAATCTTTATTTCTTCAAGATAATTCATAAATATAGTCTCATAGTCTACCTCATCTTCATCATTATCCGAATCACACCAAGTAGACTCCTTTTGATGTGAGAAAATCCATTCCTCAACCATGAAAAGGGATTCATCTTTAGCTAGAACATCATCTTCATGATAATATTTTGAATCACCATATTCACTCTCATATGATGAGCTTAAATCTTCTTTGGTGTAAATATTCTTCTTGTTCTTAAATAAATTCTTCTTATTGTTATACTTTTTGAATCTTTTCTTCCTGTATGTCTTCATGTCATCATCTTGGCCTTTACCATGTTATTCATCATCATTATTCTCATGTTTATGGGGGAACTTCCAATAAAAATGTTCTATCTCTCCATAGTTGAACCATTGAAAGGGTAGTTTACCTTTATACTTCCCTGAGCCAATGTTCAATTTCATAGTAATCAAAGTAATTAGTTCATCCTCATCAATATCAGATATGTCATCTTATTTGGATTTATTACCTTGCAAATTATTATTAGGCTTCATCTCTTTCTTGAATGTAGCTTCCTTCTTTGGTGTTATATCATCATTTATTCTTATCTCATATGTAGTAAGGGTGTCATGTAAAGGATCCATATTTATCTAAGTAAGATCATGAATCTCTTCTACAATAGATACCTTTGGATCAAACTTGAGAGATAGAGACCTTAATATCTTTTGGAATATATTTACCTCTTAAATATTCTCTCTAAGACCTGTAATTATGTTTACAATCTCATCAAATCTCTATAAAAAGGATGCCACAACATCTTCTTCATTCATCTTGAGACTTTTAAATTGCCTTCCGTGAGTCTAAAACTTTGTAAGCTTGACCTTTGAATCTCCTTCAAAAATGACCTTCATTTTTTCCCATATATATTTAGAATATGTAAAATGGATTACCTTTTTGTAATCAATATTTGAAAGAACACAAGTGATAACATCATTTCCTTAGAATTACTCTCTAACAACTTCTTATCTACATCACTAGATGGAGGAGTAATAAGAAAAACATAACCATCTAGAATAGATTACCATATATCAAACCTAAGGGAAATAATATATTTCCTCATCATTTAACTCCAAAATCATAATTAGAACCATTAAACATTAATTCTTTCTTAGTAGGGAAACTTCCTTGATTACTACCCATATTATACCTTGGATCACCTTCAAGTTGTTAAACCTTTACCAAAGGACCTACTCTGATACCAATTTTCAGAGGTAAAATCAGTAAGAGAGGTTTGAATCAATGAGAAAAAATAATACAAATTCAATTTTTATATTTAAAAAACTTAACTAATTACCACAATAATTCATGAAGCATACACATCATTCATAGTAATACGTAAGAGAGACAATGCAAGATTAATCACATAAAAAATGACATACGTTTGAAACCCTCTTGGGGAATAAAAACCACTAGAACCTACAATTTTACTAATATTATATAATAAAAATATATTATTTATACCATCTAAAAATGATCAAGTAACTACAATCCCTATTTAGTGAAACTACAATCCCATAAGGTGCTACCACACCTGCCTAGCTGAGCTATAATAACAACTAGACATTTTAGCAAGTTTCACCTTGAAAGGAGGCTATGACCACCTTAGATGATGAGATACCAAAACAAAACCTATGAAAACATCCACCTCTAAACTAATGTATTTAACACCTATTGATGGATCTATGCTAATCACTCTTCAGCGTCACTCACACTAAAATAATAAATGCACTTTTCTACCAATAAAATTATGACTAATAGGTTATACAAATATTCCTCAATCTATTTTTATCTTAAAATCATCCTTAGGGAATGCTAACCCTCCTTAACTTCACAAATAACACAAAATCCTCTCTCTAATCTCTCCAAGTCACTTACATAGTCTGGAAATCACCATATTTGATTTCACTATTTCCAGAGCAATCTTGATTAGCACTACCTTGGTCAGCCATTAGTCATGTCTTAGCCATTAAGGCATATATTAAATGAATATATGGCTCAATATAATATTCATAGGTCATCCATAACATCTATGAGTCACCCTTAAGAAGATACACATTTTAATAAGTCCCTTGTAGCTTTTATACGTCTCAAAGAGACCTGTTCACCCATTCATCATAGCATCAAACAAAATATTAACACATGACCACTTTAAAATACATGGGTCCACTCCTTATGTCCCCTTCAACATCCTCAAATGATCATAGTCATCTTATATCACCTTTACATATGCTCAATCATCTCAAATAGAGACTTTATACATAGAAACATCATTATCAAACAATAGTCAACTTCTTAAGCATTGTTCATACTTAAGATAGATTGATCACACCTCCAAAAACCATATAGAGTAGCTTAATCAAGTCTAAAACACTCCCAAATACATAAGACATAATTAAACATTAAAATAACATCAACATAAGCTCAAATATCCTTCTTGGGTCACTTGCAGAACAAGCATAAACATATAGTCAACTTCTAGGTTCAATATATTTGATTATACTTAATTTTAGAGATTCAAATCTATATACCCTAATGCATCTTAGATTCCTCTACCACTTTTTTTTACTACATGAGAAAATTCATCCTAGATCGAAAGTTATAGCCTAAAAACTAGAGACTAACTTTTCTTTTGTAAATTCAAATAGTCAAATACAAATGGTCACAATTAACCTTCGAACTCAATGCTTGAATCTCATGTGCCCTAAACTCAGATCAAATACACACCACTAATATTGTTTGATCTTTAACATAAATACTACCAATACTAGACATTAAGCCTTAGTCACTTTGACCTTATTTCATGTAATTTTGAAATGTTGACTCAATATGCTTTGTCAATCTCTATGGATCAACTAAGTCTTTAATGATAAATAATCATAATTTGATCAATTTATACGACTACCTACTTGTTTTTGGATCCTTATCATGTACCTTTTATTAGTCATTAAACATCATGAACCTATCCTCATATTTATTTTTCTTGAATTCTTATAGTAACACACACCATTTATCTTGCTTAAACTTTAACTATTTAAAAAATGACCAAGAATGAGGACCCTTTCAATATGCCTGAGTAGCCATTTTTGAACCTTAATAACTACTTTTGTGATTCAATGCGTGATCTCAAATTTGGACCAAATGATCCCCTCACATAGGATAATCTAACCATATGACACACTTCTCATATAAACCTCATGCATGTGACATATAATTCCATTAAAACTTCTTCTCAAAAATTTCTATCATAGAGCCAACTATGCCAAAACCTGCCAAAAAGGCCAAATTTGAGCATGCATAACTTTTGCCATGCTTTAATGCATGATCTCAAATTTATTACAAATTATCTAGGCTCAAAAATAAAAAACCAATATGATCATTTTATATTGATACCTTCATATGTGAAAGATATAACAACATCAAAATTCTCACTCAGCTCTTCTTGCCACATTGCAAAATTGGCTAAGTATGGAAAAACATAATCAAATTGCCTGGGAGCCCAACTTTACATATGCATATATTTTGATGCACTTCAATGCATGATCTAAAATTTATCATAAATAAACTAGTTGAAAATATGAAAAAAAACATATTATCACCTTATCTTGAAAATTACACACTTGTGAGATATTCCATCATCAAACTTCTTACTTGGCTCTTTTTGGCCACATTGTAAATTTGGCTAAGTATGGGAAAACAATGAATTTTGACTAAAAATCCAAATTTGCAAACTCATATATTTGATCATGATTTGATGCATGACTTAAGATATGGTACATAACAACTATGGACTATTGTGATCATAACCATATGACAAACTCCCCTTGACTAATTTCGATGTGGCAATGGTGACATCATCAAATTACCTACTTCGATTTTATGCCACTAGACCCAAAGTGTTAGATGAAAAATATGATCAACTAGATGAATTACACTTATGAACACAAGATTTACAAGCATGTATAATATCTTAGGGACATTGTTCACATGATAAAATCACCATACTCATCTTTAAACATATCTAACCATGTCAAAATAGATTATCAACCAATCATACTTTAATCATACAAGAACAAACACATTGCACACTTTGTCATTATCACTTAGGCTATCAAGACACTTCATCCACTCACCAAGACACATCCATGACATCACCATGACATCACTATGACAAGTCTTCAACAATATTCTGATATGCCTAGCATTGATCCTTCAATGTAGTACACATGATTACAATCTATGTTGATGTAAAAATTTTTAAACAAAAAAATTAAAAAAATGCATCCCAAGGTAGATATTTTAATCAATGATGAGATATAACAACTTGATGCTGATTTAATTCTCATATTTTCTCATCCCTAATGGGTTACTAACATTGTCCCATTTATTTAACCTAATTGCCAAATATGATGTCTTTGTGATTATAGAGACTTAAACAAAGCATATCATAAGGATGATTTTCCTCTTCCCAACATGGATATGATAGTGGAATATATAACAAGATACAAAATTATCTCTTTAATATATGTTTTATCTCATTATAATCAAATCAAGATCATTGAGGAAGAGCAAGAAAAAATTTATTTTACCACACCATGGGGCACTTTCTATTATATAGTCATTCCTTTTAGATTAAATAACGTAGGAGTAGCATACCAATGAATAATGATGCATATATTTTATGATATCCTCATAATAAAATTAAATATTATGTTAATGATTTGATTGCAAAATCAAAAGAGTGATATCACCATGTAGTATATTTATGACAAATTTTTGAAATATTGAGAAAGTACAATGTATGACTGAACCCCAAAAAATACATCTTTAGGGTTTCATCTAATAAACTATCAGGATTCATAATATCCCAACATAAAATTGAGGTTTACCCAAATATATTAGAATATATAATGGACATGCCTCCTCCTATAACTTAAAGTAACTTGACAACCTATAGTGAAATATTAAAGTAATATGCCACTTTATGGCACAACTAGAAGATAAAACTCAATCATTCATCATATTACTTAAGAAGGATACAAAATTTTAATGGGATATCACATGTCAAGAAATCATTAATGTACTCAAATAATACTTGTTAAACCCACCTATACTGGTATCACCAACTCCTAGTAAATCACTTCTCCTATACCTCTTAGTTATAAATCATGCACTTGGTGCACTCTTGGTACAACATGATGATCAACATAAAGAGTGATTATTTACTACATCAATCATAAACTTGTTTAATATAAACAAAATTATCCAAAAATATAAAAAATATGTTTGGAACTTTTATTTTTTACTCAAAAGATCCAACAATAAATGATTAATAATGAGATATAATTTATTACAAAAGTTGATCCTTTAAAATTTGTTATGTCAAAACTACATATATCAGGTTGTATTACAAAATGGGTCGTATTAGTTACAAAATTTAACCTAAATATTATGTTACAATAATTATAATAGGGCCAAATAATCATATATTAATTGGATTCAACCCCATTATTAGACATAAATCCTATCAATGATGATTTTCATGACAACGTTACAGCTTATAATACCACTTATAACACATGGACAATGTTCTTTGAAGTTTATATATGTTCATCTAATGTTGGGGTAGGAATTATTTTCATTGACCCACTTGGGAACATAGTATGCCTTACTTACCGACTTAGGTTTTCATGTACAAATAATATCATAGAATATGAGATCCTTATCCTTAGCCTTCAATCAACTCAGGCTCTCTAAATAAAATTAGTTAAGGTTTATGAGGATTCATAATTAGTTATAAATTATTTTATATATGTATACCAAACTAAATAAGAATGTATGATTCCATACAAGAATATGGTTAAATGTCTATAAGCTTATTTTGAAAACTTCTCTATTGAAAATATTCCTCGTATAGACAATTGTCATATCAATGGAATGACCAATGCAACATCATTGATCCCCATTAACATCAATGATGACCATGATATATTAACCATAAAATGATTATAATCACCAATGGTATCCCATGCCAACCTCATAAATCTAATAGTTTTAACCACCACCTGAAGTACGGTAGCATCCAAATTGTTTATATATATATATATATATATATATATATATATATATATATATACACACACACACACACTTTTCTACATAAATAAATTACATCAGATACTTTTACCAAGAATAATAAGAAAAAATTACATATAATTACACTTTGATATGTCATCATTAGTGGGGACTTATTTAAAATATCTTTTTAGGGTAACTTACTCTGATGTTTGACAACAAAGGAGGCTAATTTGGAAATCAACCACATATATGACAATGAATGTGGTGGCCATTTTAGTGTTAAACTAATTTCACACAAATTAATCTAATAGGGATATTAATGTCAAACCATGGAACAATAATGTCAATAATATACTAAATTATGTGATAAAATTAAATGACATGGAAACTTAAACCATGTGCATTCACAATAGTTAAAATCTATTACATCCCAATGGTCATTCATGCTATGAGGCATTGATTTAATTAGTAAGATAAATATAGAGTATATAAGAGGTCACAAATTCATTATTATAGATATAAAATACTTTAAAAAATGGGTGAAGGCCATTCCATTATGATCTAAAAAAGAGAGGATATAATCCATTTTATCATGACCAATATTATTTCCCATTTTGGCCTCCCATTGGCAATAGTTATAGATAATGGAACTTATTTCAAGAATAAAATAATAAATAAATTTTGTGCTAAACATGATATATGACACACATTATCTAATACATGATACACACAAGATAATGGCCAAGTAAAAGCTACTAATAAGATAATCAATGGTATCCTCAGTGAAATAGTTACCAAATTTAGCAATAATTGGCACAATCAGTTCATCTATACAATATGGGCCCACCTCACGAGTATTCTCACACCAACATGAGTTACTCCTTATTCACTAGTATATAACATAGAAATAATTATACCACTAGAATTATAAATCCCATCCTTATGGGTATCCATAAAATGGACTATTATAGATGATCAATATAGAGAAAGACATCTCCATGAATTGGAATAGTTGGATCACACATGCATCTAATTTGTAGAGTGTTCTTAGATCATACCAAAAGTAAATTCAATATTCCTAAAATATCCATCTTTATAGAAAAGAAATCAAAGTTATTGATCTCATCCTCAAAGAGAATATCAAAAACATCAATTCTAAAGAAGAGACAAAAGGCAAGTTCAAACCAAATTGGCTTGGCCTATATCTAATAATCCACAAGCTTATACCAAAGGTATACTATCTATATTCACTCAATAGTATGGTTTTCTATAACCCATTGAAATTCATGCATCTATGAAGATTCTATACATAAACAACTCACATTACACTTATATATAGCTTTATTTTCATTATTGGTTGTACATAACTTATATACTCAAAAAACACAAAAATAATAAAATATGTTTAAAACAAAAAAACATTCAAATACTACTCATAAATATAAATTTTATATTGTTTGCATATCTATGTTTACATTCTTTATATATTATCCAAGTACTATATATACTAGCTATCTTAGTATAGTAAAGTTTTATCATACATACATGTTTCACTTGTTCTTGTTGAGTGTTCATAGATTATTATAGGACTTAGTTCCATCAAATAGATCTAGATTTACTACTATCTACCCACTATGGGAACATACACATATTTAAAATTGATATATTTGCCCATTAGGAACATCCCATACACAAATTTCACTTTACCAGGTTATATTATTCTAAAATACTCATATTTTTACTAAATACTACTACTACAGACCCAATTTATATACACATTTACTATTATATAGATTTTTACCACATGTTCATGCATACTTTAATTTTTATTTTTCCTAATTTAGACTTGATTGTGTCTTTTTACTTTTACATCTATTTGAGGGAATTTTAATTTTCCATTGTTCTACATATCTATGCCAATTCATTTCATTATGTGTATGCTTTGGACATGTTTTCATGCCCTTGTGTGTGATTTATTTATTGTGTATGAGGAAAATTTAACATGTCCTTATATGTGGCTCTAATCCAACCTACTAATTGTTTATGTATGTAGACATTTGAACATGTCATTGTATGTATTACCTTCTCAGGTTTAGTGACATGTTCTCTATATCCCTTATATAATGGCCTATTGGCCTACTTTACATGCCTCATGTGTTTGAGTGTATGCTTTCATGTATGCATCATGGCCATGATACCTTTCTCTTGATTATTACACTTACACCCAATTTTAGATTCCATGAGTGCCCTCATGAATCTCTCCTTCCTCCTTGGGAGCCTTGATGGACGTCATGCCCCATCCCCCTAGGTAGTTACTCATATTATTATTTAGACAATGTAGTTAATACACATGCTTAAATTATTATATATATCTTGAAAACCTTCTAAATGTTATATTTAACATACATTTTACATTACCAACCTATGCTTAGATTATATTACATTATGTTGTCATGTATATACATTATATTAGTTTTCTACATAGATATCATATTTTTTTAGACTAACATAAGTCATTAAGAGATTTTATTTTGAGGATGGTTATTTCATAGGTTTAAAAAATCCCATCAAAAGAGGGGGAATTCATAGGGGTTTATCATAGAGATCAGACCATCTGGGTGCACTCAGACAATAGTTTTTAACACATAGACATAGAATATAGAGTGCAAAATTAGGCAAACAAACAAAATAATAGTCAAGCAAAAATCAATTTTTGTTTCCATAGAAAAAATATAAAGACATTAGCACTAAAATTAGGACACTAGAATCCCAACACTACTATCTAAGGTACAATACTACTATCTAGTAGTCAAAAAACATGAAAAATCTAGATTTGAATAGTTTCAATCAAAATTGATTAGATTTGACCATTTTATGCTTATTTTTACATAGAATCATACTAGGTTTGCTCAGATTAGGGGCATCATGCATGACATGCTCACTTCCACTTTAGTTTTAGATACATAGACATATATTTTTATAATATAGTCTAAAATCCATATGCACATATATCAAAATTAGAGGCATGTACATGACACATTATTTATACATGATCAATCTCCCACCAACTTGTATAAGATGTAATGGAAAATTCCTTGTTATTTTCTACATGGTATGCTTCAGAGACCATTTATATTAGGTGTAACAAAATATTGATGCCTTATTCTATTTTTAGTGGTTTGCATTTACATGTAATCCGTGAGCTACATTCTTGATTACATAAGTGGCCCCTTGTACTTTTTTCATTTTAGAGTTTAAAAATGGCCTGAGATCCATCCAACACATTTATAGTTACGTTTTGTAGTTTTAATTATAGATGCATCTACTACACATAGGTAGGCAATGATGGAGTCATAACATATTTAGAGTTCTTGATCCACTTACATAAGAGGGTTAGATAAGACATTAGTCCAATCTAAGTTATTCATAATATATGATCAAATAAGTATGGATTGGTAATGATGGAATCAAAATAGGATTTATTTCTTGAGCCACCCACATATGAGGATTGAGAAAGACATCAACATAGTCTAATCTATTCACCATTTGATCACTAGTCACACACACATAACATGTCACCAGGTTTTTTCACTAGTTCATATACCAAACAAGGTGTATTAATTAATTTCCCATATCTCTTATCTCTTTACTTAGTTTTGTATTTTATTTTGATTTCTCTTAAGTAATTATTGATTTAATCCATGTTTCATTTATAGGATATGCAATAGAACACACTTCACACACTCAAACCTAGATTTATGAGCTTTGCCTCATAGGTAAGTCTAGGTATGTTTATTTTTCATTTATTATATTCATTTAACTCTATTAAAGTTATAGATTAAAGGGGTGGAATTTGATCATATAAAATGTCACTTGAGTACAATTAGTGTTAATTAAGACCACCTATGCCTAGATTATCCCTATACCTATCTTAGGGTCTATTTCAACATTTATCTTTCATACAAACCTTTACACATACTTATACATATCAAAATTAGTGACAACCCCTCCCATAAGGATCCAATCCCCTAGTGCCTCAATTTATATCACCTAGACACTAGGTTTATACATTGGACACAATCAACCCATGATAATGTCCCACTTTTGATGCTAATTTCCCTTGCCCAATCTCAATCCAACATATATATATATATATATATATATATATATATATATATATATATATATATATATATATATATATTCTTATGACACATAAGGTTGGACTATAAATATTTCAAACCCCAAACAAGCACTAAATCACTATATATACATGATTTTTAGCCCTTTATCCACTAGACATAAATCAAATGAAAAATACATAAACAAGCTTAGAACAAGTTGTGGATAATTAAGGTTATTGATCATTTTTCTACCCTACTTCTACATATAATAAATACATCTATCCCAAGCATAAAATACATAGATTTATAGTGTCAATCCTCATTAAAATCACTCAAATTGACACTCATACTAGCATTCACTTACACTTTCACCAAGCAATTAGGTGGGATAACTACATCGGGTTTGATCCCTCCTCAAAGTATTGGTATGTAGGTAACTCTTAACACAATGAGGTGTTGAGGATGTCCAACCTACCCAGATAATATCACACTTTTACTACTTGTTCCAGTCAAATACCCTCAAAAAATAGAGGTCTAGGGTTTTCTCCTAAATTAATTCAAAATAGTGCATCAACAATGAATTAGAACTCATCCACATAGGTATAGGCATGCCAAATTTAGTTGGAAGTGCACATAGAAGATCAGATAATTCCTACACAAAGGATATTCAAATTGAAAGTAAGACACTGACACCCTAATGATACTATATAGGGAATAGAACTATTTTTTAAGAGAGTTTTTGACACTTGGACCCTATTTTTAACATTTAATTTGATTCCACACTATTTTTCAGCTTTTAGATCATCCATCTCATTTAGTTCCAACTAAATACTTATTTATGTCATTCATTTCTATTTTTAGAAATATTAGATTAGGTCAATTCTTACAAAAAATAGTGGTTGTATTTATTGTATGTGTATACCCTAATTTAATTTACTTAGACCCTTTAACAACCTAGTGATTACACTCCATAAACCCTTAAAATTTAAATCACTACCATTAGAAAACTTAGACTTGATGGCTAAGGAAAATAACTTAGAGAGAACGGTATCTATGAGTATTGTACTTTCATGTTAAAAATAATGTTATATTGAACTGACCTTGTTGTGCCCAAAGTGGAAAAAAAGTAAGGGAATTAAGGAGAATGAACATGAAATGATTGTGTTACCTCAAATTGCAAAAAAGTGACAATTTGGGGAGGGTATAATGACATATAAGTACGAATCTATACCATAATAAGTAATGGATGTGTAGGGAAACATGAATAAATATTTTTTTCTTAAGGTGTTACCTTAAAATAAAGAAAACTTATTTTGATAATATGAAATCACAATCTTTAACCATTGCCTTAATTTCTAAGCAAAACACTACAATTTAAAGATAGTTTTAAAAAATATAGATTTTATGAGGAAATCTTGGTCCTATCCAAGGTCCTAAATTTTAACTCATAAAATATAAACCAAAGAGGGTAAAAATAAATTTTATTATGAGGAATACTTGGTCCTATCCAAGGTCTTACACTACAACTCACAAAAGAAAATGGGAATAAATAATGAAAATAAACTTGTAAAATGATAAACTTAAGATAAAAATAATATGGTAAAACTTAAAAATTAAAATTAAATATATTCATGAGGATGGTCAGGTATTATTTGTATTCTTACAGTGTGGATAATTAATTAAATTAAATTAATAAAGGTAGACATAAGGACAAATGATAGGGGCTAAGGATATCAAATAGAATGTACTTATTCTAGATTGGAGATCTTTGGAAGAGACCTGTAAAAAGTGTTATTATTTATAATATATGTAAGTATGGAAAGAATTTAAATGTTTAATAAAAAAATTTCTAAATAAATTGAGAATCAGTAGGTTATTTTAAGACATGTCCATTAGTTTGTAATCAATGGGTACTAGGACTAAGGATATCTTTTACTAAGGACCCCACCATTTTTTAACACATTTTCCTTATTTTTCATGTGTATAATATAATTTGAGGACTAAATAACCAACATTGAAAGCTTGTACTTTTAAATTTTTATTATGTTGTTTACCAATGTTGGCCTTGTATTGGTAATTATGATGTAAAGCAGCCATATGATTCTCATCAAGAAAATCTAAAGCGTGAAGACTGGATTCACATAATTATTCATTAGGAATTATACCATGAAAGTTTATACATAAATATGGGATTTTAAATTCTAATGTTAAGACTAATTCATACCAATATACTAGTGAAAATGGCATTGCCCTAGTAGTAGTGTGTATGCAGTATGGTAATCCCAGAGTATGGGATATAAATGAAGTTGACAATTAGTACGTGTTTCTCTAATATTTTTTTTGTAAGATTTTATTTTAAATTTTTTTAGTGGATTCTATTTTACCATTAAATTAGGGATGGTAAGGTGTTGAGAATTTGTGGTAAATTTTGAATTTTACACATAATTACTTCATGTCTTTATTTTTGAAGTTATCATCATTGTCAAAAATGATGGTATGGGGAACTCTAAAATAGAAAATGATTTGATTGAGGATAAATTTGGAAATGGTAATACCAATTAAACTAAAAAGAGGCATGGATTATAACCATTTGGTAAAATATTCAATAGTATTAATAATAAATACATTCTGATCTTTTGATCAAGGTAATTTGTCAATGAGATCTAATCCCCACATACAGAATGGTAGACGATGCTCCACTATTTAGAGTTCATCCAAAGGAGAGTGAATTATATCATCATGGATTTGAAAAATATTACACTTTTTAACAAAATTAATAGCATATTTTTCTAGAGTAGGCCAAACATAACCCATACACAAGAATTTATGAGTTGTATCATGACCACTATCGTGACCAACATAGATGCCTCCATGTGTTTATTCTAGGAGAGTAGGCACTTATTCTTACATTAAAAAATGTATTAAGTTTCCTTATACATTATGATAATTTACATATAATTATATATTTGAAATTTTGTTTACATATTTCATTCTCTTCATGAGAATTCATATTTGGAAGGTAGGTTTGGTGTTTAATAAATTGAATTATGTTTTTATACCATGAGCTTTGTAAAATAGTGAAAACCTCAATGTGTAAAATTAGAAAATCATTTTTTTGTAAGGAATAAGGTGATTTTTTAATTTGAATAATAAATTAAGAACCATGAAGTACATGGTGAGGGTGAAATAAAGATACTAATGAAGTGAGAGAATATATTATAGCATTTTGATATATTAAAATTGGTTTGATGATAAAAAAGGCAATTTCTTTTTCAAATGTGGTATTAATTTGTTAAAATGTGATTAAGTTTTTGCTTTTACATTGATAATCACCACTAATTTGATGGCATGTAAGTTATGAATCACCCAAAGTACTTAAATGTGGGATGTCCAAATCGATTATATCTTGCATGCCTAGTATTAGAGCTTCATATTCAGCCATGTTAGTGATGACATCAAAAGTTAATTGAAATGCTAAAGGTATAATTTTACACTATGGATTGGTTAGAATGCATACTGTCCTATCTCCTTGGAGGCATTTTGTTCCATCTAAGTGAAGTGTCCAAGTATCTTCATGTAAATTGAATATAATTTCTATTAATTATTCAATAACTACTTTATATTTAGTGGTTGAGGCAGTGTAATCCTTTTCTTCTAGATTATTTGCTTCTAGATCAATGTTGAAATTATGGAAATAATCTTTAATATAAATTTCTTGATTAAGACATTTAATATAAATAATTTATTCATCAAAAAGTGTATCTTGAATTTTATTTTTAAATGGTAAGGAAGTCAACACAAGTTAGTATATGATGACTTGTCATATGACATAGGTCAAAATTCATTAGTGGGACCATTGATTTGGTGATTCTACCTCTAGGTAATAAATATTTGGAGAATAAATGATGAATTAAATCATAATGGACAATGAAATCAGTGATTTGATAGAGCATATAATGATGGATGTTTTTAGCTATGAAATATATGCCAAGATAGTCATGTTATACTTTGGTATAATGTTTTTCTTAATTGATTAAACCTCAATTGATGTAATAAATAACATATTATCTACTAGTATCGTCTTGTTTGAAAATCATTACCATAACTGATATGGGGTAGAGGATGTATATATTATTAATGGGAAATCATTTTAATGTGGATGAAGAGTCGAAGGATAAAGAAAATATTATTTCATACTATTAAATTATTTTGGGCCTGATTTTATCCATTCCAGAGAATTACCTTTTTTAAAAAGAGAATTGATAGAGTAAATATTGTAATCCATTTCTAAAAAAAATTGATGAATTTACCCAAGTTTCCTAAGGTATGTTCATATGATATGAATGGAATGAGGAATATACATGTTAATTATGGTCTTGATTTTAGTGGGATCAACATCAATTCTTTGAAGGGAAATTAGAAAACCTAAAATTTTACCATATGCAATTTGGATACACATTTATATGGATTAAGTCTTACATTATATTAATGATTCGATTAAAAATTCTAGCTAAATCATTGAGTTGAGTTTTAAGACTTTGAGATTTGGCAATGAGATCACCCACATAAGTTTGAATAATCTTGTGAATAAGGTCATGAAAAATATGGGTATTTATATGTTGATAGGTGGATATAGCATTTTTGAGACCAAAAATCTTTTTAACATAGCAATAGGTGCCATAATTTTCATTAAATGTAAATTTACATTGTTCTTTAGGTGCTATGTGAATTTGGTTATATCCTGAAAAAGCATCCATAAGTGATAACATTTTATACCCGGTGGTAGAATCAATAATATCATCTATTTAAGGTAAGGGAAAGTTGTCTTTTGGACATGAAACTTTAGATTATGAAAACCAATACATATAAAGATAACCTTTGTGAAATTTTTATGGATAGGAACTATGTTTGGTACTTATTTTGAGTAATCCATGAGTTTAATGAATTTAACATCCAAAAGTTTAATGATTTCCTTATGACATAAGGTATAAATTTTAGGTGGGAAAATTTATTTCTTTTTTATAATGGGTTTAACATATAGACAAGTGATGATGTTATGAAAAATAATGCTAGGATAAATTCTTGACATATATTCATACGACCAAGAATGATTCTTGTTATTTATAAAATAATAAACTAAAATTATGATGTTCCTCACAAGGGTGAGATGGGACCTAAATGGCCTATGGGATCAATTTCAAAAAATAATTGGGTAGTTGAATTTTTTTTTATCTCATCCATTGCAAAATAACCATCTACCACTCTAGTTTTGTTATCATCTAAATAATCACAATGCCAATCTTGGTCAGAAGTTGATGTTGTTAAAAGTGTATCTATGTAAGTTTGATGGTAATGATCCACTCACATGAGTCACTCAAATTGAAATTTTATTTGATTTATGTTAGACTCCATGTTTGAAAAATGTTGTCATGGCCTCTTTATATCTATAACCTAATCAGTTCAATTGGTATTGATGGTTGTGTGCTCAAAATTTAAAAAATGGAATCTCATTAGTTATATATCTCCCATTAATCTTCCATCATTAGATACTCCATGGGCAATTGAATAAATCTTGACTCAAGAATGTTCTAAAATTTTTACAAAACCTATTACTCTTTTTTATGATTATATCAGTACCAATGAAGTTATACAACTCAATACAAATGAAATTTTAGCCATTGAACAAACTAAAATACAAAACAACAACCCAGTTGACTATAATCAATCAAATATTTCCAATATAGAATCTAAAAATGCTATTAAACCATATTATCTTAGATGTTAAATATAATGAAGTCAAATAAATAAATTTTAAATATGATTTCAATGGTAATAAAATAATTTATTTGGAAGTAGATATCAAATATTATGGACCATTACCTATGCTTACTAGTGATGAATATATACTTGAGTTACTCCATCCCAGATAACCTTAGCTTCCACACCAACATCATAAACCTAGTAAGTTTAAGTAAAAAGTTACTTTTTTTTAATAATTTAATTTATAGTGTTAACCCTAAAACACATCTTATTTCTTCCCTTCCTCTTTTTCCATATTGGCATTTTTCAGCCAACTAAGAAATGAATCATTTGATGGATTAGATTTTACCTTGTAAACTCTAGAGTTGCTTCAAATTAGAAGGTGTAATAATTTTTGTAATGGATTATAATTTGGATGGATTGACTTTAATGAATATATGAAACATAATGAATCCAATAAATTTTCCTAAAGTAACTCCAAAAACATACTTCTTAGGATTAAGTGTGACCTTTTATTAATGTAACCTCTCAAATATTCTACTTAGTGATGTTGGATGATTGGCCCTAGTTTTTTATTTTCCCATTATGTCACCGACATAGTCCTCAACAATGGCATGCATCATATCATGAAACATGATGTTCATGTCTCTTTGGTACATGGCCCTAACATTCTTGAGATTAAATGGCATAACCTAATAGCAAAACATTTCCCATGGAGTGGTTAATGTTATTTGATGTTGGTCATCTGACACAATCTAGATTTGGTTGTATCCTAAAAATATGTCCATCAGAGATAGAATTTAATACCCCATTTTTGACTCAAATATCATGTAAATGTTTGGCAAAGAAAATTCATCCTTAGCGAAAGCCTTGTTTATATCTTGAAAATCAGTGAAGATTTTCATTCCTTCTGGCTTCTTACTGACTGATACAACATTCAAGATCTATTATTAATAATTAATCAAATGAATACATCTCACTTCTAAGATTTTTTCCAACTCTTTATTTACTAATAAATAAATGATAGGATGCATCTTATGTAGTTTCTACTTAAAAATCTTAGCATCAAGATGTACAATAATACGGTGTACAACCAAGGTATGGTCAAAACCTAGCATGTTAGAATAAACCCAAGAAAATATATCAACAAATCCCATCAAAAGGGTTGTAAAGATGTCACATTACTCATCAATGAGGGACACACCTAATTTGATCCATTTTGGGTCATCTAGAGTCGTGATGTTAACTTCTATAGTGTCCTCCATAAGAAGAGTCGAACCATCCTAAAAAATGGGTGGAAATTATTGAAATTATCTTACAAGGTTAAATTTCTTTATTTGGACTAGATATTTAGGTTCCCATAGAAAAGTTGAATCAAAATATCCTAATGGTAAGTATGGCCATGTTACAAAAACTATAAAAAACTATTGAATGTTTTGATCGAAGGCATCTTATTCAATAAAACTAAACTCAGACCCAGGGGTAAGTTCATCATTAGTGGTCTCCTAAACTATGTTTGAAAAAGGTTGAAAAAACACATCTTATGGTACTTGAAATAGGTTTTCACCAAAAAAATGGCATTTATCTTTACTTTTAACCTAGTCTAAAAGTTCCTCAAAGAGGATTTCAATTTGGGACCTCAATGTTTTATTTATTTTTTTGTGGTTAAGGGTGTTCACCCATTCTCCAAAATAATCTAGAAGATCCATTTTGATTGAGAACCCTTGTTTATGGTCTCCCAATGGAACGTTATCTCTGAGGCCTAAAAAATAACAAAAGGCCTTATCATTCTTAAACTCATCTAAATGTAGTATGGATTCTTGTTGGTCCCAAGCTATATGTTGAGGGTGACAAAGAGGAAGTGGATTATGGTGAATAATTGGTCTAAGGGTAAAAATGGCATGAGTATCAAACAAATTGGTATTGGCTAGGTATTTTTAAGGGATGTGATCAAACTCTACTTCATTATCGACATCATCATCACTAGTTTTTGGCATTGGAATATGAATATGTTACTTGGGATCACCCCTAGGTAGTTTAAATCTGAGACCATAGGTTCCTTTGTACCAAATCATAGATATTTGTTCAAGAATTCCTTACTAATTTGGATTGAGGCCTCTTCTTTGATAGATGTGATTCTCCATGATCTTATTAGGATTTGGGTATTTGTAATTTTTATAGTAATAAGCCAAGTTGTCATTATAAGACTAGGATTCATCATCTTAAAGTGGGTCCTCTCCTTGTCTAGTAGCTAGTGTGAAAATGATATGAGATGGACTATCCAATTTCCCTTTTCCCTTTTACTACCATTCCATATAAGGTGGCCTTGATTTAGGTCTCCCATAGTACTTGGGGTTATTTTAAAGGTTGGAAATGTGGAATGTATGATGGATCAAATATTATCTTGGTCCATTATATGTGATGGTAAAATGATTTGACATTTCAAGATATGGCACATGGGAAAATGAATCAAGGGTATTAGGGTAAATGTAGTTGGCCTCAAGTAAATCAACTATAATTTATTTTCCCCTATCCTTCTAAGGAAGTATATCCAAGAAAAAATGATAGTTATAGCTTTCATACTCAGCCTCCAAATCTTTACAATATTTGTAGGGCTGTAAATCTTCGTGAATGGTTACCTCCATGCCAAAATGAGAGAACTTGAGACACTCATGCGATGTTGAAGGGATTACATGAATTTTTTGTATCAAAGGTCAACCCAAAATAAAATTATACAACAAATTAAGGTTTAACACATGTTATAATTTATCATGGGTCAAGGTCCCAAAGATAACTAATAATTTGATAGTGTGTTGTGATTCTCAATCTTCATCATCATAGGCCTTAATAGTTATCTTTTATAGATAGAAATAGAATGTTGTATATATAAGATGCTTCATGATATTTAGAGACACAATATTTAGGCCTAATCCATTATACATGAGGAGACACTTCACTTTTTTCCATATGATGACAAATTTGATGTATAATGAATTATTATGAAGAGGGCCAAGGGATGACATATCACATTGGTCAAAGGATAACTAATGGCCTAGGGCTAGACATCCAACTAAAGCTTGTAATTTATCTATGGATATGCCAATTAAAACTTGGGATTAACCAAATAACTTTGTTAATATGTTCTTGTGAATGTTAGACATATACAAAAAATATAGAATATATATTTGTACAACTGTGTTTTAAAGTTGTTCCATAATATTAAACTTCTTATCCTTCACAGTGGTAACTGGTTTGTTCCTAGCTAAAATGGTGGGTTGGATGGGTGTAGTGGAAGATGATTATAGGCCTGAGATGGTAACCTTTAACCATTGAATTATGATTCCATAATTGGTATTAGAGATAGGACCATTATTCCTAAAAAATGATGGTAGAGGGGCCATCTATGATAAGTCTCGATTACTAGTGCACTTGTATGTGGTCACAAGGCAATGACAAGTTATGGGTATAAGGTCCAAAAGTACTAATCCCTACATTTTTGTATGCCTATATGTGGGCCTAGGTCAAATAAGGATTATTGGAATAGGTTAGTTGATTAGAATTGGTTATAAATGATGATGTTTAGCTGGCACTTGTTTTTAGATTGATTGAGATGGTAGAAACACAACCTCCCACAATATGGCCTACAACTTTCTTGTATTCATGTGAAACCACATGATAAGTCTATTCATTATTATTAGCATCATTATGGCCTTAGTTTCATCCATTTTATTTATGTTATTGGTTTCTTTTATTGTTTTTTTGACCTACTATGGGTGAAGTGGATATCAAGTATTCTTTATATACACATACAATTTTCAAAATTTTCCACTTAAAAACACTTTCTATCTTGTATGAACCTCTTGAGTCTCAATCTATCTAAGTGTACACCCTAAGGGGTGCACTGAGAAAGGGGTGGGTAGACCATTAGTGCTTCACAATATTGGTCTCCCTTTTACTACTTGATATCTACACATTGGTCTCCTAAAAACTATTCCCTTAAGCTTTACATCTTATTTTGCACCTTCCTCTAATAATCTACCATATTCGTTAGCCATTTCCCTAACTTTAACCCCTTTTTGGTAGTTTACATGACTATATTAGCCACATCAACTATGTATTGTTATTTACAATAGCTTACTAAGAACTAAGTTAGTTAAGGCCAACATAATTCATTATCTAGTATGTTTTTTGTCAATTCCAATACTAGGTCAACCTTGTCAATTGAAACTTTTAGAAGGTTTTAGGGTTAGATCTGCCTATACAAACACAACCTTTTTCCATTTATAGAATAAGGGAATAAGAAGATATATTGTGTGACTACTTATCGACCATTATACTTGAGGACCAAACTTTAGGTTTCATACTTTATTTGAAGATATGGATCTTGTCTTGTGGAAAATTCTTTTGGATGCATTGATAGGTTGTCTATCCTAGAGATAATTTATCCTTGTCATCCTTACATACCGCAACAAACTGTTGTGAATCACCTTTTCCAAGGGAGATATTTAGGATTAGTGGGTTAATCTTCAAAGGTAAGTATTTCTAGCTTTATTCCTCATTTATAAGAGTATATATATATATATATATATATGCATTTGTAATTCCTTTCCATGCATTAGGATTTTTTATAAATTTATGTGAGTATATGTATCCTATGCATGTCTAATTTTATTATTTATTACCCCCGCTTTTTGGCATAAGCTTTGGTGAGAACTAGATTAGATTTTGCTTTACTTCTTATTAGTTTAGTAAATATGAAAACATAGGACCTAGTTGGGGTTATTGCATATTTTTGCTTGATTGGAGGATTTGGAACCCACCCTAGTGAAGTTATTATGGCAAGATATCCCTTGATTAGGTTTAGTGGATCCATATTGGTCATGACCCCAATTATCTAATGTATCCCCAATCAGAAGTATAAGTAGGATCTATCTTCTCATATTTAGGATTTATTTGTAGATCTGCTACATTTTTTTATTGCATATATTATAGTGAACCCAACATGAATCTAACCATTATAGGTTTTATTTCATGCTTTCATTTCTATAATTCTATTATTTTTCTATATTTGTGATACTAGGTCAACTAGGCTACTATAGTTCTAACTTTTTTGCATATGTTTAACACATAGTCGTATCATAATGAATCTATTATTTTTGTGTAGTTCTTCATTAGATATAGGTTACTATACTAGATAGGTTGACATAGTATTCTTATTAAGTTCTAGATTAAAAAACCAAGTCATACAAGTAAACTTAGTCTTATATTCAACATCTAAAACAACAAATTAAGTTATGTAGGTCAACTTAGTCTTTCAGTTAGCATCCAAATAACAAACTAAGTTATGCAGGTCGACTTAGGCATTTTATTATGCTTCAGTAAATAGTGTTTCATAGAACTAGCTCAAACCAGTCAAATTAGTTTTCAAAACTTGCAAGTAGAATTCAAGGAACTACAAAAATAAAATTTACAATCCTAATCATCTTTCAACCCACCAGTATTCCTTTCTTTTTCTCTCTTTCAATTCAATACTTCATTATAGTTCTTTCTTTTGTAATTTTGTATTATTGAAAACTACAATCCTAAAGAAAATTAAGTCAACTTGGTCTACTTAATTTTATATCTTGTCTTCTATCTAAAATATTAAGTTGACCTGGTCGAATTAGTTCCTAGAGACTCTTGCTTCTAGAGAAAAATAACAACCCATTCAAATTTATTTTATATTGTTTACATACAATTTCATCTAAACTAAATTTATACCATTCTTAATTTTGTAACTAATAACTATTTTTATAGTAATTAATTCACACATTCATTTAAAGTTGTCTACATGCTTAGAGTAGTTCACATAAGTCTAATTAGGTAGTTTTTCAAATTGCCAATTGGCTACACTATTTTATTCTTTTTACACACACTACCAAATCATGCAAAAAATCAAAATGCATTTAACATTTATCTTCCTAAGGTGTACCTACTTGGATTTCATCACCAAAGGAGAAATAGACTTGGCTTTTAGGTCAAGTATAAACATGTGGTTAAAGGTATATATTGGCTAAGCACTCAACACATTATCTATATGAGATTGTGAGGTGATGGGGTAGGGCCTAATACCAAGTGAGTACCATTTCTAACAAATATCCCTTTCAATATAAACATCATGAAACCATTCATAGATTGCTTTCTAGTTCCCTATTTTCATCCAACTTCCCTATCACACTTAAAATAACACTTTATAATACTCTAACAACACTCATGATGACCACTTACTTAGCATTTAATTTTAAATTGATTACTTTCTCTATGATCATTATGTGTTATATTAAAAAAACTTGTATATCACAATGTCAATGCAAGGTTTTGTGTTGTGTTCCCCAAATAGATCATTCTCATTAATCAAATTGTTTGTGTTTGATTCCATTTTGTGCTTCAATTACATTGCAAAATAT
This sequence comes from Torreya grandis, assembly GCA_037957365.1. NCBI lineage: Eukaryota > Viridiplantae > Streptophyta > Pinopsida > Cupressales > Taxaceae > Torreya > Torreya grandis. Next base: position 414,369 of record JARHVA010002190.1, on the reverse strand, counting down.
TTTCCTCATTTTAGAAAACTAACATTATATTCCATATAGTCTATTATACACTATCATTTTCTCTGCATGTAGTACTAAGTCAACCTGGTTCACCTTGTAATCTGTTCTACTAGTCAGGTTGTAGTACTAAGTCTACCTAGTCGACTATGTATCCTTATTAGACTATGTTTTTCCATATTTACAATACTAATTCAACCTGGTCGACTCTATATCCATTTTTCCAATCAAGTTATAATGTTAATTTAACTTGATCAACTCTATATCCCTTTTTCCAATTAGGTTACAATACTAAGTCAACTTGGTTGACTTTATATCCCTTTTTCTTGTTAGGTTATAGTACTAAGTCTAACTAGTCAAATCTTTATCCCTTGTTCTAGTTAGGTTATAGTACTAAGTGGACCTAGTTGACTATGTATCCCTTTTTCCAATTAGGTTATAGTACTAAGTTGACTTGGTCAACTTTGTATCTTTATATATCTTTTATTTATCAATACTAAATCAACCTGGTTGACTCTATACTCCTTGCCTAATATTGTTCTATGTGTAGTTATCTAGTCTTATTTCATAATTATGTCATGTTTTCAACCTATATTTATTCAATAAAATTTCATAATTAAGGCTTTAGATTAGATAATCACTTATTTTATTACTTTACATTAAACTATTCACTTTCTTCCTTCATTTTTTCCTAATCCAAAACTAATCACTACATAATGTAATGCAGTTGAGGTCCTTCATGTTAGTCCTCCTCTTAATACCAATGTTGCTAATACTCCACCAAATCCAACTCCTAACATCACTAATATCCCAAATTTAAATACTAATTCACAAATTGACCCAACTCAAATTCTTACATAAATATTTCAACAAATTAACATCATGCAAACAACTAATCATTCCCAAATAATGTAAACACAACAATATTTATTACACATTAACAATCAACCACCTCAATTCATCATGTATCAACTAGATATAAATTTTTTCCCTCCTGCTCTTAGATATGCCAATGGGAATATCATCCCTCAACCTCTAATGAATAATAAAATGCTTCAACATATTGAAAATAAATCTTTAACCCCATTCATTATATCCATAAATATTAGAAACATTTATCCAACTATCACATATGATGGGAGTAAGGACCCTATTATCTTTCTTAAGTATTTTGGTAGTATCTATAAGGAATGGGTCCAAACTAACACCTTTATTACCACCAACATCTTAGCCAAAACCTTTGATAGTGATGCACTTGAATGGTACAACTAACTTCCTAGACATTTCATCTCATAACTAGAAAGGTGTTAGTTTGTACCCATTCCTATAAGATAATACCAAAAGACTTAATAAATATATTAGGGTCCTTACTCCCATCATATGTGATAGATTGTTCAATGATCTAGTCAAGGAATTCTAACATGATGACCTTCTTGAAAATTATTGTAGCCATTCCATAAACGCCAATTAACTTCTTAATGAATTTGATCATACTTTCATCAAATTATGGAAGTTTATATCTCATAAATTGGACAATAATTTGAATGCTTATATTATTTTTAAACTATTTGTTACTACTCTTAAATCTCCCCTTCAGTACAAAGTTCAAATATTTTCCCCTAAAACTTTAGAAAAAGCCTTAGACTAAGTAAAAAGGTAAGAATTTCTTATGAATAAATTTGAAACACCTCAAAAAACTAATAAATAACCTTTTCAATTATTTTATTATAATATTGACTCATATAAGCATCTAAAACCTCAAAATGGAACATCCATTTCAATCAATTTTGACTTAGTTTGAAACATCTCAAACAACTACTAAATAACCTTTCCAATCATTTTATCATAATATTGATTCATAAAAGCCTACCCAAACCTCAAAATGGAGCATCCAATTTAACCAATTTTAACCCAAACCACCCTCCTCTGAGTTTAGAACAATTTAAGAAAAAATTTACACCCTCTAAACCCATGAGCTTTGATGCTTCCAAACCTCCTCCCAAATGGTACAATCTTGATAAGTTTTATTGGTGGCATTCTACTATAGGTCATTATCATTAGTTTTGTTAGTATATTCACCAATTTATTCTTAATTTATTTGTTGGTCCATATTTTAATCTTGATAATCTCACAAAAAAACATTATTAAGACTATCTTCAATATTTTCAAATTCAATCTAAATAACTACAATCACATAAAAACCAACTACCTAATGAATAAGAATAATTATCACATACCTACACCTTATCTAATCATGTTGTTCAAACCATAGTTGATCCTTATTCCTACACCAATAAGGAAAGGATTGATAACATGAACAACTTTAAACATATTGTTACATCTATTGAACCTCAAACTCTTAGGTCATATGAACTAATTGAGTACCTAGTTCAAATTATTACTCCAAAGAATATCATACATGGTCCTCCTTTACCTCCTTTACCTCTTCATACCTCTCCTACACATCCTATTTCAAATTCATCATCTCTAAAATTTAAAATCCCAACACATTTGCCTATATCTAAATGCACCTACTGACCTAAAGTAAATCATTTTAATAATTCAATGTTACCTCACTATACCTCACATGTTGGGGCATCTTGTGATGCCCATTCATATGTCACTTTAGGCATTATAGCATCTTATAATTCCCACCCCTACATCTAATTACCCATTGTAACATCTTAAAATTCACACTCTTATTATAAAATGCATAATAATAAACAAATACAGCTTCAAGAAACCTTTTTAGACTTATAGACTTGTATTTCACATACTCATCTTTGATAATGATGTTAGCATAGATCTTGTTATTTTTTATCTCATGTTTCTTTATTTTTGTTCACATTACTTCTTTTAATTTCACTTTACTATAATCATTATCACCTTTGGGTTCTTTGGTTTTCTTACACATTACATTTGGGATTTGTTTTAATTTTGGTTCTTATATATCTCTTTTATTTTTATTTTTTTATGTCATTCTTTGCCTTAGTAGCTTTATGATTACTTCCCCTGATTATTTAACATTCACCTAATTGGTGTTCACCTTATGAGTTGAAGTTTAATACCATGGATAGAACTAGGCTCTCCTAAAAAATTACCATATTAAAACATCTTTAAATCATTGTTTGGAATGACCACTACTTTCATTAGTACTTGTACTAAATCCATTATATGTTAGTATGGCTTCTGTACTGACATAAATATCATAGCATAACCCCATCCATTTCATAGAAATATTTTACCTCATTATGACTAGATATGATCATATTAATCATTGTATCACCTATTACATAGATAGATCTCTTATGAACCCCATATTTCCCTTATCTCCTTTCATTTGAGGCTCATATTAGTCAATTTTGAGATTATACACTTACTTGTGGGCAAGTATATGTGTCTTTAGACACCTTGGTATTTAGGTCCCTTTTCTTAGTTAACAAGTGTAAGATATATTGTGTTTATAAGCTATTTCACTCATGTTTGGTTCTCTAAGTTTGTATGGAGGAGGAGGAATAGAAAAAATCCAAAAAAATTTAAAATCCAAATCATAAAATATAAACAAAAGGAAATAATTCAAAGGCAAAAACAATCTTACAATTCAAATCACACCAAAAGATGTGATTTATATTTGGCACATCTCCTATCTTAGTTTAAGCTCAAAATCCACAATTGGCTTCATGATAGAGTCGAGGTCCATTGGGGTATGGTAGGCTAGTAGACTGGGGTAGGAGGTATCATTATATCATATAATATCTAGTGCCACCTACTTTATCATGTAAGTACATAATCAATCCAAAAGTTTGATGGATCTATAAGGGGTCTTAAGGAATGGGGAAAATGTTTTGGGAAGGTAAGTTCATTTTAATTTTCATGAATATATCCTCCATGGGTTGATATATGTACTTCACTTGTTAGACCAAGCTTTGTGTTCATTAATAAAAATGTCCTAAGTCCTTGGTGTTGATAGTTTTTAGCCTTTATCACTTGCCTAGTATGTCTCATTCTTGATAAATATGTTCACATCACCCATGTGGTGCATCACATTCACTATTTACATCAGATTTTAGCTGATCACATCCTTGATCACATTTAAATTATTACGCCTTTTGGTTTATAGTTTGTGAGTTTCATTGTACTAACTTGGATAAGACCAAGCCTTCTTTATAAATACATTTACACCATTTAATTACCACACCATCTCATTATAATACTATTCATGTCATTAGGTTGTTATTTTTTCTTACATTGTATCTTAGAACAAGCACTATGTTTGAGTTTTCCTCCTTTAGAGATTTTGATTTTAATTTATCCATCATGTTCTTGTTTTATATTTGTGGACATTAGTTATCTTACATATGACATTTGGAATTCTTACATGTTTCTCTGTATGTATGATTTCTTCATACTTATCTTACATCTTGACTTAAATTTTATTTTTAGTCATTTATGTTTTTTTTAATGTTTGATTGGACATGCTTATCTTACATGGGGTTACTTGTCACCTAATCACATATCTTTGTTAGAGTTTTCTTGCCTTAATATTTCATTTTTCATTTATGTTTTACATGCTTATCAATCTGGTTTAGTATGTTTCACATTCCTTTTTACCTTTCATGTTTTACATGCTTTCTAGTGTGATTTAGTATGTTCAACATTATTTTTTTCCTTTTATGTTTTAAATGATTTTCAATGGGATTTAGTGTGTTCTAGAATCACTTGTCATTCATTTCCTATCATTTTGTCATTCATTTTCCTTAAATATTCTAACCTTGAATTAATAATCCCAATTTTCCTAAGTAATTAATTACTACTTTGACCATCCTACATATGCACAAATTACTTATATTGTTAGTATTGTATCCTTAGGGTTTCTCAAATGTAGGTATTGCACCCTCCATGATCAAGACTAGGATGTTTTCATATAATCCTTTAGCATAAAGGTAATTTAAGGTATGTATATGATATTTTTAGTTACTCTCATTTCATTTTAGTATTAATTTCCATATGTCATTTTTAGTTATCTCAATTTCATGTGTTTCTATCTTATTTCTTGAAGCACCATACCCTGTTACACTTACATGACATGTGATGAGCTTCAAGTGGGTCATATGTATACACATATGACCATTAATAAGGGGAGCACCAAGAAAGGGGTGGGTAGACCATTAGTGCTTCATAATATTATCATCCATTTTTCCACTTGATATCTAGACATTTGTTTCCTAAAAACCATTTTCCTAAGATTTGAATCTTGTTTTGCACCTTATTCTAATAATCTACCACCTTTATTAGCCCTCTACCCAACCTAAACCCTTTTTGGTAGATTATATGAATATGTTAACTACATCAACCTTTTATCATTATTTACAATAGCTTACTAAGAACTAAGTCAACAATGCCTGATATAGTCCATTATCTAGTATGTTTTTTTTATCAATTTCAATATTAGGTCAACTAGGTCAACCTTGTCGACTAAATATTTTTTAATATTTTAGGGTTATATCCACCTATATAAACATAACCATTTCATAATTTCAAAAATAACATAATAATAAGTAAGATACAATGTGCTTATGCTTATCCACCATTATACTTGAGGATCAAGATTAGGGTTTCATACTTTCTTTAGAGATATGGATCTTATCTTGTGGAGAAGTATTTTAATGCATTGATAGGTTATGTAGCCTAGACCTAATTTATCATTATCATCCTTACATACCATAATACCCTCTTAAAAATCACTTTGGTTAAGGAAGAGATTGAGACTTGATGGGTTCATATTTAAAGGTAAGTATTCCTAACATTTATCCTCCTTTGTAAGAGTAGAAGATATGCATTTGCACTTCTCTTCCATGAATTAGGATTACGTATAAATTGACATGAGTATATGTCTCCTATACATGTCTAATTTTATTTTTTATTACCCCCACTTTATACCATAAGCTTTGGTGAGCACTAGATTAGATTTTTCTTTATTTGTTATTAGTTTAGTGAATATGAAAACATAAGACCTAATTAGGGTTATTGCATAGTTTTGCTTGACTAGAGTCTTTAGAACCCTACCTAGTGAAATATTATGGTAAGATATCCCTTGATTAGGTTTAGAGGATCCATATTATTCATGACCTTGATTATTTAATGTATCCCCAATTGAATGTTTAAGTAGGATCTATATTCTCTGAGATAGGATTGATTTATAGATCTATTGATTTTACCATTACATATAGTCTTCATCACTATAGATAACTTACAAAAATTTTACCATCCTTTTGTTTGGATTGATTCAAGTATACTAATACAATCTCATGTTTGATATTATTAGATAAATACTTCACAAATTTTTTAGAAAGGTCATCAAAATCAGATACTATGTTTTTATGAAATTTAAATAACCACTCCAAGGCCTATCCTACTAGACTCTGAGGAAACAAAAGTAAGAGGTATATGTCACTATAGATCACTAGATGGAAAGAAACAAATAATTCCATAAAGTGGGCCTTAGGTTCTCCTTTACCCTTGTATTTTTGAAACTTTAGTGGTTCATACCTTGGAGGAAATGGTATTTTAAAATACTCCATGTTGAATGGGTAGGAACACATGTCATCCAACTTAAAATTCTTGGTCTCCTTCCTAGATTGGATGACAACAATTTCATCCTTCATTTGTTGTTGTTCTTATGCCAAAAACCTAGATGGAACATTGGCCTATTATGGAGGCTATGTAGTCAAAAGTGAATTACCTTGAATGGGTTTTAAGGGAGGCATGGTTTGCTATGAAATGTTAATTTCATTAGGTAATTGACTAATAATATGCATACATAGATTTGGAGGTGATTTTTGAAGTTGCACACATTATAGTGTAATATTCTAGTTTGGGTTCAGTATATAGGCCTAGTTTTGAGTAAATTATGGTTGAGAGGGAAGGATATGCCTTTGGGTGAAGTACTATGCCTACTAAAATTGAGTAGGTACTTGTTTCAAAGTATTCAATCCTCACTAAATAAGGGGAACTTGTTGTGAAACAATGTCATATCATTAAATTTCTAGCACATTTGGAATGAAAGGAAATTATTGCCTAATTAGCACTTGTTGGATAGTATTACCTCTTGGTTATGTGAATAATTATTATGGAGTAGACACTTATAGAGTGGTCAACATTTATTTCTAAATAATAGACATACATTATTGATTACATAATGTTTATGATTTTAAAGGCATGTTGGTCTGTGACTAAAGAGGTATACTTGTCACTACCTAATGAGGTGAAACATTGGTTACCCCTTATTAAGGTGGAAAACTATTATATCTCTACAACATTGGTATATTATACTATGCCCATTTTTATGGAATGTTGGTTATCACCTATTATTTTGTAGTAGAATTCATCACATTTTATTGAGGCATGGTGCCAATTGGCTTTTGACTACTTAATCCTTGTGTTTACATGATTGATGAATCAATTGGTCAATGATTAGAGGTATTTTTTTGGGGTTAGGACATAGAATTTAATAACCCATACTATTCTTAACCACTCATGGTGTTAACTAAAGTCACTTGATGTGGACTATTTATTTATATAATTACACCACTTTGGCCAAGATTGGATGACACTTGCATGTTATCTACTGTGTTTGGCATATTTATATACATAGAAGTAGTAGACACTTATTCAATAGCTGAATAATTGAACATGTTTATAATTTAATTTATTTGTGTAAATAGTTCTATATATAAATTTTATTAGCCTATCAATTTGATTAAGACTCTTGTTAAAGGAGCTAGCTCAATAAGAGGAGTATCTGGCATGATCATGTTATTAAAATTGCATGTTAAGTTCAAATAGGTTTAATATGTTATCTGCATTTATATAAAATGGTCCTCTATGAGGAATTTTCCTATGATAAGCACACATGGATATTGATACAACATCATCATTAGAGCTTGATGATTTTTAGAAGAGGCATGTTCAATGTTTTGGTTTTAAGGTGTGTTATAAGGCACTCTAACTAGACTTGGAAATTTTTCATGGGGAAAATCTACTAGAAACTTATCCCTTACCTCTCTATATATAATTAAATTTTTTTCCTTATTTTCAATCAAGTGATGATTATAAAAATAAGGTTCATATTTTGAGGGGATCATAACGTAGTATGATTATTGTGTAACTTGGTTTATAATCAATGGTATGTTAGTTAGATACTGCACTATTTGTTTTGGGTCCGACTTTGAGTATGGAGACATGCTGACCAAATAGTGAGCTAAATGATCTTGGATTTATTCTTGAGTTTCAATATTGTAAGGAGGATAGGGATCCATATCAAAAACTATGGTATCACTATAAGAGTCTTAAACAAAGTCATCTTGTACAAAAACATTACAAAATCCTAGATTGTACATGGATCCACTAAGAGTATAGTGAGACATATTAAAATAAATGATGAATGTTTCACAAAAAATATTAGAGTTCTACAAACTCTTAAAATAATGTACAAAAGGAAAATGGTTTGAAATTGGTATACAAGTGGAGTTGTATCTCTAAAAGGTCTATATTAAAACTTGGTACAAAATATTCTAACATCAAATGTTGCACATAAAAGTTCAAGTCGATGAAATAAATCCAAAATGCCAAAATCTAGGTACAAAGTGTTCCAAACAAGTATAATCTATGAAAAATAAAAGTTACTAGGTCTTTTGGCAAAACAAGGCATAAAATATAGGCTTAAAATAGTCATGTTATATGTCTTTTGGAAAAGACACAAAAGTTATGCTTTAAATAAAACAAGGTATGAGATTTAATATAAAAAATTTAAAACACTTTCACATGAACTAGACATTCAGATTCAAACAAAAACTCATTCAATTTCTATAAGGTGTGAAACTTTAGGAATGTGGAAGATAGGCTATTTCTCCCAAATATAGGCACAAATAATAGTTTTTAAATTGAATAAATAATTAACCTAAGTTACAAAACCCAAAAGAGAAAGATCGATGCGTAGGCCAAAATTACATAAGGCTTAGGTAGAAATCAATGTTTACATTTAAACATGTCAAGGATAATTTCAAACTCAATGTAGAAAAAATGGATTACTTAAATAATTAAAAAACTAGACAAAATTGAAAAGCATAATGACACTAGGTAAAGATCCAAAAGACACATTGACTTTGGTTAAAAAAAAATGGAGTTTTGGACACAAGACAAATGAGTCTATGAAAAAAATTGATCAATGTTATGATGTTACCATGCTTTAATACATATAATAAATGGTTATTTAAAGACTCAAATTCAAGATATTTGGAATGAAGTGCATAGTGTAATGACACCCTTTCCAATCAAATGATAAACTCACACAAAGGTTTATAAATAGACTAAGGCACATGTACGATGTTAAATGGGAAACATGAATCCTCCTCAAACAAAGGAGTGATGTATAAATAATACTAATTTTGAGGTGGAAAGATAAAAATTAAATAGTTTTACTCAAGACCATGTAATAGAAATGATAAATTACATAAACACCTAAGTGTAACATCCTAAAATTGACAAGGTTGCATAGTACTATTGAATTCCATTAACATACTAAATCTTGGGAGGATTTTAAGTGTTAATCCAAAAATAAAAGTACATAAAAATTAGGTTTTTTAGGACCCATCTTATCCCAATAGTTTATAATGTGACATGAAACTTTGTGCTACTTTATTTTCATCAATAGTATATCCATGACAAGTGGGTTTGTTCTAAACTATCAATTTTTTCATGTTCATAGATGGTTCCAAGTATGGCTAACACTAGAGATATAATAACATAAATTAGATCCATGTCAATTAACTTACTGTGAAAAATAATTTTCATTTTCAAAACCACTACATTCATCACTTGATCAATGTGGTTAAATGCTTGAGTTACTTTTATGGTTTGAGGTGGAGTAACACTAATAGAGTTTGTTTAACTACTCAAACAATCATCCCAATATGTTACCTTTAATTTATATACCCCACCATGGAGTGGGATTGAAATTATGTTAAGAGATGAGTTCTTAGGTTAGTGCTTCCCTAGAGAACCCTTGAGGAGGTGATGAATTGCAACTCACAAGATAAAATGCATGAAAATAAAAGATAAGTAAAAAGACTTTAAGTTCATTTTGGGGTCACCCAAACCATATGAATTTAAGGAGGGATTTAAACATGTTATTTTCACACTTTTGGACTAAAGTGATTTATGTAGATAATGAGTTATTTTGGTCACCCATATTCCCTAAAAGGATGGGGGGAGATCATACATATATTAATCATTTGGAAAAAAGAAACAACTTTCAACCAATAAGCATAGAATGAATAACTCTTTGGAGTATACAATTAAGTGTGAAATTTCATTTTAGTGTAGTAAAATAAGATGTGTTATGAATTTTTAGCCCATTGGTATTAGTTGAAAAACTTGTAAAACCTTCTAAAAACATATAAGGTATAAAAATAACTAAGTTCATTTTAAACAACAAAGACAAATTATGCAAGATTTAACCCTGTTCAAACTTGATCTTTTTCACTATAGGACATTCAATTGTTAGAGGGTTTTTGCCTACTTAGAATCCCAAAAGTAAATTAAAAAATAACACTTTATATTTTTCTCTCGGGTTTATCTATTTTTCTATCTCAATGATAGATGTCAATCCACGTAGGGATTGATGTCAGTTCATAGAAATCAACATCAGCCAGTCCATAGAGGGGTCAACAATAGTCGATAGAGATTGATTTTAGTTCTTTAAAAATAAAATTAAAATAAAATATGGTTTTTCATAAAAAATAGTATTATCTAAATGAGCTTAAAACCAATAAATAACACTAGATCTTGTAGGAAAATAGTCAATCAAACAATATTCAGGCTCTTAGACACAAAACATAAACAAAAAATCTCAATAAAAACTCATTCATCATATACCATGCTCTATTCTTCAAATAGGGGTTGACATCAGTTTTGGTAGGATCAATGTTAGTCTTGGAGAATCAACATCAGTCTCTATATAACCTGTGTTGATAAAAAAAGAATTACGTGAAAATAAAGTTGAAACTAAAGTAATGAAGATTCTTAGGCATTCATTATCAAAACTAACAGAAACATAGTATGCTTGAAAGTTCCCACTAAGATTTCTATTTTTTATCATAAGAATCCAAGAAAGGAGGTTAGTATAGTATTAGTTTAAGCAATAAAAACTCAAATAAACACACTAACACTTACACTCCTAGCCTAGATACTAAGGAGAGCTTAGTAAAAAAATATAAATGAAAGCATAAAAAAACATAAAAGATAAAAAATCTTTTACCTTCCTTGATATCTTTAAATTTTTTTTTCGAGTGGCTTAATTGACTTTTGCATCAAGGAGACTTTATAAAATGAAGCTTGTTAGCTCCTTCTCTCCTTGGCACCTTGTTTTTGATGTGGCTTATGATTGCTTGGATTAAGATTTTAGCATTATAACACTATTGGTATAAGTCTCATGAAACAAATCATGTATAATAACTTTACAATATCCAAGCTTATAAATGAAGAGGTATGGATTTGTATTTATAGCCTTAGGAATTAACGCTCACCTAAGGTGATTCAAGGTGGAGTTAAGGCTTCGAACAAACTCAAACTAAATCTAGATGAGTTAAATTTAACCCTAGTAGATTTAATAGTTTTCAATTAATTATTGTTTGTAATTACTAGGCATGGCTCTCAAAATTATATATTTTTAGATATTTTTAAAGGGCTTGACAACTCATAAAGGTGATGTTGAAATGATAGGACATTTTGAATTTTTAAATTTCCTTTTTAGATATTCATTAATTTCAAATGAGTAATTAAACTAGGAATTTAATTTGATTTATCTTGTTAATTTATTTTTATTATCCTTTTAACATTTCCAATATTTACTTTAAGTGTGAAAGTGTCCCACTTAATAGTTCCCTAGGCAAAATCAATAGTTTTGATGTAGTAAAGTGATTAGGGATGAATTTGTGAGAGTTTATTATTGTATAAAATAGGATACCCCAATTAGGAATGTCTCAAAATGATTTTGAGATTTGATAAATGATGAAAAATCAAATTTGGGACATTCAATGATTCATAGGCTTAATTTTCAATGGTTTGTAGGAATTGGTCTAAAGTCCAGGCAAAAGCCAGTTGTGGCCAATTTTAGGTGTCTACAAATATCAATGGATTTTAACATGAGATTTCCTAAATATTAGATAATACATGACTCAATAATATTTATGATTGATAAAATCTCAACTAGGATTGATATAAAATCACAAATTTTTCTCACTTCATAGCAAACAACATAATGGATGATGCTACCATCCTTGAAAAGAGATTTTTAAAATAAGTGGTTTACCTTTATGGTGTATCAAAAGTGATTTTTTCTGATAGAGATAAGATGTTAACTTATAAATTTTGACATAATTTGATAGATTCATTTGGTACTAAACTAAATTTTATTTTAACATATCACCCAAAAAGAGATGGTCAAATTGAATAGTTAAATGTGATTGATCAATGCATGCTAATAATGTATATCATGAATCAATAATATAACTATGAATATTACCTCCAATTAGGGTAATATTCATACAATAATAATTAACATTCAATCATCAAGTAGGAGCCTTTCAATGTGCTTTATGGGTGAAAGTACATAACTCCCTTAAGCTATGAAAGTTTGGGAAATTGAGTGTTTTTAGACACATAATCTTTTCAATATTTTGATGAGCAAATGGTTTCCAATCACCAAATATTAGAGGCTATCTCTAATTAGTAGAAGAGATATGCTAATCTAAAAATATAATATAGATAATTTGAAGTTACTGATAAAGTATTTATGAGGTTAAGACCCCAAAAATATCAATCAAGTTTATCAAATATTCTAAACTATTACCATGCTTCATTGATCCTTTTAACATAGAGGTAAAGATCAGCCTAGTGGCTTATCACTTAGTTATTTCTCCTTATCTATCCATAATATATGATGTTTTTCATGTAGTCTTATCAAGGAAATATGTTATAAATACATATCATAATATGGATTTGAATAATATTTAGGTGAAAGATGAGGAAATTATGTATCTAGAGCCCATCAAAATTTTGGATCAATGTATCATTAATTTGATAAATATAAAATTTTATCAAATTATGATCAAATGGGATTAGATGGGTGAAAGCAGTGATACCTAGGAAGATTAAAATATTTTTTGATAGCACTATCCTCACTTATTATAGGTTTTGAGGATGTTGAAATTATTTAGTAAGGGTGGATGCCATGACCACACCTCCCTGACTTTATGATTTATATTATTATTGAAGTTGTTATGTTGTGATTCATACTGAAGTGAGACAAATTTTACTATTTTCATTATATTTATATGTTTCAATCTTATTAAATTGGTTCCATTTAGTGTTATATGCAATTCATTTATCATTCATACATACATACATACATACATATATATATATATGTATATGTATATGTATATGTATATGTATATGTATATGTATATGTATATGTATATGTATATGTATATGTATGTATGTATGTATGTATTAGACATGTATTACTGATGTCTCTCTTTGTATGGTTGTAAGTGTTACCTCAGTATGAACTAGATTGGAAGGTAGAGTAGGACATTCAGAGGTAGAAGTAAGGTATATATGCATACTTTATAGGGTAATGTGAATGAGATCCTAACCTTAACATTGACCATTTTTTATTATCAATCTTGTCATGTACTACTTTTTCCTATGCAATGTGTAATTCACTTTAATTATTGGATAATTGTGCTTGTTATTTTTGGGTAGTTTCATCTTTCTTTCTTGATATTGTTAAATAAATCTAGATGGTCATGGGTCAATAATTATGTCATTATAACACTAATAATCTATGCCATGAATATGAATTTTTATAGAGTTTATATTGAATTTATCATCTATTTATAGAGGTTGGAGGTCATTTAGACATTTAAAAAAAATTTAAATCAATTTGATTATAGCCCATAGTCTTTAAGCATATTATAAGTTATGGTAAGCCATGGAAACAAATTGATATGGTGGCACTAGTTTTTATGGTGTACTAAATTGAATTTGTAGTTGGTAGGCCATGGAAACAAATTGATATGGTGGCACTAGTTTTTATGGTGTACTCAAATGAAGTTGTAGTTGGTAGAAAGAAGGGATTTCTCCCCATTGGAACTTTCATGGATAGGGATTAAACTTGATTAAATATTATTATTATTGTTGGAATAAACACATTACAAATAAAGGAAGAATAAAAGGTTGAATAACTACTAGTTGGTTATAACATTTTTATAAAAATAAGTGCTTCTTGGATTTTAAGCAAAGTTAAAAATTGGGTTTTAATTTATGAAAGGAATTTTATGGTTGGAAGTATTATGTGAAAATTCCTATAAGACCTAAGCTATTTTTAATATATGGATAAGGATAGTCAATTTTTGAGGATATGCAGTTTAATATTTCCCTTAGATGGCATAAAGATGAACTATGGTAAACATTATTTCTTCTTGAATGTTGTGTATGGATGTGTATGGGTTATTATTTTGGTTTTAATATTTGGGTTTAATTGTATGTCATGTCATTATGGATTTTATTGACTTGGATTTTAATATCCTTCATGTGTTTGGTTTTGTGATATTATTTTAAATATATTTTATAAAACCCTAACCCCTTTTATGGATCTCGATCACATTCTACTTTAAATGTTTAATTTTATGTTTTGAATTTTTTATTGGGTGTGTACTTCCCTCTCCATTGAATGGTTGTGGTGGGTAGGGACCCAATGATGGATGGACTCAATACATATGAATAAGAGTCATTAATAAATTGGTTGATGCTCATTGCTCTAGTAGATGAATATTCTAGTTCAATCTCATTTTTATAATTTGGTCACTATAGTGAAGGTCTATTCACTATAATAGTGAATGTGCATTTATAACTATATATTTATCTAAACTTCTCATAATTTAATTAGAGAAATTTCAATTTGGTTTAAACCCTTGGTTAAATCATCTTTGGTTCTTAAATTATTTAATGAATATGTATTGTAGTGATATAACTTCTTGTAAAACAATGTATATTAAGGCATGGTTATGGTTTGTTATCTTCTAAAGGAATTCAAAATGATTTACAGTCATTTATGATGATTTAAGTATTGTTTGTTTCATGGATTGATTCCTTCTTGTTTTTTGATACAACATATAATAAAATGTGTGAATTTTGTTTAACTTTGTTAAATTTAGCATTATTTAATAACTGAAGGGTGTATGGAAATTCATATGTGAAACTCAGACTTAAATAATTGACTGTGGAAATCTAACATGAAGAAAAAATTGGTTTTCATTATTTAAAAATGTGGAAAGATATAGACTTGTTTATATTTTGAATACATATAAAGAATGGTGAAAGTTTAATAGGTTATAATATATAATATTACCCAATGTCTCTCCTTTGTAAGTTAATACTTCTATGTTCATGAAAATAATGCTAACAAAATCTAAGTTATTTTATCTTTCACTTATTCACTTAATTATATATTCATATAGATTGTTATAAAAGTTTTTAAAAGGGTATATTATTCATTGTTCAAGAGTATATTTTTTTTACTCATCGCCAATACATATCATATATCAAATTCAATAAGCTATGCAAGTCTTAATCAAATTTAATTTTAAATTCATATTTTAATTTTTTTTTATGTAGCCTCATTATGACATATAATATTATATTATATTAGGTTTAAATAAATGTTTATAATCATTTCAAATGATGTTATTAGATATGAGTAATAAACTATTACTAATCCTAAAAATGATTGGTCACTTACCTTATCCTATAAAAATCACTATAATATTCTCTTACATTAATGGATTGGTTGTAAATCAAGGCATTACTAATAGAAATAACTTATTTACTTGGTCTATATATTTAATCTTGTTCATTCATTATTCAATTTGTATATCTATAAATCTCAACTATAGGGGACATGGTAATTTTGTAATTGTGTATAGCTATGATAGTATAAATGAATTACTTGCCTATGTTTAATAGTCTATTGAAGTGATATTTAATTTTTCACTTGGGAAGGACAAAGTCAATTAGTCTATTAGATTTTCATTATTCAATTCATTATATATATTTTATGTTAAAAGGATTGTTTATTTATATTAACATAAATATTAATAGCTTAAGTTAAAATTATTTAATAACTTATAAACATCAATTGGTAACGTTATGATTATTTAGAACATGTAAGTGTTATTGGACGTAAACTTGTCCAAATTTGAAGTCAATAATAGTAAACATGTGTAATTGATGCAAAATGAATAAAATAATAAGTTAACATTCTTATGTTTAAATTATTCTTACTCCTTCAATGGTTATATTATATTTACATATTAATTGTGTACCCATTTAGGGTCAATCATGCTGAAATGATAATAAAAGTTGATGAACGCCTTTTTGGACCTAATGCTTTTATATTGAATTTATACTTTAGAATTATTTAAAATTAATGATTAAGGAATTTAAATAATTGATTATTTCCATTATGTTAATTTAGTAATATAATCTTAATGAAATTACTATGTTTGAAAAGGTTATGTAAATGGATGGTCAAGATATATAAATACACGAAGGAATAAACCATTATCCATTATATGGTGGAAATTATCTAGGTGGCATGTTAGACTCACACTATTACTCTATAATCAAATACATTAAGTGGTTAATTATATTGATAGTTTTATAAAATATTATTGGCTCAATAAATAATGGTGGCATATGCTTAGGCTCTGGGCTGAGGCTTACTCACTTAATGATCACAAGTAAAAATTTCTTGTTTAAAACACTAACATGGAGTTCAAAATTATAAATTATTTACATCATCACTTTTTAAGTAATTAAGTTTGTGCATGTTAAAGCTAAACATTTATTTTGAACCATACCTTAACTAATTAATTTATTATGGTTAAAGGGAAGTATATACTCCTTGATGTGAGGAATGCATTTTCTTGTGTTGAGTCTGAGTTTTTAAGAGTGTTTCCATCTCTAGTAGAATTGATTAACTATAGAGATCTTGTGATATAGATGTTCACTTAGAATTATTGTTTAAATATGTGTATAAGCATCTATATCTATGGACTTAATTCCCACATAATCTTGTTAGTTGATAGGATTATTTTTATAATATGTTAACATAACCCTACAATTCAAGATTTTTTTTAGCCTAATTTTTTGTGGTTATGAAATATGACATATATATTAACTCATCACAACCTTGATTACTGATATCCTTTCCATATCTTGGTAATTATAGTATGCATTTTTTATAACTTCTAAAATTATATTAATATTATTAACATGATTTGCCTTGTCATTTATTCATTGGTATTTTATCTTGGGTATACAAGTATCTTTTAATTATAGTTTTATATTCCTAAAACAATTCCTTATACAAAATATAAGAATTATTATTAAACATTATAAACTTTTCTAAGGTTTCTATGAACATATGTAATCCAAGATGGACTTAGAATAAACCTAGTAATAGTTGATATTACACCATTTATCTCTATTTTTATTTGAATAACTAGGGGTTCCTCAAAAATAATAATATTTCACATTTTATTTGTTTCCTTAATAGGAAACTCTACATTCTCCTTACTAAGATAAACTAAGAGTGTTAAATATCAAAAAAAAAGAAAAAAAATCAAATATCCAATAATTAATTTAATAAACAAGACTAATATTATGGATCATCATATCAAATATCATGCCATAAAATTGATATGAATATTTATTTAGATCATGCTATATAAAATCTAGGGTACATATTCAAAGGGAATGTAAGAATCCTACTAAACATAAAGCTCAACTATATTGGTCTATGCTACCATAGAGGAATAAAATCCATTTATTTTATAAGATATTTCATCAAATTAAAGATCTATAATGGATAATAAATTTTCCATTACAACTAGAGTTTCTACCAAACTCTATTTATATCTTAATAGAATAACAAAAAGAAAATAAAGTGAACACCTCATAGACTATAAAATAACACATTTAAATTGAATCGAATTCCACTCATCATTAATCATTTTTAAATATAGATATTAAAACATAATTCCTTAATATTTTAAAATAAAATAAACTTTACTTAATTTTAATGTATGGTGTGCAAGTTGATCTGATTAAGAATTTCTTATGAAGAAAACCCTTCTTTTTCACTATTTATTTTTCCAATTTTTCTTGCATCATTAATGTAATAATATCAAATCCAACATGGATCCTATAAATATTCTAGATGCCACCTATAAAACCCCATAAAACTAGCAATGGGCATGCAAACCCTCATCACTCCGTAACTTCCACTTCCACATTTAAGGTTCCTTTAATAAATGGCCTATTATAGTTAAAATAAAATCCACATAAGGATGCAACAAAAATATGCCTATTATAATTTATCCTCTCCTCCAATATACTATTTAAAACTCTTTAAAATGATGTGTAGACTAAAACAATAAAAACCAAACCCTTATTTTCATTGAATATCTAGTGGTTAAATTTATCTGAGTAAAGCAAGATACTAGGTTATGGATACAGTTCATGGCCCAACTTTTTCTATATACAAATATTTTTATCATTTTAATAAAATTTTCACATTTCCCACATATATGGATAACTAACTCTATATAAAAATATAAAGTGGTGACTCAAATTCCCCCCCTCCTTTTTTTAAGACCATGCTAATAAAGTAGCTCAAATTCATTTTAAAAAATTATCCAAGACTACCCCAAAGATATTGATTTTTAACTTAACATGTTATTTACACTTGAACAATATCAACATTGTAACACAATGTTTTTTCCTATTCTAAACTTTGTTATAATTTTAGCAAGTGTTTATTGTTATTAATTACCATACTTTCATAAAAATGTAATTGTGATCACTAATTCTACATATCCCAATTATTAAGTGAATCCAAATTATGAAAAAACTTGTAAAGTGCATAAATTGCTTGTGGAAAATTAAAAAAATAGAGACCAACAACAACAAAACACAATGAAAGATGTTATGACCAACATCTTAAGGTTAACTAAATATTTTTGGTTCTCTCACATTCTCTTTTTTCTTTTACCTTTTTCTTTCATGTTTTTTTTTCTTGAAACCATGCCTAAATTTAGGAGGCCAAGCCAAACACCTAATAATCAATCAAAAAAACTTCTGCAATGACTATTTTATTAAAGATACTAATAATCTCAAGTAAATAAAATAATGTTGAACAACATTAAAACTGAATCAAATAAATTATATTCATTTATCAAATGATAAAAAAGTCATAAATATTATTTTGGTAAATAAAACTAATGATCATAATAAATAAATATCATGATAAAAATATGATAATATAATAAATAATCAAGAAAACATATAATCTCTATAAATATTTTCTCAACTGAAACTATCAAGAACTCAAAAATATTGAAGGCATTTTCACATGTTATTTTTTACAACTTAATGCTATATGCACTTATTTAGATATAAATCGTGTCTCAAAACAAAGGATATGACATCCTTTCCTCATTAATTTGGTAATTACCTGGTGCAAAAGTTTAGAACAACTGAGAATAATTGCTAAAAAAATGTTTTCATATTCTCATGTATAAATACTTTCACTTAATTGGCCCCATTAGACCAGAACCTATTATACACAACATGATGCTATGATGAGATAGGTTCTAAACCAGTTCCAACTAGATATTTACCCCATCCTCTACATGTAAATTTTTTAGATTTAAAATGTGAAAGATTGGGTATACATTTATTCAAATAATATTTATTAAACACATTACTAATCTTTCAGAGATAAGGGGGAAGTGCAAACTTCTAAGCTAGTGGGATGTTTTTTTTTCAAAACATCAAATGATTTAACAAGGATTGGAAAAAATTTGGAAGACTTTCCAAATTTAATAAAAAATTCTAATGTCATAGACTTATAAATAATTTATACCCAAGTTGGAATTTCCTTATTTTAAAAACACTTATATCTCGTTTGTCGATTTGAAGTTGCCTTGAGTTTTTACCTTATGAGAATGATTTTCATGTTATACTTTTGATGAAAATTAGATCCTAAATTTACAATATTTTTGAAACCTTCCTATCTAATTGATGTTCTACCTTTAATTCTATAAAGTGATTTAAAGTGTTCTATTTTCAAAAATTATGATAGGTATTATTTTATGTAAATTTGATCAAATGGAGATAATCTTCCAATTTATATTCTTGGTCAATTATATGCATATGCAACATATTTTCTAGAAATTTACTTACCTGATTTGCTTTCCCATATGTGGTGATATATAGATCTGAAATAAATCTTGTGCCAAAATATGAAGTAAAAAATTTTAAAATTTGAGAATTAAATAGCTTATCCCTATCTAAAATTAGTACCTCAAGTACACCATGAATGTGAACAAACTATATACTGAACCATTCAATAATAATGTAAACATAATCAATGATATTTTATACAATAAAGTGGAAAATTTTAAATAAATTTTCCACAACTACAAGAATAGTATTATTCCTCTTTCTTGATTTAGGTAAATATGAAATAAATTCTATGGTAATGATAGTCCACTTTTATTTTGATGATATAATTATCCTATAGGGTGGACATGTTCCACTATAATCCTTTGACATTCCAAACACTTGTACAAAAAATGAGCCACGTCTTTCTTCAATCCATGTCAAAAATAGAATGTTTTCAACTCATCTTTATTTTGTGACACCAGGATGATAAAAACAAAGTGCAAAGTGAAAATGAAAAATCAACTGCCCAGATTTGGTATAAAAATCCTTCCATGAATCTTATAATTTCATATTAATTAAAATTTTACCCAATATAGTTTTTATCTATGTGTTCTTATAATTTAAAAAAATATTATTATCTTTACTACTCTCATAGTTGTTCTTGCAATTTTTCTCTAAGGTGAGAGATGCTATCAAAATAGATTCTCCTACTATAAACATCAACCACTCTATTCATTTTCCATTGACATATTTTATATCCATTTCTTAGTTACTTATGAGTTCTATCCACCTTCATTTCCTAAAATTTAGATTATACTGAGTGTATAAGTACTCAAGAATCTTATGATAATTTAGTAACTTTAATGTCTTACATAGTATAAAATATCTCCACGTTATAATATAATGTACAATTGTAACCAATTCTAAGACATGTAGAGGATATTTTAACTTATTTATCTTAAATTTAGATGAATCAGAGGCTAAAACTTTCCCATTTTGAGTTATAATTTGTCTAAATCCATCAAAACATGCATATGTTCATATCTCAAAAGGTCCATTAGAATCATGTACCAATAATATGGGTTTTTTAGTAATAATATATTTAAATTTTAAAAATTATTATTCACACTTAATTTTCCATTCAAGAAATTTACATTTGTGTTGAATAGGGGTAATAAATTCAGCTATCCTACAAAATTCATTCAAAAAATACCAATAATACTAAAAAAAGGCCCATGAAACTCCATACTTTGTGCACATTTTTTGGATTTGATCACTCCTTAATATCCTTTGTTTTTTAGGATCAACTATGATGTCATCCTTAGAAATAATTTGACCCAAGTAATTAATTTCACTGGAAAAGAAAGAATGATGGGATAAATTTCCATATAACCTATGCTGCTAACACCTTTGCAAAACCATCCCTAAATTTTGTTAATTTTAATTTTAATTTTTAGAATAGATTAAAATGTCATCCAATAAAAACAAAACAAAATTCTTTAAATAATTAATAAACACATTATTCATGTGATTGATGAAAGCTATAGGTGTATTTGTCAAACCAACATGCATCATTGTGAAATCAGAATGATCGTAATGATTTTAGAGTGTTGTTTTATGAACATCCTCTTCCTTTATGTGAAACTAATGGTAACCTGGTCTAAGTTCAAATTTTTAAAAAGAATTTTACCATTTCATCTAATCAAAGAGATCATAAAACCATGGAAAATGATAATAGTTATTGATGGTGAATTTATTCAGTGTATGGTAATCTATGCATAATTATAAAGTCCAATATTTATTGTTAACAAACATAAAATAGGATCCCAAGGAAAAACACTTGGTCTTATGAAACCTTTATCCAAGATATCTTGAAGTTGAACTTTAAGATCTTAAAGATATGTAATTTTCATTATATAAGGATCCTTTGAAATGTGTGGAGATCCAAGAATATATTTTATGTAAGAATCAAATTACCTCATAAGAGGAATTACTTCTAGAAAAATATTCTTGAACTCTTGTAGGATAAAATGATATCTAAGGTTATGACATACTTCCTTATATTTTTATTTTCCTTGCACAAATTAGATTAATCATCCTTTATTTATCACCTTCTTAATTTCTAAGGTTGAAATAATTATTGGATACCTTACAGTTTTATGCCTTGAAGAATTAAAAAATTCCCATTATCATCCAAACATTAGAATTTATTTGTAAAATAGTTTAATTGGGTCTGATGTGCATGAAGTGAATCCATTACTAGGATTACATCATATGAGCATAATGAGGCTAAATTAACATACACTTTAGTCTTAAAGACTCCTAAATTGAGTTCCACATTCTCTAATTGTTTTATCACAAAATGTTTTTTTTTCTATGCTAAACCCCTCTAGCCACCCTTCTCTCACTATTTTTGGATTAGTTTTACATTTAAAAGAAAAATTAGTTGAAATTAAACAATAAAAATACTTATAATCAATTAACATTGACAAATAAAAACTAAATATAATACCTTTTCTTTCTAATAGTGTCACCTTCCATTCAACTTGGTGATTAACCACAACTACAAATAATCTAGAATTAACCTCTTTATTAGCATAACACTTTAAGAAATATTTATTGAAATGATATTTTTTGTAGATACAACAACCTTTATTTATCCCATTTTAATAAATGCTAATTTTATTAGCTCTTGAGGTTGGAATAGGATTTATTTGGAGAGCTAGAGCATTCTTTTCAAAACCTTTAGGTTTCAATCCTCTTCTAACATGATCTTTGAAATTTTTGGAGATGTTATCAAATTTTCCATTTTGTTTTAAATCAAGCCTTTTCTTAATTTCATTGCCAAAAATAGACTTTTTGTTTTAAACTGTGTCATATTTTAGTTCTAAACTATATTTACTTATCTATTTTTATTTTTCTTCATGGACATAAGTTGATTTAATGGTAGAAGCTAAAGTATCTGGCTTGGTAAGATTCATGTATAATGAAATATATGAGCCCTAACTTAAATTTAGTTACCTTTTTTTCCTAATCCTAATGTAATTCACTTGACAGAGAAAATATATAAACTTTGTTTCAAATTATGTTATAGAAAGATTATTTAGTTTTAGTAGTTGAAACTCAACTTGTTTCTTTTTCTATCATTTGTATTAATTTAGATTTTTTTTTTCAAAAAAAATCAAAATTTTCATATGTGATGGTGTTTTATCACTTTTTCATGTCTACCAAATTAACCCACCACAAAATTACATCATCTTCCAAGTGATATGTTGTTATGTGAGCTTACATGTTATAATTAATGTCATGTAATACAAAATATTGTTGAATAATTTTCAACCATAATTAAATTGAGTATATTATTTATTTATCCATACCTTTTAACCTTGGAATATGGAAATTCTTGAGCTCTCTTATAAAATGATCAATTTCTTAAACTTGAAGGTTCCTTACTACCAATTGGATTTACTATTCTTATAGGTTTATTACAAGGTTAATGTTTATATTTACTAAATTAAATGAGAAATGTTATTTTATTACTCCTCAATTTTTTTTTAAATAGTGTCCAAGCCCCCCATAATATATTCTAAAAATTCAGCATTATCCCTGTTAGGATGCAAATTGTTATTTTCTTATGTTACTATCTTTGTTTAGGATTTAGTTTTAAATTTCATTTTTGGTTTTTATTTTCTCTCTAATTTTTTACATGAACCCTTCCTCTTAGATGTGTTATTCCTTTCTGGCACTATCATTATTACCAATATTTCTTTCATAATTAATTCAGTTTTTTGCCATATCTTAGTGTAAACTAAAGTGAAAATTAACTTTTCTACAAAAAATTTCCCTAATGTTTAAAATTAGTTATTTATAAAAAATCTAAAATCCATTTAAAATTTACCTCAATTTTTTTTAATTAAGATGGATCAACAAGTATAATATATATTTATGGAATAAATTAACTCCAAAGTAACATTTCCAATTAGAGTGAGTAGACTTTTTAACTATTTATCTAATAGGTCTTATTATATTAGAGTGTCAGATTATGATTTTTAGCCTCCTTTATATAATTATATTTATCTAATATAAGTAATTATTATTATCTTGGTATATCTATAATATATTTAAACCTTGACTTATTTTATGTACTGAATATAATAGATTTTTTTTGAATTATCACAACATTAGGCAAATCCACATTTTAGTTTATATATACTAATCACTCATGGATCAAATAGTTTTATAATTTAGTTATTAAGAACCTTTATTTGAGAAAGAAAATAGATATTTAAATTTATTTTTTTTCTAAACATATAAATGAGTTATTTCCACATGACTACATTAATTCTGACTTCTTCCTCAACATTATATTACAATAAATTTTAATTAAATTTTATTCTCATAATAAAATAAAATGAAAATATCTTAAAAATATTCATAGTTTACTTACCAATAAAATAAATATGAAAAATAGAATATTTCATATGATACATAAATTTAATTCAAACCCAAATTGCATTCAAGTATTTATAATATAAAATAATTATCCATAAATAAAAATTTCAATAATATAAATAACCTATTATAATGAACAATAAAATATCAATGTTCCACAACTTTGGTAGTTTATAATACAAAATTAGGCACATTTACCAATTAATCAAAATCCAATTCCAACTATATTATGACCCTTAAGAAAATAAGTTATCTTATAATAAATTTTAAAACTGAGATTATCTCAAGGATATGATTATAATTAAGCTAAATATAGCTACACATCATTCTCAAAACATGGTTCTTATAGGATTAATGATCCTTAAGTATAATAAATTTGGTATGGTGGGTCAAAATATTTAATATAACACATCATTATTAGTGTAGTAATACAGGAAAAAAGGTATGGTGGATCTAAAAAGTGATATAGTTTTAATTATGCTCAAGTATAGTAAATTTAGTGCATGCCCCCTATGGGCATGAGAATATGTATATAGATTTATATTAATGTACGGCTCAATGTAGTATCATGTGTAAAATGTCAAACTACCACTAAGGTGGTAAGATATAACTAATATTCTCAAAGGTGAGAGTAATAAATAATGTGTTGAAACATATTATTTGTATAGAAAAAATATAGAGATCCTATAAACATGAGGGAATTTCACCGTCGGAGGTGTAGCCTAAGCTCACATATATAATTTTTTAAATGCATTATGTTCATTGTAATTTTTAATAGCTCACCTTATAAATTAGATAAGTAGTAGGCCCACGTTCCAAGTTTCTTTATAAAATTAAGGTACCTATCTAAATTTATTTAAATTTAAATTTATGTTCATTATATGAATTTGTGTTCTTCTTATCATCTTTTAGTAATAATTATCAATCTAAGAATCTCTCAATTTAATAATTTTTTATGTGAGATTTTTTTTATAAACTCATAGATGCTCAAGAACAAGTATTCATGCCCAATTAATTTTTTTCAATTGATTTAATACTTATTTTTTATATTTTTCATCAATATTAATGTCTTTAAGTGATACACAAGGGATGGGATCTCAAGCTCAAGTGGGAGAACTACTTCTATACCATACATCATAGGATATAGGGTTTCCCCCTTATCTATTGGAATAATAGTATGATAATCCATTAATAATTTAGTTATGCCAATCTTCACAATGTTTAGCAATAGTTTTTCTCAATTTTTTAATAATTTTATTATTTGTATCCTTAGTTTGGTCATTATCATGTTTTGATTTAGATGTTAATTTTTTTTAATTTTTTAGCCTCACCTTGGTCATTCCTATGTAAGTAATAAGGTGTAAAAAATGTATGTTGAATATTATACTTTAAATGAAACTTATTTGCCATTTTATTTTTTAAATATGAACCACTATCATAATTATTACAAATGGAATGCTAAATAAAAAATATATGAATCATAAAGACTCTGCATATGTCTTCATATGGTATATTTTAAATAAATTGCCCCAACCCTTTTAATTAAATATTTAATAGATATAAAGATGAAATTGTAACCTTTTAATAATGTGGAATTAACTTTACCTACCAATTCAAAACTCCAAAGAATTAATGACCAAGGCAATACTATAAGATTCAACTCTTGAGATGGTGCATGTGTCAAATTATTATCTCATTGACATTTCTCACAAATGTTTGAATAATATTGAAATTATATACACATTAAAGGCAAATAGTATCCCACTTGTATTAATAATAATGAAATTTACTTGAAAGTAAAATTACCACCATGTTATCTATCATGAAATTATTGTATTGAAATTTTAGCTTCCTTAATCCATAGACATCTAAGTAATTAACCTTTGAGGTGCCTCTTAAATATAGAATTAGTAAGGATAACATACAAATTATTATCTCATCATGACTTTATCTTCTTATTTTTGGTAAAATGTTTGGTAATAATTTTATTAGTGAGTAATTCATAAATGTTAGTATAACATTCTAGAACTTTGGTTTCACTATCATTGTTGAATACTTCTAGGTCATCTAGTCCTAGTAATGAAACAATCTGTAGTTATAATATCGCAATAGTAATTAAAACATGATCATATATGATATCAATAAGAATAAATGAAACAACACTAGCCATATTATTAAAAACATTATTATTCCTTCTAGGAATGTTTCCAATATCAAATTCATCAAATTGAATAACCAAATAATGGACCAAATACTGATATGGTAAAAACTTATCTTCTTTAGTTTGGTAGGTACTTGTGACTTAATTTATGACAAGTTGAGAATCATTGTAAATGTTTATGGACTTTATTTCTAAATAATATATAGCATGTAATCCTATAATCACATAATTTTAATTCAAAATATTATTCGTACATAGAAATCTCAAGTGATATACTGATATAATAGTCCAACCTTGGGGAGTTACTAATATAATACAAAACCTAACAACTAATGCACACTTAGACCCATAAAATTACATGGTCCAAGTTTATTTATTATTATTATACATAAATAAATATTTCATGAAAGAATAACTCATTGGAGTATAATATATTAAGGAAGAAACTTTAATTTGATCAATAATAACTTTCCCTTTTATTGATTTTTGGGGTATAAATTTAAGATAAAATTCCATAAGTATCATGACCCACTTATCCATGCACCCAACTAAACAAAGCTTAGAGATGATGTACCTAAAAGCTTAAATATTTAAAATAAAATGAGTGTATATAATAAGTATGTAATGTATTTTTTTAATTCAAACATAAAAAACCAAGCGTAATCTCTCTATTACATTATATTTTTTTCATAATCAACTAGTGTATGAATTATGTAATAAATTTATCTGTATCTATGCTCATTTTCATGTTTCTCTAATTAATTTCTGAAATCATTCTTAGTGGAAGATATATATTAATAATGGTCTTTTTAGGATTATGGGTATTATAACTAGTGGATTATCCAAAGATTCTTTGATTTCATCAAAATAAATTTGTTAGTGTTCATCCCATTAAATTCAATGACTTTGTGTAAAAATATATAAAAGGGTTATTCATTTATTAGTTTAAGATTTGAGTTTTTTTCTTTTGGCATCCCTCACCAAATTAGCCTAGTTAATAAAACATTTATTCAATGAGTATAAATATGAAATATGGATTAAATTTTATAATCTTTGTGGGTACTATGACACTTTTGATGACCCCATGTCTAAACATGTTACATTTATAAAGCTTTGTGAAAATGAAATGATCACATAATACAATGTTTGAATTGTAAAGTTAGTTCTTGTGATTTTTTATCTACTTTTCCTCATGTAAGTTAAGGTCTTGGTTCCATGTCTTTTTAGTTTTGGACATCTCTTGTTAAGGTTCTTTGAGTATAAATACTAGTGTCAACCTCTTTAAGCTAGATTGTTCATTTTTTTTATAAGCCTGTGTAAGATCTTATGTTTCAATTACACAAATTGGTAAGATTTTATTAATTTTTTTTTGACAATATCTTCTTGAAAGGTTTTTTATGTAAAACTATAGGTGTATAGGTTGGGGTATAATTACCTAGTTCCTAACTTCATCCTTTTATTTGAAATTATTTTTTCTATGGGTTGCAATTTTTTGGCTATAAATGATTTTATCTTGTAAATGGTTGGTTTGTAAGTTTTAAATCTATGATTTTTGGGATTTACTTTGTAATATTAAATGAAGTTTCAAATCTTGTATATTTTTTCCCTTGTTTAATATTTTTTTAATTATTTTTATTAATGAATGGGTGAGGGACCCTCAAAAACTCTTTTCCTAATAAAACAAAGTAGAAAAGGGTTGCATTTTGTCATCTAATTGAGCCATAATAATTTTTATAGATTGAATTTTTATTTTTAAACTTATGAGTTGTTTTAATTTTTTAGGAGGAGACATATCAAAAAAGATTTTAATTTTCTAGGATTGACTTCAATGCCTCATAGATAAATAATAAAATGAAACAAATTCCCACATATGACACCAAAAAAATACTTATTTCAATATAATCAAATGTTTAATTTTCATATTCATTAAAAAAAGTTCCTAAGTATTCAACATGGTGTTCGCTCTTCTTTTATTTTACCAAAATATCATCAACATAATCTTTCACAATTTCATGCATGTAATCATGAGAAATTTGAGTCATAGCCCTTTGATAAGTAGCATAAGAATTTTTTATTTTGAATAACATGAATTCATAATCAATTATACCTTAAAGAGTGGTAAAATTAGTCTTATATCAGTCAATTAGATTAATTTTGATTTAATTGTAGCAAAAAATAATAATCATGAAGGAGAGAATCTCATACCCAGTAGTAGATTAATATCAACATTAGGTAGAGGGAAGTCATCCTTGGGACAAGTGTTATTCATTTCTCTATTTTTTTAAATAAATGTATATGTCTATAATTTTTCTCAACTATGACAATGTTTGACATTCAAGGTGAACAATCTATGGGTCAAATAAATCATAATTATAAAACTATTGGATTTCATATTGTAATAATAAATAAAAATTATGATTCATTAATATAATATTTTATTTTAACTACTATATTATGACCCATTATGGATGGATCAATGTTCGGTATTCCAAAATAAGTTCAAGAAAATAATTATATATAATCAATCAAATGTTCTTTATGGTATTTTTCTTATTTCAACATTAGTGATGTGAGAAATAATAAAATTTAGAATGTTATTATTTATCATAGTTAAATTCATCTATTTTTTCATTTAGTAACATGGATCCATCCTTAATGTAAGGCATAGTAGGCAAATAATCAAGACCATCTAATGGGATATCTTCTTCTATAGAATCAAACACACACTCAATAAAGGAGGCATAATGAATAATCTAAGAGGGAAACTTAATTTATGAGGAAAAAACCAAATTAGCACAAGAACACACATATTATTGAATAAATTCATTTTTGAATGAAAAATATCAAGTGTAAATAACTAAAATAAAATGTTTTCATCAATCAACTTAGGATATTTAGTAATAAAGTTGAAATGTTGTAAACTTCATTTTAGATTTTTTGCTAGTCTTACAAAAATGAGCATGTAAAGATATGTATGTTGAAGCACTATATTGTTTGCTAGCATCAATATCCCCTTATCGTGTTGTAATTATTTTTTATTACTATATATAATATCTAATTTAAACTCATGAGGAGTGGGGATTATTGGCTCTATAATTACGTCATTATTTTCTAACACATAACCTTTATATCCCATGTTTTTTAAACAAGTATAACACTTTCCATTTTTACATAATGTATTAAGTTATATAAAATTTGGTTACTTATGTTGATATGCATTAATACAAGTATCCATCATAAGTAACTTACACTTATCTATGATATATGGTGCTTCATTAGGCATGGAAGTACGTAAATTTAACACAATATTTATCATTACAATATAAGTAACTAATTCATATACATATTTATAATTTACAATAAGATTATTATGTTTCATTCCTCCTTTTCCTTTGAGGAACTTTCAATTTTTATAAGTGAAGTAAAACCTACATAATATTCCTACCCTTCTAGTCTCCTAGCAAGTCAAATTCACACTATTTGGCATGAAACTACACTCTACATAATTTATCCACTTCCTCTTTTTCTCCAGGTCTCCTCCTTGCACTTTTCATAATCTACCCATATAATATTAATGGATGAATTTTAATCCATGCTAATTAATTTATTGGGCAACTCTTTACATATTTTTTCTAATAGTTAAGTTAAAAGGCACTTTGTACATTATTGCTCCACTAGTTAGCACTCAAGTAGGATTTTTAACTCTTCTCATTCTCTATTATTTTTCTTATTGCATCACTCTTACACTCTATGAAAAACACTCAAATATTTTTTCCCTAAAACACACAAACACAAAAATCAATAAATCAATAAATAGTACATGGGGATTTTATCCTTTTAGTTGTAAAATAAGGGAACCTTAGCTCTCTTAGAGTTGTTATCTCACTATCTCACTCTCCCTTTTTTATCCTATACCATACAGGGTTTAAATATTATATCTCCATCCTCTTTTTAAGCCTCTCAACCTTCCTCTAAAATGGATACCTCATATCTCTTTCAACTCCCTTCATCAACCCCCTTACATAAAAACACTTGACATGGACCAAATACCCCTATTTATAGTTTTGGATGTTGGTTATTAGATGGTCCATTTAAAAGTTTTTAGATGTATTTATTGTAACTTTTATAATTATTTAAAAAAATTGTGGGAGGGTGTCATAACTTAGTCATGCAT
Source organism: Torreya grandis (assembly GCA_037957365.1). NCBI lineage: Eukaryota > Viridiplantae > Streptophyta > Pinopsida > Cupressales > Taxaceae > Torreya > Torreya grandis. The sequence continues at coordinate 383,230 of JARHVA010002190.1, read as the reverse complement.
TCATCCCATCAAATTTGGTAAATAACATAATTGATTCATACCTTAATCCCTTCAACTTTGACAATAATCAATTTAAATCCTTATAGATACAATGTATTTATCATATTTTTCAAGTAATCAAATTTAAAGTTGGTTAGTTTACCATTTTTTATTTTTTCCTTGGGCCCCATACATGTCACTTTAAATTGTACCTTTATATTCCCCCACTACTTTTCTTTTTCTACATATTTATTCTTGTGTGTGAATCTTGTGCATATTTTTTTACTCTCATTTTATTATGCACCTATATTATTTGGATTGATTGTTTCATCACATTTCATTTAGTCTAGTGAAAAAACTACATTCACCCTTATTCCTACCTTCTAGGCACCACACCTATGTGCCTATGTTATTTAGATTCATTGCACATCATATTTATTTATTATTTCTATGTATCCTACGTGTGCCCTTATTCCTACCTTATGAGCACTACCACTCCACTTTAAATTTTGTGTCGAATCCTATAGCTTAGTGAAACTTAATATTGATGTGCTTGGGGTCATGCCTATACAAATGTCAATGTTTTTAAAATTGGCTCAAAGTGACTTTTCACCATATTTAAGAGGGAAATTTTTACAAAAGTTAAAATAATCCTCACCTGAAAACTTAGACATGTACCATAAATATTCTAAGTAAAATCCCTAAATTAACTCAAATAAATATATTTACAAATCACAGATGTTGACACTCAAAATTGGATAAGTTCTAGATAAGTGTATGACACCACTAGCTGAGAGGTTTGTGTAACCCAAACTACATAACTTGTGCATGTGACTTAAATAGAATTGTCTACATAGTAGGTGTTAGATATCAAAACTATGCTAATGTAGGTTATGTAATAAAGTGGTGGGACCTATGAAGAATCAACCACATGGACCCAAGAATTATAATGGAATTATTAGGGAAATCAATAGGAGGATCAGATGGTTATGGATACTAACATAGAGTTATGGTGTTATGGTGGTGGATGATATGGTAGTTGGCCTCACATAAGTTATAAATTAAAATATGGTATTGGGTGGCAAAGGATAAAGTAGGAAGAATAAGTAGGGAATATTTGAGTAAAAATATAGAGAATCTAGTTGGTAAAGTAGAGAAAAAGAGTGGTGGACAATAAAGTGTGAGAGATAGGGAGTTGGAGTAGAGAGAATCAAGGTAGAGAGAAACTATTATATTTTACTAGGGAGACATAAGAGTTTTGAGTAAGCTACAGATTGTAAAATTAGATCACCTAGTTTACTGCATGAAAGAATTTCTTCCCTTTTATTCAACAAAGAGTGTGTCTAATAAAGATAATATATTGAAAATTTATATGTTGTATGATTATTTAATAATATTTATGTATGTTCCCTATGTTATCTAGTTATATCCCTCTCCATTTACTCTCATAAATTTCATTCATATTTCACATAAACAACATGACCCAACCTAGATCTTCAATTCCTTCACACCTCAAGTTAGCTCATGAGACTTTTCTTCCCTGCATGATATGTTAATTTAGGAACTAGTTTATGGTGTGTCGAGATATAATTGTATAAAAATTTGATTCCTTTTTTTAGACAAGGGTTATTTTTTTTTATGGTGTAAGGGAATATGATGTATATATAGTCATAGATTAGATCTCTAAAATTATGAACTACACAATGAGTAGATCATAATTCAACATGGAAGTATTAGATGCAAATTAAGATTATAAAATATGTTAGTCCATTTGTTAGTGACAAAAAATAATAAGAGACATCAATAAATAACATAATAATCCTAATCCATCAATTGGGAAAGGTTTATAATGTAAATAAATAAACAATAAATCATAAACATGACAAGTTATACCTTTCATGTACTTTACCATCAAAGATGATCCACAAGCATGATCATGCCCAAATATAAAGCTTGAAATATTTAACAATGTCATTGAATATGTGACTCCAACATCTCCTCAAGAATAATTGGATTATTTTTTAAATGAATTGGAATAATTTTTTATAGTTTTATAAATATTTATGCATAGTTTATTTGCACTAAAAATCTTGTTAAATATGTGTAATGGCCTTGGTATTTATAGGTTTTGTAGATTAATTATGACCCTGGGATCTAGATCATGATGTGTGGTTAAAAGTGATTTCAAAATTTGAGGAAAATAAATTCATTACTTTAGAAAGAGGTTACATTAACAAGGCATGGTTTGACTTAATTTAGATATTTATATCCATAAATACTTAGTGAATGGAAACTTTATGATGATGTCATAATTAACTATTTGTTGAACTTTGAATATGCGATAACTATTAAATAGCTCATTTCCATGGATTTTTAGTTTAGATAATTTATTTGATTTTCTTAGTTATTTAATATTGATTAGCCTTAGGTTCTTTATGTAATGTCAAAATTTTATTATTTCACTTTAGTTAATTTCCCTTAAACATAGCCTACACAATAGTAATTTAATTCTTTTTGAATTAAAAAAAACTTATAATTGGTTGCAATGACATGACCCAATCAATGATGCATTAATACATTTTATAAATCATACATAATATGTATTAGATCATTTAGATTGTGTTTGGTCTAGTTTGTGTGTTACTATAGGAAGACATTCTAAATTACAATTTTGAATAGATAGTGGTGAGAATTAGATGTCTACATTTTAACCCTATTTGAAAGGGCATGGTAAGACACTTAGATGAAGCAATGCATTTTTAAAGAATAAAAAGGTTGATTAAAATTATCACAATTAGAATAAAAAACTTACACCCACTTTCATTAACTTTAATTGGCTTACAAAAACATGGGATCATGATAGTGCCCCAAACAATATTTGGGAGGCCTAGGATAAATGAGAAATAAGATTAAAAAATAGTTTTGTTCATTCATTAGTGAAAAAATAAATAACTAATATACTAAGCCTAATCCCTTTATTGAGAAAGGTTTATGAGGTAAATACATAAATGAGAAAGCAATAACAAGATAAGTTATACCTTCCCCATGGACTTTACCAATAAAGTGGGTCCAAAAGAATGATTGTGACCAGATATAGAGCTCATATTTAGCAATGTCATTGACCAAGCACCTCCAACATATCCTTAATCACTATTAGATTGTTTTGTGAATGAATTATAAGAATTGGTAAAGCTTTAAGAAGGATTTAAACATGGTTTCTTTGCACTAAAAATATTGTTTAAAGTGTGTAATGGCCTTGGTATTTATAGGTTTTGTAGATTAATTGTGCCCCTAGGATCCAAATCAACTGTGTGGATACAAATGAATTTAATTTTTGAGGAAAAACCATTGATTATTTTGGAAAAAGGGTACATTAATAATGTATTACTTTCCTTTATTTATATATTTGTCTCGATAAATAAATAGTACATGAATTTTTTTTGATAATGTCGTAATAAGGTCATAATTTAATTATTTGTTAAACTTTTAATATGTCATAATTAGATAAATAGATCATTTCCATGGATATTTAGTTTAGCTAATTTATTTAATTTACTTATCTATTTAATCATGATTAGAATTTAGGTGCTTTATTCAATGTCAACATTTTATTATTTTGCTTCAGTTAATTGCCATTAAACATTGCTTAAATATCAATAATTTGATTCTTATTGAATTAAACAAAGTTGAATGTTGTTTATAAAGTTATGCCCAAATTATGGATGTATTACTATGTTTTATAAATTTTACATGATGTGTGTGAACAAATTATAGAATTTCAATGATGTTTGCTCTAGTTTGTGCATTATTATGGGAAGTCATTCTGACATGTAATTTTGACATGATAGTGGTGAGAATTGGTTATCTACATTTTGCCCCTATTTCAAAGGGAATATAAAGACACTTAAATGAAGAAACATATTTTCAAAGAATAAAATGTCATTTGAAATGATCATAATTATAATAAATAAAATTTCACTTATTTTTGTTGATTTTAATTAGTTTGTAAAAAAAGGATCGTGATAATGCCCTAAATAGTGTTTGGGAGGCCTAAGATGCCCCCTCAAATATGTGGAGGAAATAAATTGGTGTATGGTCCCTCTACTAGAATAAAAAAACATGTGATTTAGTATAATATGAAAAAAATGGAACAATTAAAATAAAAAGGGATGAAAATGTATAAATGAGGAAAAAATAAGCCTCCCAAGAAGTAAATGAAACACAAATAAGGCTAGGGAGAATGCAAAAAATTGACTATAAAATAACCCCTAGGGGTGAAAATTACTAATTTTAACCCTAACCCTATATAATTCTAAAGATATGGTGTTACACATGAGAGATACAAAGGAAATGGATAATATCCCATATAATAAACATGTTGGAGAACATGTGAGAGAGTATCAATGATTGACAAGGTGTGGTGTATCGGTAATTATAACTATCATTTGTCTAATTTGTCATTTATTTCATTTATGAGGGTTTATAAAAATTTTAAATGGTGAATCCATCATTTAAATAAAATTATATAATCAACCAAGATAATAATAGGATCATTAAGAAAATGGCAAGATCAATTCTAAAAACAATAGTATCAATACTTGAAGATGATGTCATGGCCAATTGGCTGTATCATGAAAATAGATTAAAATACCATAATGATTAATCATCTAAATGGAAAAAATGTAACCAAAATGGTGAAAATTCTAATTCATATGGAATTCATGAAAATAGTTAACTTGTCGATAATGGTGAGGTCATCCTTCCAATCTATGGGAATGACCTACAAAATAGTGAGAACATAGACTAGTGGATAAAATGGTAAAAACAACCTATAAAATGGTAATAATGGCATAATAAACAATGAAAATGTTAAGGAAAATGGTGAGATCACCACAAAGGAATAATTAGGCAAGTTTTGAAGATAATTTTTTTGAGGAGGCTAGAAGAAGAGAAATACTAGATAAAACAAATTGGTAGAATAACTCAGCTATGAGAATATAGATAAATGTAATGAATTAATGTCTAATATGTATCATGATTTATAGGAGCACATAGTGGTGATCAAAACAAGTGAGAAACATTTGAGAGTGTTATATTGGCTAAGGATTATGACCAAGGACCTATTATGGTTTATGGAGACAGTAAGCATACTATATATGATATAAATATCAGTGATTTGAGCCTACATGGCATACTTGTCAACACTAGTTAAGTGTTGGAATTCAAAGACATCCACATTTCACCTAATGAAAATTGAGGTGATCATGACCTAATAAGTCATGTGATTGATTTTATGTATCTCTATTTAGGGACCACATATACATTAGATGGAGCAGGCCATGCTAACCAAGCTCAAAGACTTAATAAAGATTATTGATATTGTGATATATCATGGGTTTATCTATATTGACACACCTGAGGACCAAATGTTTATTATAGAGGGTCATGGAATAATACCAATGTCTGCATTACTGAGTAGTGAGATGGTCATATTGATGGTGATTTTTATTTTCCTCTTATTTCTTGAAAAGAGTAGATGACACTTTTTGATCAAATTGATAGGAGTAGTTAGAGACATGTTGGGTTTGATCACATGTTTTTCATAAGTAACCATTTTCTTGGAACATTTATACCATATTTTTGACATGGTATATTTTTAGATGGGTCAGAGCATTGGGCACAACACATTGCTATAGGTCTAAGCCGGGAGCACATTGTGATAAAGTGACCTATTAGTCAATGGATATAGTGAGAAGCACATGACCCTTTATCATTTTGGTTGTATCATTTTGGTGTCACCCTTTAGGGTTATAGAGGTGAACTATATTTTTATTAGTGTGTTATAAATGAGATGGTGGATGGAGATTTAATATGGCATACTTACATCATATTATAGTTTGGTTGGTTAGAGGATGGTTTTGTTACATGATACAAGTTTGACACCATGATATATTAATATCCATCATGATATAATATTAGAGTCATACATTCCAAACTAGGTACAATGATAGTTTGGTTTTTAGTAAGATATTCCTAAGGGTCCCAAGAGATGATATAGTGGGAGGTGTATACACATAATATTTTCAAACTTTTATTAATTACTAAGACTTTGTATCTTGTAGGAACCTATCGAATCTCAATCTCTCTAAGTGCATGCCTTGAGGGGTGCACTAGGAAAGGGGTGGGAAGACCATCGATGGCTCATAATATGCTATTATTTTTGCCACATTCCATCTACGCACTCATCTCCTAAAACTATTAACTTTGATCTTATTCTTCTTAGTCCTACCCATTCTAGTCATTTTTCCTCTTTCCATACTCATTTTCTTGCCTTAATTCCCTTTTGGACTATCAGCTATATTAGGTCAACCATGGTCGACCCTATATAGTTTAGGGGTATTTTTCATTTTTAAGGTTTTTTAGCCTTTTGGCCAACCTAGCTTAGACTTAGTGAATTATTCATGAAAACATATAGGGTAAACCATGGGTGACCCTATATAGCTCATGTTTTCAAGAGGATTTAGGGAAAGATCTACCTATGTATAAAAGATAATTTCCAACCATTTGTAGAGAAGATTAAGTGTAAACAAACATTTACTTATTGACCAGTCTACTTGAGTAATAAAGCTTAGGGTTCTATACTTTATTTAGAGATACAGATCTTATCTTGTGGATAATTCTTTTGGAAGAATAGATAGGTTGTATAACCTATATCTTACTTGCTTTTTAAATCCTTACATACCATAAAAATCTCTTGAAAATCACTTTAGCCAAGGGAAAGATTTAGGCTCAATAGGTTTGTCTTCAAAGGTAAGTATTCCTAACTTTATTTCTCCTTTCTATGAGTAGATAGATAATGTAGTTATGATTCTTTCTTCCCATGAATTAGGATTACATATACATTGATGTGAGTATATGTCTTATATACATGTCTAGTTTATTTTATTTTTGTTTCTAACCCCCACCTTGTGCCATAAAAATTGGTGTGCATTATATTAGATATATGTTCTTGTTTAGCATAGGTGAAATATCAAACCTTACAACTCTTTTAGGGTTGTTGCATGATTATGTTAGACTGTAGGCTTGGGAACCCTAACTCACATGGTGTATTGTGATAATTAATCCCCTAATAAGGTCTAGTAGATGCCCATATTGGTCATGATCCCAATTAAAAAATGTATTCCTAATCAAAAGTGTAGGTATGATCTATCTTCTCTGAGCTAGGATCAATTTATAGACATGATGCATTTCAAATTACATACATTTTGGTGAATTTGATGTGAAACTAACCCTTACAAGATTTATTTCACTTTATTTCATTATTTTTATCATATACCTATTATACTTGATCAACTCTGTCGCCCTAGTTCTAAGCTTTATGAGCAGGTTTTTAGGAACATGCAACTAAATTAAATCAAATGACTTAGTATAGGTTTTCAGACTTCTAAACTTCTAGTTTAGACTACTAGGTTAACCTAGTTAACCATGTACACTTTTAGGCATCCATATTCAACTACTATGTCAACCCTAGTTGACCTTTTACATTTTAGGCACTTAACAATATGATTCTATAAATCTTGATTGACCCAGTCGACCTAGTTATTAAGTTTTACAAGTATATTCCAAGGTTTTTGACTATAAATATTCATTCTCAGCATCTTTGATCCACCAAGGTTTCACTCTATCTCTTTGTCTCTTTCTTTTTTGTCTTTCATTTTATAGTTTGCAATCATCAAAACTACCCTTACATAGTCAACTGGATCAACACTATCAACCCAGTTCTATGTTCTATGTGTTTTCTAGATAACTATGTTGACCTTGGCCAACCTTGTTCATTTTTAGACCTTACTTCTATAGTACAAGTTCAACATTGTTTGATATTTTGTGTATATAGTGTCAACACTATACCTTGTTTTAAATTAGAATTAATATCTATATGCTTGTAATTAGTTAACACATTTCTTTTAATGTTTCTTGCATTCTTAAAATAGTTCACATAGTCTAACTAGGGGGTTTTCAATTAAATTTTTTGTCTAATTATTTCTATTTTATGCACACACAACCAAATCACATAATCTAAACAAACACTTTAACATTTGTCTACCCAAGGCCAACCTACTTAGATTTCATCCCCAAGGAGAAAGTTAACTTGATTCTTTGGTCAAGTATAAAGCATGGTTAATTTTATATTCTAGCTAATCACCTGACACCCTTATCATTGCAGTGTGTAAAGTGAGGGGGTAGGTCCTAATACAAAGTCTGTATCATTTCCACTATAGTCCTTTTCTACCAAAACTACCCAAAACCATCCTTGTATTGGTATCTAGTCCTTGATCATAGCCAACTTCACATCACATTTAAAATCATTTCCTAATAATTTAATAAAACATCTTAGGTTCACCAATTAGTTATCTCTTTCCTTTTCAAGTTAATTTCTTACTGTTTGCTTAATTGTCTATGCAAAAACTTATGTTAGCCAATGTTAGTGCAAGGTTTTATATTATGTGCTTCAATTATATTGGCCAACATTTATCTAATTTACTATTTGTTTCCATTTAGCTCTTACTTTCTTATATTAGCTACAAAATTTGTCTTTTTTCAGTTCACAACTTGTTATAAACTTTCTTTCCTTTCCTATCTACTATACTAGGTTAACCCAGTTGACCATGTACCTTTTCCAAACCTCTGTGCACTATACAATATCAAACCAATTGACCATGTATTGTCTATAGCCATTTTGACCTCTTTCTCTAGTCTTTGTACATTGTAATGGATTGACTTAGTCAACCCTATATAGTTTTACAGTCCCTATTTTTATGCTAGATTTACCCAATTAACCTTATATTATTTCATTCACTTCCTTGTTCTTTTATTTCTCATCTCTCTTTCTCTCCCTTCATCATGAATTTTTTTTTTGACAATGACACTTATGTGTAGTCAAAATAGATGATGAATATTACCAATCCTCATAGGGTCTCCCATAGATAGAGTAGGATTCCTCTTTTGGATGTTACTAACATTCATATTGCCACTTTCATAATGAACTATGGGACCCCTCCTAATACCTCATTGCAACATAATATTTTTTTCTCACTATAATATCAATCCAAATAAGAGTGTACTCTCAAAATTCTCTTCTTTATCTCTAAAATTCCTCAACATCAAGGAAAGGATCCTTCTACCATTTGCAATATTATGATTAGTGCTCAAGTTGAAGAGACTCATTCACCTAATCCTACATTCTCAAATAGATTTTGGGGTAATAATTTCTTTGATTCTCAACCTCTTCCTTTGATTATGACCCCTTCTCATACCATGACCTCTTATTTTATAACTTCTTCCACCTCCATACCTAGTATCTCAACTATAATGGTAGGTTCTACATCTAGTGGGCCTCTCTTAAGATCCAAAATATTTAATCCCTCTACAAGTACTTTGTTTACTACCCAAGTCAATCATTATTCTAGTGATTCTTCCTCTCAACCATTCACTAGTCCATCTTTTTCTACACAAACAAATTTTACCACTAGTGCATATCATTCTCATAATTCTTCTCGAGCTCCTATCAATACGAATATTGGTACCCAATCCACTAATACTAATGTCAATGCCAACATTAATGATTATAATAATTTTAATCAAATGCATTAACTTCTGTTAAAAGTTATCAATCAAATGATTACATTTAAATCTCATAACACAAATAAAATGATGATAATGCAAAAACACCTTCTTCACCTTCAATCTTATCCACAACCAATGGCTTGGGGCACACATAACAAGAATGTTTCCCATCCTCCTCTTTATATTCTCAAGGAAATCTCATTCCTTAACCTCCTTTGGTCAATAAAACATTAAGAATCTTCAAAATGAACTGCTCACTACTCAAATTTATAACATTGACATAAGAAGTATAACACCTACAATTTCCTATAATGGATCAACCGATTCCACCCTTAATATTAAGACATTTAGAAATATTTATAAGTATTGGGACAAATTAAACACCTTTATTACTACCAAAATCCTTGAAAAAACCTTCACAAGTGATGCCTTGGATTTGTACAATCAACTTAGACCACATTCTATTACTAGTTCGGAGGATTTAGTGAATGCTTTAGTGCAAGAATTCCAAACTAGTGATCTTCTAGAAAACACTTTGGCCCATTTCATAAATTGTAAACAAAAAAAAATGAAACCACTCAAGCATTTATTTAAATATGTAATACTTTTTCAAATAAATGTGAACATAACATGGCCAATGACATCTTTTCCATCTCTTTACCAAAGCCCTTTTTCCTAAATTACAACATTGAGTCTACATTCTCTCTCCACAAAGGAGGATATTAACCAAGATAAATGAAAATAATTCCTTATGCATGAATTAAATCCACCCAAACCTTATGTGGGTCTTCATCTCTTACTAAATAATAAAAATATTAATATTACTAATGATGGTGTCACAAATTTTTATGACACCATTCACGGTGTTCAAGCTATCACTCCTACCCCTTCATCAGAACCAACTCCCCCTTCTCAAAAATATACTAATACTCATTTATATTCATTAAATAGCATTAATGTTCACAAATCTCTATCCTCATTTGAATTGCTTAAGCATCTACCTAGGCCTCTTCCATAAGAGCTTGACCCTACTCATCCTATCAAATCTTAGTATGATCCTAATAAGTTTTATTGGTTTCACACTAGTTTGAGTCTTTTCATGAGACCTATAGATAAATTCATAATTTATCTACGGATTTTCTTATTGGACCTAATTTTTATCATGATTCCATCATTAAAAATCATCAACAAGCTTATGAATTTTCTTTCAAGGACTATAAATCACATGAGAAAACTCAAGCCTTAAATCAAGAAAATGTTAATTTATCTATCTATAGAGACCCTCTTCCTAATCACCAACTGATTCAAGACACCAAAAAAATCCCACCCCTTCCACCATCAATTTATAAAGTCTTGTTGAGCCAAATTCTAAAGAAAATGTGGTTAGAATGACTAATATGCAAAGGGTGGTGGCTTTCATTGATTCCCAACCTATCTACACTCCATCTAGAAAATATCATGTTATCCATGATTCTTCTCCAAATAATTTAAATGAGTTGGGGAAAGATGACCTTATTACCTTTACTGATCCAATTTATGATTAACCCTTGGATAACACTTCCAATTATATTTCCATCATTCTTCCATCATCTTCCAATAGTAATGATAATCAAGATTATACTAAAACTTCTTATAATTCTCAAAATCAAATTGAACCAAATACTTCATCATATCAACATGATTTAAAACCTTATCATAAACATTCTTCTCCTTATCTAAAAAATTTTCAATGCACTTCAACTCCTCCTTATGAGGACCTCTTTAAATGTTATGCGCCTATATCTAACAACATTTTTATGGGTTATGATGAGTGGGATCTCATTGTAGATCTCACTAATATCACATCCCAAATTTCATTCCTTGAGTTTATTAAGGCTTCTCCACATCATAGAAACCATCTTATGTAAATATTTTTTGATATGAATGTCCCTCATCCTCCCTTAGCAAGACAAGAGGTAGCTTTATCTAGTTATAAAGATAGTATATTGAAAAAATATGAAGAGATATCTATGAACATTGATAAAACTATAGACACTTCTCTTTCATTAAAATTTCTCATAGATTATATGATCCCCAATGAGATTCTAATTCATGTAGATGATCCTTCCTTATGTATTAGCATCTAAATAGGTGATATCCAAGTTAAGCATGCATTGATTGACAAGGGTTCTATAACTTGTGTTGCTTCTCTCAATTTCATTTAGACCATTGGATATTTAGAATATAATCTTAAGTCTACACGTAGCACATTCCAAGGATATGATAGAAGGAAAATTCCTCATCTAGGTTATGTGTGGCTTCATATTACTATCCCACCTATCACCATACATGTCAAGGTGATGATCTTTAACTTCCCCCTTTCTTATAACATCTTTTTTGGTAGGCCATGGACTTATTGTATGAGAGTTTTTTCTTCTTCCACCTACTGATGCATTAAATTCCCTCATAATGGAGCCATTTACAAGATTTAAGGTGATATTAACCCTTTTAATTTAAAATAATTCCAAGATCATGGTGTCTTAAAGATTCTTACTCTTGAGCCTTTGCCAAGCATTCTATTTTGTGAGTCTCAACATCTCATCTTTCCCATTAATTCAGGTCAAGGTTATAGTGGGAAACCTAAAATCATTAGTAACATTCATCTTAACCTCTTATGTTCTAATGATGATGAAACCAATGATATTAACTTAAAAATTAAAACTTTTAGTCTCTAACGTCATCTCATCTCATATCTTCCTACTTCCTTACAACCTTGATCTCATAAACCTCCTTATGATGACATTCCCATGGTCTTGACCAAGGATAGGCATTCTATTCACCATGATCCATTATATTATAAGGCCATCCATACTTGTGTCATTAACCATCACACCCCAAATTATTATGATGCTTATTTTTTAGATGATCCAATGTTAGGTAGTCTTGTACAAACACATGATGCTGACATTGTCCATTATCATTCTCCTTTACTTGAGTCTTTTCATGAATCTCATTATTTTCCTTCACTTATTGTTCCCATTTTTTTTATTTTTACCCTTTATCATAGGGTAGATATGGTGCTGACACCTCCATTTTTTGAGGATCTATGTAACACTATGCTCATAGATCATGCTATGACTAGGCCTTACCATTTTATTAGGTACCCTGACCCTAGCAGTTGGTTTACCCATAAGGTTAGTGTGACTCTCCTTATACCTTTTCTAGATACTACTCTTGCCTCAATATAGCCTACTATAGTTGGGCCTATTCCCACTCCAACTGTAGTGGAGCTTATTTGTACTCCTACTATTGTTGAGCCTACCCTATTTTTGATTCCATTACTCCTTCCATTGAGCCTAGCTCTATTCATTCCTAATCATCACCCTCCCTTGGTGATGGTTTACTTTCATTGCCTAAGATGGATCCTCAACCCAAAAAATGGGTTGAAAAGTGTTCTTTGGCTTTTTCCACTCCTATTATACCTCCTTTTATGAGTTATTCTACTAAAACCACTCATAAGCATATATTTTTCTTCCATGGGATAGATAATCATTATTCCACCAATTATCACAAGTTGAATAAATAAATTGATACCTTACATCCTTTTTACCCATCATCATACAAATCCATACCTCGCCTAAAGGTAATTCCTAAATATCTACCCAAGTATGGTGAGGTATATTATCTATGGCATCTATGCAGCACCCATCATACCAATCATTATCATATCCTTCAACAACATCTTAAGGATCACCTTATAGAAATTTTAAAACATTCTACCACTCCTCTCATAGTTCATTCCTATAATAAGGCTCCTCCTTATTCTCCCATGTCTCCACCTTTAATGCTTCCATCACCTCTTGTGGTCCCTTAACCACCTTCTCTACCTCCACCCATGATTCCTTCACTCATGGACCTTCCCTCGCCCATGGATCTTTCTCCACTAGTGATTATTGTATCTCCAATAGAGTTTTCCCCCTTGAATTCTCTTAAAAATTCCTTACCTAATTTCCCTCCTCAACATGATCCTTTGAGCATTCCAACTTTTTATATGGAGGATATTAGAAGAGAAGTATTTTCCTAGTATTCATTAAATATTAATAAGACATTATTATGAATTAATCTCCAACTTCATAAAGAATTACCTGATGTCTTGGATAATGTGTGTGTAAATATTTATCAATATTTATGGGCACATGCATGGTGGTTTCACATTTTCATTTGGGCTAGACTTGTGCTTCAATTTTATCTTTATCTATCTATTATATCATTTGACACTATGTCAAATTTTTCCTTATCATTTATGGTGATCTTACTTATACTATATCTTGCTTATCTTATAATTTATATTTTGCATATGATTGTCTTTATTTATCATTTCTTTCTCTCCCTTGTTGGAGTTATTCTCAAAAAAAATTTCTTTCCTCTTCATGATTATTTGATTTCTTATCTCCATTTTTCATGGTTAATTATCATTGTGACTTGGTTATACAAAAACTATTCTCTTTGTTCCTTATCTTCATTTACCATGTGATCAGTTAACAAAAAATCTTTCTCATTACCATCTCCTTACACTAGTCCACTTTTTGGATCCCATTTTTACCTTCTTCCTTTTTCTTCAAGCTAAGCATATACATGGTTGAGACTTGAGATCACATGCTAGTTCATTGTCAAGCCTAAGTGTCTTATTTAGTCTTTGTCTTTGGTTACATAGATTCTTTTACCCTTAACCTACAACTCATTCATGTGTATCACTACATCTCTCATGATTGTTCATTCCAAATCCATATGGAGGAGGAATCTTAAAAGTTTATAAAAAGTTAAAAGCTAAATTATTTAAACAAAATGAAATGATACAAAAGGAAAAAATTATTCTTAAAAGTGAAAATACACTAAAAGATGTGATTCAAGAAACATCTCCTTCTTTTATTTGAATCTCAAACTCCATAGTTGGCCTCATGGTAGATCCATGGTCCTTTGGGGTGTAGTAGGCTATTAGATTAGAAGAAGAGAATAAAAAAATATTTTAGTGTTACTTTCTCACATAAGTACCCAATCTTTATAATAGATACAACTCTGTAAAGGGTCTTAAAGAATGGAGAACATGTCATGAGAAGGTAGGTCCATTTTTATTTTTATTTTACCAATTTACCTTCATGAGTTAATAATAGTAGTACACCTATTTTCCCATAAAGCTTTGTATCTATAGCGAATATGTTTCCTTTGTACATAGATGACCACTAGTCACTTACTGTCTTCTCATGTCCTTAGTATGCCTCCTGTCTCTTAAGGTCTTCTCATAAGGTGCATAATTATTTCTTTTTACATTCCCTTTTTCATTCCCTATATTCCTCATAATTTTTTTTCTACTAATAACTCCCCTGGGGATTTCATTTGTGATTTGAATTTTAATACCATGGATATGACCTGACCATCCTCATAAATTACCATACTTTTCCTTTTTATTACCCACATCCTTGATTACCTATTTTTTCCTATTTTTTACACCTCAGTGGTGTTATCTTTGTGAGTTACAGTGTAAGAATATAGATAAGACCTGACATTCCTCACAAAATTTTCCAATACCTAAGTCATAATCCAAAATTACGTGTCAAATATGAGATAAGATTTGATTAATTATGAAGTTACACATCATTATCATGCTTACCAGCTTGATTTAGTGTGTTTTATGCTTACTTAATATATCTTTCACCTTTTTATCTTCTTAATTTTTGAGTGCATGTAAAAATAAAATTTTGCATACTTCCCAGCTTGAGTTAGTGTGATCAATTTAAGACTAATATTTTGCCAATTTTATTTTTATTTTATATTTCCTACCATGGTTTAGTAAAATTGATTGACTTAATTATTTTCTATACCATTTGAAACATTTTACATACCTTCCATTTTATTACATTGTTTATCATACTTCCTAATGTGAATTAGTATGATTTTACTTATTTTAATTTGGTGAAAAAATCTTTCACTTGGTTTAAACATAAATCCCTTTTTACCATCTTGTTTTACCATTTCTTGGTTCTTTATACTTAGTCATTTCTTTTTATTACACATTTCCTAGCTTTAAACAATGTGTATTAGATTTTCTTGATTGATTATATTTTTCAATTCCTTTTTACCTATTTCTTTTTAACCATGCATGTGTTTTTAATAATGATAGAAAATAAACCACATCTCATATATTTTCTATAATATATATAAAAAAACTAAAATACATGTGCTAGAAATAAATATATCCAAATCATCCACAACCTCAACCATAGTGAAAAACCATAATAAATTATAATGAAAACATACACAACTAACAATAATATGCCAAAATTATCCATATATATCTCATGAATTTGATATAATAAATACAACCATATACAATGCTCCATCTCTAGGGTTGGGTCCCATCCAGTCTATCCTTTGGCCTAGCCACACTGCTTACTAAGGCCTTAGTGTGACTCCTTTAAATATTAAACTATAAGGAGGTCATTCAAGATCTCAATCCCTCTACCTATCCCTATAGGTATGCTACCTACATTTGTGATTGCATCATCTAAATTTAGATGTTTATCAACTACATCACTATGGCTAGATGCACAACTTTCTCCTCAATCAAGGCTTACCATTCCTACATCTCACTTGCACCTATCTATACTGATGGATACATATTTTATCTCTATGCCTATAGCTATCTCACTTCTTCCTTAGCAAGTCTAAACCAGCCCATCCTCATTGTCACTAGTACAACTATGTGTTAGCTCACCCATGTATTCATTATGTCTCTATATAGATTCCACACTATGTATATACATCTCACTAATTGAAATGATAGAATGTGGGTAATATCCCATGATACATAGTCTTCTCTCCATATCT
Organism: Torreya grandis; assembly: GCA_037957365.1. Lineage (NCBI taxonomy): Eukaryota > Viridiplantae > Streptophyta > Pinopsida > Cupressales > Taxaceae > Torreya > Torreya grandis. The sequence continues at coordinate 366,763 of JARHVA010002190.1, read as the reverse complement.
ACACTTGAAGAGACCTATCATAGATCACATGGGGTAACCCAATTGACCAATACATAATAAACCTCTTATATATCCAAGCTATCAGCAATATGATCAGTCTCATGGTATTTTTATCTCTAACCAACATCTAATATAGATCATGTATGAGATTCACAAAGATGATGGATCTTAGATCATATAGAACTCACTCCTCCAACATCATCCTTCTCAAGGTTACCATGAAAAATGGTACCTTACCATCTGACTTGTGACATATCACCTACTATGTCACAAGTCCCATCTTATATTTTTAGATATCTAGAGTCTATTATGTATATATATCATTTATATTGATTCCTTAGCCTCCCAAAATTATATTTGAGCCTATAGCCCACATGGCTAAATCTTTCCTTTCCTTTATGCTATCTAGTATCCTTTTGGTCATTAGTGCTCTTACTATGGGTAACCTAAAGATGGCATGCACATCCTTTAGTGTGATGTAAACTTATATCACATCCCCATAAACATCAAATTTTAAGGTATTAGTTATTGATTCCTAGAAACTAAGGAACATGACTAATAGATCTAAACTCATTGGGATCCTACACATATTAACTATGCCTCCTAGACCTATGGATACTAGTATAAATCTATCTCTATATGAAAATTACTCTAGTAATGATGGTAACTAGGCCATATATACTAATCTCCAAAACCTATACCATATTTTTAACCAAAAAAAACAAAGGATGTATCAGTTCTTTCATGTCATGTATAGTCAAAATACATTCTTTTTACATTTTTACATCAAAAACAAGCTGAATTGTTTTTTCACTTATTCATTTTACCCTATTTATAGCCTACTCAGTATTTATTTCCCTCCTTTAGTCATTTTGTGCCATTCTCACCCTCTTTCATCCTTTTTCATGCTTTTTTGTGTTTATTCTAGTTCTTTTGTCAAACTAGTTGGACCAAAATTTCCCTATTTTTGCCTTAGTTGACTTCAAAATATTATTCAACCCTCTTATTTTCCCCTTCTTAATGTTGTGTTATCATTTTGGACCTTGAAATTAGTTGGAAAAATACATTACATTGATATCCTACAAAATGTAGAAAGTTAACCCATACCTACTAGGTCAGCATTGTGGATTCTACCTAGTTTCAGGCTACTGGGTTGACCTACTTCATTTTACTTGTCAACCTCTTACATTTTCCTTAAAAAGTTAATTTTTATACTCTATTACTAATTAATTTAAACCAATTTTCCATCTTGTTATTTTCTACCCCTATAATATAATTTTTTCTCATTCTAACATCTAGAAATGCTTAAAATTCAAAATTACAAAAAATACACTTAATTCACTACAAATTTCAAAAATGGGTTTGAAATTCATAGTTTCATACCTGTAGTGCACCTTCTACTGCCTCTAAAGCCTTTCCCTATATATTCTATCATCTCCTCACCATCATAGCTCATTTGGTCTTTAGAGATCTTTTTTCTCTCTTTCATAAGTCAAAACAACAAATGACTTGTTTTTTCCCCTAATTTTGAGACACTTTTCAAAATTCAAATTCTTCAATTATTTTCATGTAGATTCCTTCTTTTGCCTATATATTTATTTTTACTCGTCCATTTTCAAAACCATAAAATGCATTGGATTCATGATAATGTAGAGAATATTTTCCACTATCATATGCTATTTTCTAAAAATATTAATTTTTGGCTATTTCTTACACTAAATTATATAGGTTTGCCTAGTGTTCTTCACATTGAATGCCTTCACATCTCTTGTAGTATACTTATGTATCTACAGTACTAAGATAAGTTAAGTTATGTGTTATTAATTATGTCCTTTATCTTATTTTATACTTATTTCACTTTATTTAACATCAACATTGCATGTTATCATGTTCTATTTCCCTAAGCACCATCTCATGTTGCACTTACATGACATGTGATGAGCTTCAAGTGGGGAATATTTATATACATAATATTTTCAAACTTTTATTAATTAATAAAACTTTTTGTCTTATATGAACTTGTTACATCTCAATCTCTCTAATTGTATGCCTTAAGGGGTACACCAGGAAAGGGGTGGGTATACCATCGATGCTTCTTAATATTGTTGTCCCTTTTGTCACTTACCATCTGCACACTCATATCCTAAAATCATTAACCCTAAGCTTATTCTTCTCAGTCTTACCCATTCTAGTCATTTTTCCTCTTTTCATCCTCCTTTTCTTTCCTTAATTCCATTTTTAATGATTGGTTATAATAGGTTGACCATGGTTGACCTTGTACAATTTAGGGGTAGTTTTCACTTTCTGGGTTTATTAACCTTTTAGCTGACCTAGCTTAGACCTAGTGAATTATCTTTAAAAACATATATGGTCAACCATGGTTAACCCTATACATTTGAAATTTTTGGGAGGATTAGGGTAAGATTCACCTATATATACAAGTTCCTTTCCAACCATTTGTAGAGAAGAGAAGCAAAATAGAATGAGTGTGAATGAACATCTAATTGTTGACCATTTTACTTGAGGAATAAAGCTTAGGGTTCCATACTTTCTTTGGAGATACATATATTATCTTATAGAGAAGTATTTTGGATATATAGATAGGTTGTGTAGCCTAGATCTAATTTGTCTTTATTATCCTTAGATACCACAACAATCTCTTGCAAAGCACCTTGGCCAAGGGAGAGATTGAGGCTCAGTAGTCTCATCTACAAAGGTAAGTATTCCTCACTTGTTTCTCCTTTATAAGATTATATATATAATGCATTTTTTATTCTTTCTTCCAATGCATTAAGATTCCCTATACATTGACATGAGTAAATGTCTTATATACATGTTTAGTTTAGTTTTTTGTTTTGTTTCTAACCCCCACTTTATGCCACAAGATGTGGTATACACTAGATTACATTTATTTTCTTATTTATTAGCATAGGAAAAATATTAAACCTTAGGAATCTTTTAGGGTTATTGTATGATTACGTTAGACTATAGGCTTTAGAACCATACCTCACATGGTGTATTGTGACAAGTTATCCCCTAATTAGGTTTAGTGGATCCTGATATTAGTCATGCTTCCACTAAAAAAATGTATTCCTAATCAAAATTGTCATTATGATCTATCTTCTTTGAGCCAAGATCAATTTATAGACATGATGCATTTTTGATTGCATATAAGGGGTACTTGTACCAAATTTAAAGGTGATGGGAATTTATGTTGTGGTGTAGCAAATAGTGTGGGCCTATGTAGGTGGTATAGAAGATGTGGGTGTGACATATTCCTATGTATCATGGTGGGTCAATTTGAAGCCTAAAAATTTGACTTAACCCCAACTTCAGTAGCAATGTAAGCATTAGAGGTAGGTCAAGTAGAGGATTACTTTAATACATGGACCTCCTTTTGGTTAAATACTTGACATAGTGACAAACATAGGTCCAAGTATAACATGCCATACCCCATATTCCTTTTTATTATGTGGTATAATTTCTATTATAGTATCTTATATAATAGATTTATAGTTCCCAACATGACATGTTACATAATAGGTTTTATAATTCCTAGGTGCATAATTTTCCCGTTGGTGATATAATTAGGCTTGGGTGTATAGGATAGCCATTATGGATATAGGTATGGAGGAAACCATGATATTGATATAGATATGATAGAGTTAGTGGTTTGTGGCTCTAGATAGGGTGAAAATAAGTCATGGACCTTGGGGACAATGTGATCAACATAGGACTAAGCTCTTATAGTTGGATTACAATGAGATATTTCTATGAGAGTAAAAAATATTATTAGACTTGAGTAGGATTTATAATTTCTATGAGTATATCTAGTCATGGAATAGGGAAAGGATACTATGGTACATGGCATCATTACAACCTATGATGTGGATATTACAACACTAAGGGGTGGGTTTCCTAGATTATGGCTATTCAGGGATAGTTTATGCTATGATATGATGAGATAGTGATAGCTATTATCAAGTGAGATAATGCTTTCATAGAGTGGGATAGGACACAGGGTGATGTTTAAAGGCTCTATGGGGAGCTTGATGAGGCACAATAGATTGTATTAGATTAGGGTATGCCCAAATCACTAGTTAAGGTGATCAAGGCCAAGGATGATAAACTATAGGAAAATGATGAGATTTTCTACCATCATATCTTATATGAGTCAAATATACTAGTAAAGGGTATGTCTCCCTCGTATAGAGAGTATAAACATAGCCATAGGACAAACTAAACATTTAGGTCATGACATACTACAAATTTAGAGTGATAAGTGGCCTAGCCAACACCATAATAGAATGTGATGGAATAACCATCACCATGTCTACCACCTCTAGGCACAAGGAAAAATTTATATCAAAGTCCTCATAGGGATGCATAGAGGTAGAGATGAGTTTTTTATAACTATACATTTTTTATGTATATGATATGTATATATTATTTTGATGTATAAAAGTTTGATTTTGATATCTATATGAGATTCATTTCTATTCAATTTTATTGTACTCAAACTCTACTATTATTCATTAAACATGATGCTAATATTATATCTTTTTTAGATGTTTAGATTTAGATTTGTTGAGTAGAATATGGATATTGATGTTTATTTGTTTGGCATTATTTTTTATTTTCATTTCTATGTCATTTTTCACTTTATGTTTATCTGATAGATACAACATATGGTATGACTAGATGGTATATTCTTACATTAGGTAATGCATGTCCCTAGTTATCATAGAGATAGCTATTTTTATTGAATATTTTGTCATGTGATGTGGTTAAGTTATCTAGATCATGCATTTAGATAGATAGGTTATGCTTGGAAAGATGATTTTGGCACAACATTTTTATATAATATTTCAGAACTTGGTTTTTTAATTTTCCAAATGAGAGTATTCATCATAATTATAAATAACCTATGATAGCATTATATGTCAATTACATGAGGAATATTTTAGATACAAATATTAGTAACTAATTATAATGATATAAAACATCCAAACCTAAGTTGAAAACATAACACATTTGAACAAAAGATATACTAATAAAAAATATCAAATACAAGCGCAAACAACTTAAAATGTAAGATATGAAATATCAAGACTTACGTGTAAAAAAAATGTATCAAACACAAATGAGTAATAAAATAGTTTATGTATAAAATGTGAACAACTTAAAATAAACATATGAAAAATAAATAATTAAGTGTAAAATAAAATGTATTAAACATAAATAATAAAATAAACAACATATAAATAAACAACAAAATAAACACACCAAAAACATAACATAAATAAATTAATAATAATAATAATAATAATAATAATAATAATAATAATAATAATAATAATAATAATAATAATAATAAATCCTCAACTAAGTGATCAACAATTTGTGCATGTGAGTTTATTAAGGTATTACACTTGGATTTTTGTGCCCCTAAGCTAAGGGGATAATGTATAAGATATATAAATATGAGGAATATAAAAATAAGGAATGGGTGTTTGATCTACCCCAAAATTCCCTATGTAAATGGATTCTAACTATATAGTCCATATGGATTTTAGGCTAGATGTAGTTCTCCTAGAATTTAGGATAGAATAAAAGTGATGATTAGTAAGTATTTAATTATATAATAATAAATTAAATGTATACTCAGAAAAATTAGATCAATGAGATAATGATTACTCGTATAATGGTGAGATCATAAGGCAATGGTTGTTTACAAAATGGTGAGAGTGTAAGGCCATGGGTTACTCACAAAAATACAAGATCATAAGGAAATGGATTAAAAAAAAATGGAAAGAGTGTAAGAGAATGATTACAAAAAATGGGAATGAAAGTGGAAATGAAAACTAGTTGAGCTAACTCGAGATGCTCCATGCATGAAAGTGTTGCCTATATAGTTTGTATGGACCTCAGGTTGATGTAGTTATCCCAAAATGGTAGGATATAACAATGAGATGTTAATTTTAAATATAAATTAATGAGAATATATAATATGTTCCCACCTAGAAGGATTTTTAACTATACATCCTTTATGGAGATTTGAATTCAATAATTTTCTTGAATTCTTATTATTTTAGGGATTTTCTAAGTGTTTTCAATGTTTTTGGGTTTTTTGGAATAAGTAAATCAGGGTAATATGAAAAAATGTATAATGAATTATCTAGTAAAGGATAATATCCCTTAAGTAGAGGCTCAATCAATAATTACACTAGCTATAATAGCATAGTTACCATGAACCAATAATAGAAAATTAGATACTAGGAAATACCATGCAATAAAAATATAAGAATATGAATAACATACAATGGGGAAATAATATGAGGAGAATAAATTAGAGGAAGTCTCAAGGAACTATCAACTAAGTAACACACTTATTGGCATACCTTGATGCACTTGTCTACAAATAAGTTATTGTTTGGAAAAATAGTTGTTGAATCTAGCTATAATACCTGGTGGTCATAAATAATATCATTATAGTAATATGAAATAGGAGAAATAACAAAAATAGTTTAAGAAATAATATCAAAAATGGATGGAAGGAAAAATGGCTATCCCTAAGAGAGGGCTCTCATATACATTGGTTCAAATTAGTTAAGCATATAAATTCTTAAGATGTATTATATTCATACATTCCTTGAGATCTTATTCATCTGGTGTATCCAATGTGTATACCCCAAAACCTTAATTTTTAGTAACAAAAAAGGGAGTAAGACAATTGTCCTCAAAAATGTATTTCTTTTTACACTCAGTGTTGGTGTTCTTTTGATTCTATTTTAGCACTAAATATCCAATTTTAAATTTTAAATGAAGAATAAATTGGTTATATCTACATTATAGGCTCTTAAATGGTCTAATTCCACTTGTCATTTCTCATCCAAGTGGTCTAGCTCTTCCAATTTATAAACTCTATATTGCTCATCATCAATGATATTAAAAAAATAAATAACTAGAGAGGGTAACTCAATCTTGATAGGGATAATTACCTTAGATAAAACAAATAAGGAGTATGTTGTGGCTCTTGTATGCATGCAATTACTGGTATGGTAAGACCACAAGTCTAGGAATAATTGTAAATGCCAATCATAGCCAACATTATTGACAATATTTTTTAAAATATTATTAATGGTTTTGTTTGATGATTTAACTTGGTCTTTACCTTATGGATAAAATTTAATGGACCTTTTATGATTGATATGTAATATTATATAGAAGGCTTCGACATCTTTCTTTTTGAATGGGCCACCATTATTAGATATAATAGTGGAGGGAATACCATAGTGGTAGATGAGGTGATAGTAGATAAAATTAGAAATCTACTTGTTGGTTATAAATGTGATGGGAATGGCCTCTATCCACTTAGTTAAATATTATATAATAGTTAGGATATGACTGTGTCCATCATAGGAATTGGGGTTTATTTTCCCTATGAGATATAGTCTCCATGTATAAAACAACCATGGTTTACTAATTATTCAAAGAAATAAGAAGCATAGATAAAATCATTATGTTGTTAAAAGGAATCACATTTATTGACATGTTGACAATCATCTATCTTCATTATTAGCCAATAATACCTAGTTCAAAGGAGTTCTTGGATAAGACTAAGTTTATGGCATGGGCCCCACAAGTTCCTACATCTACATCCTTTAGTGTTAATTTGTATTATCCCAAATTTAAATAATGAATAAATGTTCCATAATATCATATATGATATAGTGTATTATTAAGTATATTATATCAAGTAAGTTTATGAATGAAGGATTTATTTTGAGTTCAAGATGCGTCAGTAGGAAAAATTTGATCATAGAGGTAGGTGTATATGTCTTAGTACTAAGGAATATTAGGACTAGAAATATCACATACCATCTCAAAATTTGGTTGTATTTAAGTTGTTTGGATAAGGTTATCAATAAGAAACTAATACTATTTGACATTACTAGCCACTACTATCATAGACACAATGATCATCATGGCATCTACTGATCTATTATTGGTCCTAAGTATTTATTCAAACTAAATAATGTGAATATGATGCTTGAGTTTGTCAACCATAATTTTTTAGGGTATAATATTTTCATCTCTAGTTTGGTATTAGTTTGTATCCTAATTAATAATCATCTATGAATCCCCATATACCATTAACTACTAAATATTCCATTGTATGGTATGATGAAGTCTTGAAATGAGTGCTTCATACCTAGACATGTTTTTAGTGTAGTGAAATAAAATATAGAATGCCTTAGGAATGAGATCCCCCTATGGTGTGATGAATAAGATGTCAGATTTAGATCCATAGGATGTGAATGAGCAATCAAAATATAATTTTAACTATTTGGATTCAATAGTTGTTTCTTTTAGATTCAAAATTGACTCATATGGGAAATCAAAGATGAGTTGCAACATATATAATAAAGGTGATTCAACAATATAGTATGTAATAACTTTCCCATTAATGACCTTTTGGTTATGATATTCAACATCAAATTCACTTATAAACATTATCCATTTGGTCATATAACCTATCATGGTTGACTTAGATAATAAATATTTTAGAGGATCAATCTTGGCTATAACAATGGTCTTATTAATAAACATATAGTGATATAGCTTTTTAAAATTGAACACCATTGATAAACTAACATTTTCAATTGGTGTGTAGTTGTTCTCATATGTTACAAGTGTCTTGTTCAAATAAAAACATGTTATTTACCCCATTCATCATGTTGAGCCAAAATTCCCCTAAGGCATGCTCTGTTGTAGACATGCAAAGGAGTAATGGTCTTCTTAGCATAGGTGGCATCAATACTAGTGGGTTGGACATATAGGTATTCAAATATTTAAAGGCTTGGTAACAAGTTGTATCCCATTAAAAGGTGACACCTTTCTTAAAAAGGTGAGTAAAAGGATGTCATCTATCTTCTATCTATGAAATGAACTAGCAAATAGACTAGACTTTAATTTGGAAGATACATAGGTATTTTTGAGTAGAATGAGGAGACATTTACACAATGGCCTTAAATTTAGTAGGAATAAATTAAATGCATCTATGTGACATAATAAATCCTATAAATTTTATATATTTTACATTGAAGATACACTTCTTAGGATTGAGGTGTACCTTATATTCATAAAGTCTCTTAAATATTCATCATAGAATTTTGGGATGTCCTACATGTGTATTGAAATTAAATAGGATATCATCCATTTAGTTCTCAATATATCATGCATCATGTCATTGAATATGATATTCATGGAACATTTATAAGTTACCCCATCATTTTTGAATCAAAATAACATGATTTTGTAGTAGAATGTCCCACATGGAGTGGTGAACATTATTTTGTGATGGTATTCAAGTGAAATCTTCATCTAATTATATCTTGAGAATCTATCTAGGAAGGACAACACATTGTATCCTTTTATGGTTCAAATATCATGTTAATGTTTGGAAATGGGAAGTAATCCTTAGGGAATTCCATATTAATATCTCTAAAATCATTACACAAGTGATTTACCTAAGGTTTCTTGCTGACTAGAATGATGTTCGAGATCCATTTTGAGTAATCTAGTAGTTTAATGAAACCTACTCCCAATTATTTATCTATCTCTTTATTAACAAATATAACAATGTGTGGATGCATTTTCCATAGCTTTAATTTAATTATCTTTGAATTTGGGTGTAAAATGAGCCTATATACCACTAAATATTGTTATAAACCCAAAATATCTGCATAAGACTACATGAAGATGTCAATGAAGTACTTTAGAATAAAAATAATGAGTTCACATTCCTCAAGAGTGAGTTATGTGCCTAAGTAAAATATTTTTGGGTCATCATAGCTGCTAATGTTCACTTTTTTGGTATCTTATACAAGTAGTGTACAAAAATCTTTAATAATAATAGTCAAGGAAGGAAACTAATCTTCATTAGTTTCTTCTAAGCCACAAGGCTCACCCATATAATAAGAATCAGAATCAACCATGTACGACAATGGTAAATTGATAAATTACTCTATAAAGTATTGTACCAATTGTGAAAATATTATATGTTATTATTCACTAATGTCAATTCCATCCTTAATTCCTGGAATTGAAGGACGTTAAGATTCCTAAGGAGGTGAGTGAACTTCAACATCCAAGGGTGACTAAAAAATGTTTTCACCCATGGACTTATATTTCTCCTTACTTTTTATTTAATCTAAAGGTAAATCAAAGAGGTTTTCACTAAAGGATATTTATGTTTTAATTTTTTATGACCAAGGAATTTTTCCTACTCTCCCATGTAGGCATCAAGGTCTAGTGTCAAATCAATCTTTGTTTATGATCACCAGTTGGCAAACCATCATGAAGGCCCATGAATTCAATAATGGACTCTTCTTAAAATTCATCTAATGGTATAATTTAATATTTATGGTCATAATTAATGAGGTTGGGATGATTGAAGGAAAAAGGATAATGCACTGTAACGGTAATAATCAAATATATTGGTATTGACGAGATCATTATAGACATTATTATGAGATGTTATGTCATTCTTAGGAGTATCTTCATCAATTAAATAAGTAGTATCACTCTTAAAATCTATGTAGTCACTACCAAAAAATGTTAATCCAAGACCCTAATTTACTATATGTGGTTTTTTAGGTATAGGTTCAAGAATTCCTCATGCTTTTACACCAAAACCATTTGCCTTATAGTCCTGATTGTTCATATTTCTATTTGGAATGAGGTACTTATAAATTTGAAAGAATGTCAAAAATTCTTCACCATATATCCAATCTCATTAAAAATTGATGGGTCTATCTTGGTTTGGTGATGTGTCTTTTACAAAATTGAGTGGATAATTTTGACCATAAGTGGACTTATTTTGCCATATCAAGTTGGTCCTACTTAGGATAGGTTTAGGAATTTTATAGGATTTAGGGGATTTGGGTAATTTATCAACATGAAAATAATCTTGAATTTGATATGTGTCAATTATAACCTCTTTGATCATAAATTTGGTGGAATTTTATTCATGAGGTGGACTAGAAGAAGTGGACACAAGATCACTAGGATCAATGTAATTAGCTTTTAGAAATTCAATAAATTTTCCTTTATTATTCTTGCCTACATATTTAGTGTTAAGAAAATAATTTTAGCTCATAATCATCCTATAGGTTCTTGAAATACTACTATAGTTGTAGATTAATAAAAATAGTGACTTTTAATACTGAATGATGTAATTTAATACATTAGTGTAAGGTGGAAGGAACTACTCTTAATGCATGGATACAAGGAGGACCAAGAAGTATACTACAAAGCATATATATGTTAATTACATGTCAAAGGGTTTTGTGTGTGACATGCCCAATAATGATGGGTAAATAAATGGTACTTAAAGATTCTTTGTACATTAAAATAGGCTATGATTATAATTGTATCTAGTTGCATATTTGTTTTTTTATATCCCAAATGTTGGATCAACTTTAAAGAAGCTATTTTAACCTTGAACCATTATCTATGAGAACTTTCTTGATTTTGGGTTGGAAATTATGGCTTCAATGTACATAAGATTATTATGAAAGGGACCAAGAGATGACATAGTTCTTCGATAAATGTATGTTTTTGACCTAGGGATTAACCCACAAGTGTTTGGATTGGGATGGATAAATGTCATTCGGTACCTTGGATGAATGGAAAAAGTCATTCAATATTATTATATGAACTTAATTTGTAAGTAAATATAAATATATGTAGGCATTTTTCTTAGTTTTCACCAATATTATATGGCTTCTCTATAAAAGGGTGTGATGGTTTGGCTTTTGGTGGTGTAGTGTCCTAATTTGAATTAGTAATGGTATTAAAAGATGGCAAAGGGATTTTTGAAATTAACTCTTTGATGTATATTTTTAGATGTGTAATTCACATTGGGAAAGAGTTATTTAAAATTAGAGGAAGTAGGTGAGGATATAGGAATAATAATCAATGATGGTCAAGGTGAAATCAAATTTCTCTTATCCATGTTGGAATTATTGTAGTCAAAGGGGGTGGTCCCAAGATATAAGGGATAACACTCTAAGGAGTATTATAGGGTGTATGAGGAATGAATTTTATATTAGTGTTGTAGTCACTTGTAATATACCCTAAGAAATTTCCATAATCATATGGTATATTTTGATAGCCAATTTGGTTAGTTTGGATGTCAGGGTCCTAGTTGCAATTAGCTTGGTTTCGATTTTGGCCTTGTCTTTGATGTTGATTATAACCCTATCCTTGGTTTTGATTATGGATTTGACCTTGATTCTTTTTTTTTTTTAAATTATTGTGCTTAGGAAAAGGGTTCTTGTAGATACCCAAAACTTGGTTGGTATTGGGTATGCTTTTCACTAAGCTGATTTCCCCATTTTCAGTCAAATAATGGATAAGATGCCTCACTTGCATGAATATATATATTTCATGACTGAACACATTATGGTAATCATATTACTCATTATATTTATACCATTTTGGCTCTGGTTGACCCTTTTCAAAGGGTTTTAAAATAGGCCAAATAGTCATATTAGTAGATACCAATTCTTGGAATACTAATTCAATGGGTTCCTTGAGGTAACTAAAATATATCTTAGTAGTGTCCTTATCATGGGGGATATATTTTTAATGTGAGTGGAGGGTCAGGTGGGGTACTTTAGGTAAGTAGTGGTTACACTATTTATACATGCCTCACTTTTATGGCCCCTTTACCAACCATGTTTTTATTCTCAATTAAGGTTTTTGTGTTTTTATTTACACTCTCTTGATCTTGGTTAAGTACTTGGGATTGAGAGTATATATTTAAAATACCGTTGTTAATAATTTTTTAAAAATCTACACCCCTTTTTCAATTATTTATTCAAATGTGTTATCATAATGAAGTCTCAAATTATGGGCAACCTCAGCATTTAGGTTTTGTGTAAAAATGCATGATAACTATTTATCTGTAAAATTATGTGAAAAATATTAACTATGGATCTCCACCTTTGTAAATAGGCTAAAAAACACTCCCCTCCTCACTTATTGGAATTTCAAAAATCCACTACCATCAATTTTTGATCTATGGTTTAGGAGAAGTGATTGATAATTTTTTTGATAAGTCATTAAAAGTGGTTACCGACATCTTTGGCAACTTGAGGAGCCAATCCAAATCTTGTACACCCAAATTTTGTGAAAATAAATAAATGAAATATATACTTTTGTAAGCTACTTCTTCACATGCAATAAATAATGCTTATAAATTTTCTCTTGGGATACCTGTCCCTTTGTATTTATCAAACTTTGGAGGTACAAAATGAGGGGGAAACATACTTGGATAAATATCCAATCAAAAGGATAATGATATCTCATAACATTTATACTTTTTGGGCACTTGGTTACCTAATTCAAGTCCAAAAATAATTTCCTTCATCATATTTCACTCTTGGATGTTGAGAACATTTTTTTTATGAAAGGAAGGTATTTTTATGAGTTTGTTGGCTTTGTTTATCATTTACATAAGTAGGAGTGGATCCTCTTTATGAATTTATATTAGGGATATTCACCCTATAATCTACATTCTGAGTTTGGTGAGGGATTTTTTGTTGATTCATATTTGGATTGGAATAGGTAAGGCATTATGTATTTAAAAGAAGCTACTATTATAAATTTTAAGGGATTTTTTGTTGAAAAATTTAGGGAATCTATGGTTGGTTTAGATTAATATATTATTGGTTCTAATGAACTTATTTTTTGTTCACAATAAGTAATTATTTTTGTCTCAAACTAGAATAAGTAGGAAATGTATGTTGGGAACCACCCAATGCTTGTTGTGGTGGTGGATTACTAGAAACTTGTTGTTGTGGATTATTAGGCACTTGTTATGTATTGTTCAGTACTTGTTTCACGTTAGAAATTATATATTAGAGATTTAAGGAGGTATGATGCATGTCAAGTGGAACTTAGTGTGTGGCAATGGTTGGAATGATTTATTCATAAGGAGCCACTAGGTTAACATTAGATGTAGCATTGACTAAAGGTTGTTTTTTTATTTGATCAAATAGTTTTGATATATGAATGTGGTGTTATTAAATGATGTTGTTACTGAAGAAGTAGTTAAATTAGCTACCAGATGATCAATGATGTAGGAGCATTAGTACAAGCATTTAAATATATAAATTAATACTTGGTCAGGAGATAAGTCCATATTTTTTTGGTTTTAGTAATGTCTTATAAAGGATATTAAGAGTGGTAAATATATTTTGTTCATTCATCAACATGTTTGTAAATATTAAAACTATGTTATTCACCTTTTTAAGTCATAATCCAACATAGTAATAAAGTTGATGTTGGTATAAGATAGGAAATAAGGAAGATGAGTCAGACAAGTTTAGAAGATTTATTACGAGTTGACAATATTTAAAGAAAAAAAATAAGAACCAAATAAAGTAAGATACCAAGTATAAGATTGAGTAATCTAGTATTTGGAGAGGTAAGAGTAGATAAGAAGATTCGTATAATAGGGTGGAAGGAGATATTATTAGATAAGAGAGGATTAAATGGAACAATTTAATAATTATCTTGATCAATAAAGAGATCCATCTTATATCATACTAGCATTGATTGTGGGGGTCAAACTATGAATATAACATGATTTGTATACATTATAAAGAGTTCTCAGATCTATGTCTACAAGTAAGTTCTTGTGATAATGTCTATATGCATTAATCTTAAGTGTTTTCATTATTATATGGTTTTAAAAAGGTTTGTTAACATTGAATTGGTGATATGACCTGTTCAAAAAGTGGACATAGTTTATTTATATTAATGGAAGAACATACCTTGAGATGTGTGAATTAGAAAAGGTTAGATTATAATATGAACACAATAATCTGCATACTAAGAGGATCAATATATATATATCATATTACATATTTCATAAAACATGCCTAGCTCATAATAATTAACATTAAAATATGTGCATTTTGAGAGGCCATTAGGAGTCATCCTTCTACATAGAGTGGAGAGTATTTTATAGCAAGTTGTAAGTGCCATAATATATTTGATTGGTTTTATGTAGATCCAAAGGGAACCTACAATATTATATATATATATATATATATATATATATATATATATATATATATATATCTACAATATTATATATATATGTCTAATTTGTGTATATCAATGGCCTCCTAAGTCAACTACATACCTTTAGTGACAATTTAAGACTGTGGATTCTTTCTCAAAGTCATTTCAAGTATTATTCAAAAGTAATATGTATAATAAATACTTTAGAAATCTTTATTTCTCCACCAATGATTTGTGTTTTGTAGAATTATGTTAACAACTTGATTTTGACAATAGTGGATCCATATGATAATAGGAACTAGATTTTCTATTTAGTGTTATATACTGCATTTGTTTAATGTTCAAGAAGAATCCTCTCTAATTTATATTCACTATTCAATCCTATGGAGGCAAACTCCATATCGATTTACTTCAAAAATCAAATCAAAATCTTTGACTATGATTTTGAATAAATAATCATCTATCTCCATATATAAATTCAATCTCTAAAAATTATAGAAGTCTAACTTATGAATAATTCTAAACATACAAAAAATAAGGGATTTACATGCATCAATTGATCAAGTCAAGTGATATTATTCACAATTAAATAGTCCATAGGTAAAGGGAAAAGATTGTGGGGTTTTAAAGAATAAAAGTCTAAAGTGAAATCAATAAATTGGGTTTTTGTATTTGTAAAACATAAAGTAGATGGAATAGTTTTTAATGAAATAATAATAAGTGTACATGTGTAGATAGTGTAGAGTGAATCATTAAATGTGATAACATGAAGAATATTTATGGTGATTTGCTACAAAAAAAATTGTTAATTTTGAAGCTAGGTAGAGCTTGATAAAAGAAAGGGTTCATATTTGGTTCCACACGTGTATGATAGATTTGGTCTTTAAGACAAATAATGAATTTACAAGCCTTTGAATAAATTACTTGGTCAAGTTTTAGATGTATAACAAAAGACATGGGTAATTGGGGATAAAATTCCAAGAGTTGATGAATTGGGGTTTTGTAATGAATAGAATATATGCTTCTTCCATTTTATAAAGATTATTAAATGGATTTTATTAAGCTAATCTAAATTTAATTTATTTTTGGTGAAGTGTGAGTAAGATGAGAATTTTAAGCTACACCATTTTGGTATCAGAGCATAGCTATGAACTCAAATGAAGAAGGTATGTTGTTGTGGAATTGTATTAAAGCTAGTATGAATTTTATTTTGTGAAAATTCACAAGTTACAGTCTTAGAAGGTCTTGCAGGTAGTTGCGAAGTAGGTGGTTCTAGTAGTTGTGAGCCATTAAGTCTTTAAAAAATATAGGTAAGGCTTAAGTGAAAATTAGAGCTCAAAGAAGCTCAATTGGTGAATAACATAGTAGTTGCTCAAAGTGCAGATCCAAGAGAGAAAACTTGGATAGAAATGTCAAAAGACCAAAGTGAAATAGATCTAAGTGAGACTTGGAGGAGTTTTTCAAGAGACCAAAGAGTTGGTTGAGAAAAAAGGTAAAGTGAGAAAGAGAGAGAGAGATAAAATAAGATGGAGAAACCTCTAAAATAGAAGAAAAAGAGTAACCCAATGAATGAGGGGTAATTAATGAAAATGAAATATAGGAGATAAAAGAGAGGATAGAGAATCTAAAGCTCATGAATGAACACCTAAAATAAATTCAAAGTGAGAATTTGATAGTAGAATTAAAGAAAAAGGTAAGGTGGCTAGTGAAGAAACTTGTGGAAAGAAGACAAAGAAAGTAGTTGATCAAAAATCTAAGAAAATAGATAAGTGTGTTAGAGGTCCAGTCTAAGGAGGGTAGAACAAAGGAAATCAAGCCTCAAAGTTTTAGTTCTAATATTTTATGTGAATTATATATATGTAGGTACAGAGGAAGATGAATACAATGCTCAAAATGAGGCATTTTATTTTGAATAAATTTTAATGAATCTTGAATTATCATCTTCAAATATGGAACAAGAAGAATAAGAGGATGAAATCAAAGAAGTTTTGGTTGTGAAGAGCTCAAGAAGGGATGAATAAGTGATAGATACATTCTTATCATCTATTTAAGATAAAATAAGTGAAGCATGGCTAGATAAAAGCATTCGAGAAGATGAAAATTAAGAAAAAGTCATGAAGGAAACATTTAATTTACAAACAAGTGAAAACAATAGTTTGAAGCCAGGAAAGAAAGGAATGCAAAATAGGGAGTTATAAGGAGATAATACAATATGGATGATATGAGGTATTTTTGTTCATCATTTAGTAAATTCATTATGTTTTTTGACATGTTATTTTTGGTAACCAAAAATGTATACTAGTTTCATGAAGAATCCCATTAGTGAAATATGTGAATATGAACAAGTATTTTGAAGACAAAATGAAGAAATTTTAACCTAGTAATAGGTGTAGTAATGAAAAGTAGAATATTGATGGATCTTGATGAAAGAGAGATAGAAGTAACAACAACAATGAAGGTGAAAAATAATGATGAATAATTTAGAGATATGAAAGAAATGTTATAGATAAATAAATAGTGGAAGAAGTGGAAGAAGTAGGTAAATAATGCTTTCAAATGGGTAAAGTATCATTTAAAAATTTAGTTGAATATGTTAAATGTGTATAGAATAAGAAACATAACAAAGTATATGAAAATCAAAGCATGAAAAGAATTAGGTAAGCTTGTAGATATAGTTAGATAGACAACAAATTGTCCTTATGATAGGGGAAATCTTCAGAATAGGTATTAAGTTTTATTTAAGTCATGGAAGTTAAAATGCATTTTCATTGTTTTTGATAAAAGCAAGCATTAGGAAAACAAAATAGAGGGTAAAATCATGAATAAATAATTCAAAGGAAATCCAAGTGTAGTTAAAGTATATAGGTATATATGGATGATTTTATGGTAGGTAAGACATTGCAAAAGAGCCATAAACAAGTTAATGAAGTGAACCATTTAATTGAAGAAGGTCTACATCAAATAAGTAAGCCATGGGATCCAGGAAAAGATAGACCAAAGTGGAATAATGTTGAAACAAAGAGAAGCATGGAGATTAGAGTATCAATGAAGATTCATGAACAATCATTCATGAATTATCTTTCTTTTTTACCTTGGTGGTTTGATGCAAGAGCATCAGTACAAGCATGCAAATATATAAATTAATACTTGGTCAAGAGATAAGTCCATATTTTTTTGGTTTTGATAATGTCTTATAAAGGAGATTAAGAGTGGTAAATATATGTTATTCACTCATAATTATGTTTGTAAATATTAAAACTATGTTATTCACTTTTGTAAGTCATAATCCAACATATTAATAAATTTAATGATGATATAAATCAAGAAATAAGGAGGATGAGTTAGATAAGTTTAGAATATTTGTTATGAGTTTATAATATTTAAATAAAAAGAATAATAACCAAATAAAGAAAAATAACAAGTATAAGATTGAGCAATCGAGTCTTTGGAGAAATACGAGTAGATAAGAAGATTCATAGAATAGGGTGGAAGGAGATTATAGTATATAGGAGAGGATTAAATGGAAAAATGTAATGGTCATCTTGATCAATAAAGATATCTATCTTATATCATACTAGAATTGATTTTGGGGGTCAAACCATGAATATAGCATGGTTTTTATACATTATAAAGAGTTCTCAAATTTGTGTATACAATTATGTTCCTATGATAACATTTATATGGATTAATATTAAGTGTTTGTATTATTATATGATTTGAAAAAGGTATACTAATAGTGAATTGGTGATATGAATTATTCATAAAGTGGACACAATTTATTTATATTAATGTAGGCATGTACCTTGATATGTGTGATTTAGAAAAGTTTGGATTATAGTATGAACACAATAATATTCATACTAAGAGGATCAATACATATATCATAGTACATATTTTATAAAACATGCCTAGGTTGTAATAATCAACATTAAAATGTGTGTATTTTGAGAGACCATCATGAGTCATCCTTCTACATAAAGTGGAGAGTATTTTATAAATAGTTCTAAGTGTCATAATACATTTGATTGATTTTATTTAGATCCAAAGAGAACCTAAAATATTATATATATGTCTAATTTTTGCATATTGATGGAATCCCAATTTGACTATAGACCTATAGTGACAATTCAAGATTGTGGATCTTCCTCAAAGTAATTTCAAGTATTATGTAGTAGTGATCAGTAAAATAAAGTTTGTAGAAATCCTTAATTCTTCACCAATGATTTATGTTTTATAGAATTTTTTTAACAGATTGATTTTGATAATAGTGGATCCATATCAAAGTAAGAACTAGACTCTTTGTCTTAATTTAGTGTTATATAATGCATTTATTCAATGCATAGGAGGACTTCTCTCCAATTTATATTTATTGGTGAATCTGATGAAGGTAAACTCCATATCAATCTAATTCACAAATCAAATCAAAATCTTTGACTATGATTTGAATAAATAGTCATTTGTCTCCATATGTGAATACAATATCTATAAATTATAGAAGTCTAACTTGTGAATAAATGTAAACACACAAAAAATAATGGATTTGCATGCATCAGTTGATCAAGTCAAGTGAATTTGTTAAGAACTAAAGAATCCATAGGTAAAAGGAAAATATTATGGGGTTTTAAATAATAAAATTATGAGGTGAAATCAATACATTGGTTTTTTGAATTTGTAAATCATAAAGGAGATGGAACAGTTTTTAATGCAATAATAATATGTGTATAGGTGTAGATAGTGTAGAGTGAATCATTAAATTTGATAACAAGAAGAATATTGATGGTGATTTGTTACTCATAAAATCATTAATATTGAAACCCGATAATTCTTGATAAAAGAAAGGGCGTAGATTTGGTTGCATATGTGTATGATAGATTTGGTCTTTAAAACAAATAAAGGCTTTACAAGCCTTTAAATAACTTATTTGTTTAAGTTTTTGATGTATAACAAAAGACATGGGTAATTAGGGATAAAATTCCAAGAGTTGATGAATTGGGGTTTTATAATGAATATAATATATGCTTCTTCCATTTTACAAAGATTATTAATGGATTTGATTGAACTAATATGAATTCAATTGATTTTTGATGAAGTATGAGTAAGCTAAGAATTTTAAGCTATACAAATTAGCATATTGTTGGCTAATTTATTGTATTATAGAAGTAATTATTTGGCCACATTGGGATGAGTCAATAATTTTTCTCTTCCCTTTACTAGATAACACAATGGTTAGTTTTACACTTTTAATAAGGGCATGACTTTGGGTAACAACTATGTCTTGAGGTACTTGTATGTGAACAAGACTACATAATTAGTGTATTAGGAAGTTAGATGGGATCTTAAATATAGATTATAACCATTTTAGATGTATTTCATCATTATATTTTGTACTTTATGGTTTAGATTGACCTTAAATAGTTCCAAAAATAGGAGTGAGGTCTTCAAACACTATTTGGTGTTCCTCACCATCCTCATTGTATTCATAATTTCTAACGTATCTTGAGGGATTGTATAAAATTTATTCCTCAAATCTAGGTTCATAAGAGGCCCAAATACATGTGTACCTAGGTATGTATCAAATGCTTTTTTATTTAGAGAAGAGTTTGGACCTTGGTTGGTCTCTGACTCAATTTTTTTGAAATTTGGAATGAGAACAAATGGTTTTGGACCTAAATTAGAACCTAAAATTGGATATTAGAATTGAACTTTGACACAAGGTAATGTAAGTTTGAAACTAGTAATAGAATGGGTAATACAATGGTACCAAATGAGACAAGGCTTTATTTCAGTTGGAAAATGTAACACCATAAAATTACTAAGTATGGTTTGGAAAAGTATGGAATTATAACATTCCCTTTTGGATTGATTTAGAATAACGTGATTTTTTTTTTAATTTAATAAATGTATTCTTTAATTATAATTCACCACAAGAATATAATTAGTGGTCTATCTAAGGCATACTACATATCTTAACTATAAAATAAATCATGTAATAACTACCTGTTACTAATCACTAGCATCATATGAAACAAAACATAACTAAATATAGAAATTAATTATAGGTCTCTATCCATAATTGGTAGAAACATGCACAAATTATTGTCATGGTATCATAAGCAATAATTACATCTCATTAGAATTATATATTAATAATTGATGGGAGTCATCTACACCTTCATTTAATAATGTCAATCCAAGGATGGTGTTTGAAGTCTATATGCAATATGAGAAAGAGATATTTGGCATATGGTTATTTCTATCACACTCCACACTTCCAAGAATTGAAAATCATACTTGTAGAAATTAAATCACACATGCATGAAATTAAATCACACTTTCAAGAAAGTAAATTACTGAATTGAGAAAAGAAATGATAAACAAATAAAACATCAACAAGTTCACAACAAACTATAAAAAGGAATATATACAAACACAAATAAATAAAATAAAAATTTACAACAAAATAATAATTATAGTAAAGAAAACAAATAAAAGTACATTTATCCATCTTCCTTGAAATGAGTAGTCAGCTCATTCCTTGGAAGAGGATTTATTCAGAACATAAGCTTCAAAATATATTACTTAGAATGATGGAAATAAAAGTATAATGATTGATTTAATTTGGGTGTGGGAGGTTTAATTTATAATCTCATGCTTCTAGCCAATACCTTATTTAGGAGTAACAACCTAGACATTCTAGCCTATCTCAATATCCACAAAATATGGAGAGAGATATTTATTATAAGAATGTAATTTAACTCTCAATCTCTATAAAATATGGAGAGATATATTTATTGGAATGAAATTACATGAATTTATATTTAGATACAATTTATAAATTGAAAGTTTGTATATATATATATATATATGTATATGTATATATATATATATGTATATGTATATATATATATATATATATATATATATATATATATATATATATATATATATATATATATATATATATATATATATATATATATATATATATATAGAAAGACTCAAAATGTAAACAATTTTTTATGATACCTAGAATAGACCAAATAATCATTAGAATACATTTAGAAATACTTTTTGAACATGTTTTTAGCAATTTTGTTAAAATATATAGTAGTCTTGATATAGTCCATAGCAAATATGATGAAGTTGATATTAAATCTAATAAAGTTTGTAACAAGTCTAATGTAGTTTGTAGTAAGTTTGATGTAGTCCGTAGCTAGTCTCATATAGTCCATAGCTAGTCTAATGTACTTTGTATCTAGTCTGATGTAATCTATAGATATTGGGCATAGTTTCAAAATAAGTTTAGAACTATTGTAGAAGAATCTGACACTACTCTAAGATTGTTATTGAATGGTTACTCTTTATAATTATAATAACTATAGCCTAGTATGAACTATGTATGCATATATTGATATAATTTTCTTGATAATAATTAGAAATAACTACCAAATAGATAACAATGAATTTTAAAGAAATAACCATGATATATACTTATTATTTTATTCTAAATAAACCATATGGTTAGAAACTACATTTAGATCCACTTCCTATGAAATAAAAAGGATGTTATTTCATGGATATAATGAGCCATTTTATGGTTTAATCATTATTGCACACCTAATTTTATATATTTCCTCATGCATGCCATTGTCTAAAACATCAGGGTATATATGCATGAATTAGACATAGTTTTCATATTTCAAATAGGATTTTTAGATTCATTTTATTTATACAAGTATAATGAAGTTCATATTTTAAAGTCCTCTTGAATTTATCAAACAAAAGTGGCCAATGACAAATGTCATTATAATGCATTATTTAAGGACAAGTTCTTGTGTGGAGGTTTTTCATACTATCCTTAGATTCTATTTTCAGATAGGTTCATGTGTGGATTTCTCATGTTGCTCACCTTTATTTTTTATCTTTTATTTTTTTTGAATTGGGGTGAGAACAACTTATTGTGTTGAGAATTTTTTGTTGTGTCTACATAGATTTGTTTTCAACACAAAGAAACTATTGATATAAAATATTCTTGTTCCTTTCAAAACTATTGTCCATGATCAAGATAAAAATATATTTTTATTAACTTATTTGTTTGAATAAGCCCAATTTAATTTTTCCAAAGGATATTATCCCATACACTGAATGTAATCTATGCCCTCATGCATGCCTAAAAAGTAAATGAGAGGAGATTACATAGATCAAATGTAAGTTTTTTTGCATTTCCGCACACCAAAGCTTTTATAAGAAATGAAAAAGTGGATATTTATGTAATAAAAAAACTTATAATTAAATTTAATGTAAAATAGTAAAGTAAAATACCATGGCATAACTTTAGTCTTTAGTGCTACTTCCATGGTATCCATATTAAAATATGTTGGGAATATTATGGATAAAATTACAGTCTTGCCATGCTATAAAATAAGAGCACATACGTAAGAAAACATGTACTTGATTGGAAAAGCTACACAAACTATTTCATTTTTACATATTATATTCTTATTTGATTTTTTACCCTTAAATAACCAGTAAAATGGTTTTATAATCAATGCTCTTATTCCAATACTTGGTTTGCTAGTAATCTAGTTTTTAAACTAGGACTATCGACAATGCCTATATATATATATATATATATATATATATATATATATATATATATATATATATATATATATATATATATATATATATATATATATATATATATATATATATATATATATATATATATATAATATGGAAAATGTTAGCCAAATATTGTATACATACTCATATTGCTTTTAAATATATCAATAAATTTTTTATGTTGACATTTTTTCATCATTGATATACTTGATGATTCTACTACTTTTTTTTGTCAAAGGTGGCTCAGGAAAAGGTGTCAACTATTTGATTAAGGATAAAATATTATTCAATTAAATTTTGATAATGACTCTATTCTATAAGATTATCTTAAAAAACCCAAAATAAATAACACCTTTCCACATAAGCATAATATCAACAATATCAAATAATTATAAATATCAATAACATAAATATTAATATAAACATTTAAATATATATGGAGTTTATTTTAACCTACTTATGAGTGGTTGATGCATTAGGATTTAACATTATTGATAATGGGATTTTATTGTGGAAAATAAGAACTTCCTCAGATA
>JARHVA010002190.1:140000-337500 GCA_037957365.1 Torreya grandis | reverse complement strand
TACTATAAATTATAGACACACATAATGATGCACTAATATATGATATACATGTCTAAATACTTATACATTTTAGTTTATTCATATTTTATACTACTCACTAGTTTTCATTACTATATCTAACAATAATCAGTCATGATATTTTTGAAGAGTTAGATAACTCATAACCAACATATACCTCATATGAACATAATTCAAACAATTTATTACATTTCTAAGATACTATTTTCATATTTTTATATTTTCCTATTCCTTGAATTCCTTTGACTTATGTTAACAATACATTAACTTTAGGTATAGGCATATGACCCAATTCACTCATATATGTTATATATTCATATGAATACTTAAATCTATATGTAAATATAATTACTATATATACACCCTTATACATATTAACTATATTTTTACTATGTATCACATATAAGTAACTAAAAATATATTAATATTATGGATGTCAATAGTCATCTAAAATTCTAATCAATGACTTTATATGATTTCAACAAGTAGTCATAATAAAGAATCTACTATATTATTTCTTATAAATAACTTGTTACATTTATTAAGGACTGGTATGCATAGGGTTATTTTCTTGCAAGAATCTAAAAATTGGTTTCATCAAACCATAAAAGTATAAAATATCATCCCCTAATCTATAAATATATACAATATAGGCATAAGAGCACTTAAATTTTCATATTAATATATACTCCATATAAATTTTAGTCCTAACATTTTCTAGCCTTGGCCACAAAATGGACTTAATATCTCGTATTTATTATCTTATAAAGTCATATATATATATATATATATATATATATATATATATATATATATATATATATATATATATATATATATAAATTAATCATGTCATAATGTATGTCATGTTTTAATCCATAATTTTCACATAGATTTCATATTATCTTCAAATAATAATCTATAACTAATATCTTAAATATCATCACTATAGGTTTCTTAATGTTCTACTAAGATAAGCCAAAGTGATTATTTAATTTGACTTGGCTCGTTATTGAAAGATTTTTTTCATGATATGAATCAGATTATGCAAGTCTATGAATAACCAAGGAATCATTAAGTATAAAAAGGAAAGCTAAATCCATATGATAAGAATCTATATTACCATAAAAATTATTAGTTATATGTTCTCAACACACACACACACACACACACACACACACACACACACACACACACACACACACACACACACACACACACACACACACACACACACACACACACACACACACACACACACACACACACACACACACATTATATATACAAGTCACCATATTTAAATAAACACATAGTAATTACTTTAAGACTAGTGTAAGAATCACTATAAGTTATCTTAGAGGCCACTAATTAGATTCATGTTGAATCATAATACCCTATGGTATAGGTGAACATATTATGGATAAGATACCTAAAAGATGTATCACACATTATAATGCCCCTCGAAGGCCCTAAAGTATATACTCTATGATGCAAGTATGATTTATGAGTTTAGGCAAGATTTTTTTGCCAGTGATTAATATTTTATCTTTTGGTTCTATCTAATACATATAGGTTATATCCTAATAGTAATATTACATTGAAACAAGTATATAGATATAAATTGGAGTAATCATTCAACCACAAGTATAAGTACGTAATTAATGAACTAAATTTGGTATTTAAAGATAGAAATTAGTGGCATTTAAAACATTGTATCCACTTTTTTTTTAAATATATTACATGTTCTATATATAATAATATGTAATCTAACATATATAGCATTATTATTTAATAATATACCTAGAAATGTGTAGATCCTTATATATACATTTAAATGTTCATTATACATATATGTAATTTATATAGATTCATACATATTGTAATGTTTAAAGGTTCATTATAACTTCCAAGTGTGAATGAAATATGCATAGGGCCATATATAATATCTAAATGTATATTAATCCATGTATATAAAATAGTATAAAGTATATAGATGGTTTAGATCTATAGTTTTTTGACCTATGTTACATATATTCTTTTTTCCATATGGCTTTCATATCCATTTTTATACATTATTAAGTTGCTTAGACATCTTGTTGGTTTGTTAATGGTATTCCAAACACACTTAATTAGTTATAAATGATAATTTCATTCTCTATATACTCTTCTCTTTAACTAGGTGGATCAGTACATATGTATATAATCTGGGTCATTGTATATATATTTTAATTTAATTTATTATCAATAGAAGTCATTTCCTATATACCATTATGCCATTAACTTATGTCCTTCATAACTACCATCCCTATCTCCACTCATTAAGATAATGTATATATTTATATATAGTTATTTTATACATACACTCTAACAAGCTATATATATATAAGTCACCCATGTATATATATAAACTACACCTACCTTTTATCAATTCCAACTAAAATGGTTCAGCTTAGAATCCCTTTTGCATATGTTAGTCTAATCTTTCTTCTCTCTTCTCAGTGCCACCTTCTCATTTTTCACTTCATTATCCTCTTTATCCTTATCCTCTATCTCCTACCCCTCTTATTCTCTTATCTTCTCTTTTATCCTCACCCTTTATGTCTTCCTTTGTTATTCTTTCGTTATGATTTTTTTTTCTTTTCTTTTTCTTTTTTTTTTATAAAACTTCTGAGTTGCCTTTTTACCTTTTCTTCATTGGATGGTTCCATTTTTTTAAAGTTCGCTTTTGTTTTATTTCCTTTTTATAAAAATAATCCATTACAATATAATTTTCTAATATCCACATAATATACTATAATTTGGTAATTATAACAAAATTATTTCATTTTCTACTAACTCATTATGAGGAAATAATTATCATGACTTAAGATTAATATGACTAGTATAGAGTCAGTTATATTATTTTAATCTATCTTTTAATCCAACCACCAACATAATCAAGATGAAATGATATACATTTAACCCTAATCATACCACATATAATTCAATCACACATAATTTATTTCCACCTACAGTTATTAAATTGAAGTAACACACTCATATACATAAATAATTATCAAAATACAATAAATCATCAAAATCATATTAATGCTAACAATTCAAATATGTATTTAATATGTCCTATTTAATGTGGTGTGTGTAGGGTTCTATTTATTCTTCTATCATCTTCTAATAGTTATATATACATCACCCTCTTCGATGATGTTCTCCCTCTATCATGCTTTAAGGGATGAGTCTCTCCTCCATCAAACTCATGACAATCAGGTAGTTAGTCGATAACATCATAAATATATATCATAAAACACTACTAATGACAAATCAACATGTTTATAATGTAAATAATATGCACTACAAATAACTCATAACAATTAAATCATGTGACCAAAGCAATATTCAAATATCCCATAACAACATATAACTCATATCTTAATCAAATAGTGATCATATAAAAACTATAGATATCTATAGATAATCAAGTAAGTTTTTTTAGCAAGGAATCAAGATCTAAAATCCTTCCCCTATAAATTTGGTCATCATCTTGATAACACTTATTTAATCATAAGTTCTAAATTAAAAATTTTATTCATAAGAAAAAATATCATAGTATGAAACATCAAATTAAGTAAATAAATTTGGAAATCACATGTATAACTCATCATAGTTCTTTGAATTAGCATTATCATCAAAGTATTTGTCCCACAAGACCCTGTACTATGATATCTTATTATGAAAACAAGGTTTAGGAGTGTCAATTACACTGATTGGTTCTACCATGACCACCTTGGGGTCTAGAATGTTGAAAATAATTCCTATCCAACACATTTGAAGGATAAAATATTGAGATAAGAAACATGGAATACATTATGTAATAGAGCTAGGGATAGTGGAAATACAAGCCCATATGATATAAGATTGATCAATTCTAACACTTCTATGGGTCTCACATATATTAGTGATAAGTTTTCTAACTTTTTGAATGTAATCTTTAACCAAATCACATGAAATAATTAAAAAAAACCCAAAAAAAGGTTAGGGAGAGGTCCAAAAAGCCTCCTATCCCTCTTCATATCTATTTACCTTAGAGTGTGTTTTTCTCATTCTGGAGAAAAGTGTTTGAATAACCTAGCAAGAATGATGATTATAAGTCAATACCATCTCTACTTCGCATAACTCATGATAAGTATGATGATGAATAGGAACTAGAAATAATAAATTTTCCAATAATATACAAAATTGAGGAATAAATATTCCATAGTATATATGTATATAACCATATGACTGAATTTGACAATCCCCACTTGCCAAATCCTAGATTTGACAAGCTTCCCTTGTTGGATCCAAACTCATTGACTATCAAGTTAATGTGATACTAACTATGATCCACTCCATCTCTTTATACTCACATTCTTTTTTCACCACTCATCCCTTAGTTTCCCATGATCTAATGATATCTAAAATGTGTACATGGTTTAATGAGTCAAAAATATATACTACCAGATCTTAAAGTCTAATGATATATACAAATAATTCCAAATATATCAACATCCATAATAAAAATCATTCCATAATTGTCTTAAGTTTCCATTAGTTAAACATAACTAGTATCAAATTCTATAGCTAACATATATTTTTTATATTCATAGCTAAGAGAAAATAATGTTAAAATTAAAATTAAAAAACAAAGGTGGAGGATCACATCATCCTTAAAAGCTTATAAAAATAACAAGTTAGACCATGCCTCCCTACTTGTTTAGTTAGTTATATAATAAGTTATAATATTATCTCAACCCCTTAGAATAAAATTATGTTCCACACATCCTATTCCCTATTCTCTCAAGGCAAAAGGTATATTAATGACTCATCAAAACAATATGTTTTAATGAAGGTGATAACAATAACAATCTTGTTGTAGAAAAGTAGGATTTATAGTCATGGGCCTAGTCATACACTTACCTAGTTGTATAGGTTGGATTTAGGCTTATTGAGATAGGGCACAAGCCTCGAATAATCCTATGGCATTTAACATTTAGTACTCAACTATGTTGGCATAAATATACATAAGGTGTAGACCTTATGTTCTCACCTAAATCACATTGGAAAAGGGACTTGGGTCTGTGTTGGGCTAGTTGTCCCATGACATAAATTTATTCTTAAAGGTTTTGGGTTAGTGAAATGATGGTTGTGTACTCATGGGTGCATGCCTTGGGTTTCATGGGCTCAAAGTCACTCAAGCTCTTGACACCAACTAGGTATCTAGTTAGGGGACTTAGGTATGGTCTTGTGCTCAAGTACAGGTATTGATTCAGGATGTAAGGTCTTAACCATACTTAATGCATTTCCTATCATGGTCGTAGGGTTCATTACTAGCTACAAATCCACCATGAATGATTCAAGTTAAAAAACTATTATAAATAAACCATACATTTGAAAAAATAAAGCTTATAATCAATAAACATTCAATACGTGTTTTTCATTAAATACATTAAATAATAATACAAATAAGGTAACTAGACTTGAGCATGATCTTGAATAAATATTATATAGGCCTAGAGGCTCAAAATTAAGCATGGGTGTTACAAAGGGGAGCATCAGAAAGCATCCTAAACTAAGTCCTAATGCTAAATGCAACTATCCATAAATAATTCACTAGAGCTTCACTACTCTAGTTCATCTCTCCTCTTCAACTATACTTAGATTCCTTTTATAGGATTTGGATCATCTTAGGATCATGGGAAATGGATCACATTGATCAATAAACTAGCACTGGAAGTATATATCTTACCATCTCCACTATGCATTGTATTTAATGTGTATTTGTTGTCCTATGCACCTACTTGCCAATGTTTCTTGATTCAAAAAGAGTTGATTGTCTTTAATGGCCCATACTTGTCTTATGTACCTACTTCTAAATGTTGATTAGAGATTTTAGCCACTAGCCAATTAGCACTTCTATAAGAGAAGACAACATTCATCTTCCATGATTAACTCACACCTAGGTGTTTGTTAATTTGACATGGATCCACTACTTAGCATAAAAATAGGATCAACATTACCCCACAAAGAATGTTAGTTCACCCCCAAACTATCCTTCTAATGCCTTAGTTGTGCAAAATTTGGCATGCCCTACTATATTTCTACCTTGAATTTGTCTAATCTATGGAATGTAATCTTGATTTATTTAATGGCACCATTGATATCCATAGGGGTAGCTTGAGTATAAACACATCAATGTTGTTTATTTCTTTCCTGAAGGCTTCTAGACTTTCTTTCACTTTTTAGACCCCACCATCTAGGATGGCTCCCTACTCACTTACCTTTGTCTTGAAGGCATGAAATATTTGTTTTAGGTCTTGCTCCTAGGTCTTTACCTAGGTGCTCAAAGTGTTGACCTGAACCATAATATGCATGCACTCATCCATACTAATAGTGAATGCTTTCTTCATTAATGCATCCTTCTAACCTTTTGCCTTTTGGAATCACACATTAATGACTAATGCTTGGGTGTAAAATTTTTATAATATAACATCAACATCATCTACATGTTATTCTAGCCTTAAAAAAAGGTCTTCTACCTCATCCACCTTCTTATTGAGATATTTCTTGATGGTTTTTTTAGGGTATTCTTCTTCTAGTGTTGGATTCATCTAATTAAGTAATTGTTCTACTAGTGTGCACACTTTATCATCCTCTAAATAATTAGAAGTATTAACACCATCAAAAAGGGATGGCTCTACTTCTTCCATGCACTCAATCAACTACTAGAGCTTGAGCTTTATGATGTTAAGTTATTCCTTTACATTAAGTGTTATACCCTTCTATTTTATGGCATGAACATCATTAATAATATTATTTCATGCTACCTTGAAATTCATTTTATGGAGTGCATTATACAACCTTTTTGATCTCATATCTTAGGGATTGTCAAGTTGGAATCATGCCCCTCCTCTAATTTTTTAGTTGTTTGGATTGATTTCACTAGCACCTTGAAGTGAGGCTCATATATGTAACAATAAAGTATAGAGGACACTTGATGGTGCATCAACATTGTTGTAGCTCTAGAGGGTATGTACTCTAAAATGTAGAAATACTCATTTTGGGTATACCCCTTCTATACATTTTTTGAGTATATTGGCTTAAACTCTTCTTTTTTAATGGTTAGTTCCATCTACTCCTACTCCTCTTCACTAGTACTAATGCCTTATTTAGTGCTGTCTTCTTTTCTTTCCTAAAGGGGTTCTTCTAATTTGGACTTTTCCCCCTCATCTACTTCTTCTTCCTATGGATGCTTGGCGTGAGCCTCCTTAGGTTCCTTCTAGGTGCTAGATCTCTTTTTCTTTACCTTTTAAATTTGTTATTTTAAGGTGACATCATCATATTCTTTGTCTCTAGGAACCTGTTTACTACTAGGGTACACTTGTTATACATATTCCTCTATTGGCTTGGTGTGGGTTCTAGGTGCCTCTACTATTTTATCTTTTATGGGTTTTATGCTTGTGACAACCCTCTTCTCTTCTCTTGATTTTCTATCCTTCTCCTATTGCACCTTATTTTTTTATAACTTTCTCTTCTTTATGATCACATTATTTTTCTCCTCCTTAGCCTCAACGTTGTCAATTTCTAATTGGCTCATGCCCTTAGCCCTCATGGCCTCTATTTTACAATGTAACTCTAGCACTATTTCAATATAATATTGATCAAGGACCATACTCTTACATTTATGCCTCAAGTCTTCTTCATTTTATAGAGGAAATATTTTAGCTTATTTATTTAGTGTGCTTGATGCTCCTACTTCTCCAAGCATGATAGTAGTACCACCTTGGAGAGCCTCATATATTTCTATCATGTTGGGCTCTTCCTTCATTTTTCCTTCTACCATGAAATTTTAAGCTTTGTCTCTTTAAATCCCTTCTTTTATCATGTTGGCCTTCTTCATTTCTTCTTTTCTCTTCTATAGCTCCTACACCTTCTAGATATCTACATTGTTGAGGCTAAGCTTCCTCCATGATCGTTCCTAACTTGCCTCTTCACTTTGGGGGAGTTTCCTCACTAGATTAAGAGTCATCTTATTAAAGCATAATGTACACACCTTTCACCAATTATACCTCATTCACCATCTCTTCTTATGCCTTTATATCTACTAGGGTGATGGTGGGCATCACAGATGAGAACTTCAACTTTTTTTCTTCTCCTTTGAGATAGTAGAAGTCTTTGATGTAAACTTCACATGCTTATTTGTAGGGGTTGATAAATAGGATTCATTACCTAAGGGGTTTTAAAAATTTATGCACTCCTCTATCTCCTCAAGTATCTCACCTTTATTCTTATGAGACTTTTTCTTTTCAATTAGAACTAACATTCCTTCATCACTGATCTTGATGGGGAGGTCATTAGTTTAATCAACACTAGGGCCCTTTTTCCTTAGCTTCATCTCATAGTATAGCTTATGGATGTACCCAAGTATGGTTAATTATTGAATGGGTATATTTTGGTGTGATATAACTCATCCTCTTCATCCTTTGTCTCTTTTTGATCTGGGTGCATGAACTAGCTATATAACCTATTCCTTTCCATGTCTAGTTCCCTCACTAGAATATCTAATTATTGTGCATTTGGGATCCTTTTGAGCACATACCTAAAATACTTAGCTGAGAAAGCATATGGGATATTAAACTAGCTAGACTTCTTTCCATCAACCAGTGCCAAGTGAACTATGTAAAAAATGTTGCATAATGGAAAAGGTTATCATCCCATACATGTTCTTGGGGAGATCTTGAGGGATGTACCACTCTATCCTGAATGACTCTATATACTTCTTGCACCATCCCATCATACAAGTTTTATACTTTTCATTTAAGTAAATGAGGAAAGTTAAGTCTTTATATTTATGCATTAGGGAGTCATTATGTTTTATAAAAATCTAGAGAGTATCCTCATCCCCATATAGTATTCTAGTTTCCTCCATGATTATCAAGATTAGAATAAACCCCTACCTAAAGGTCCTAGTTTTTGTGTGGAAATATATCACATTCCATCCAAACTCCTCAATAATAAATTTGGAAATGTTAAATTTTACACCCTATTCCATAAGGTAGGTGATGCAGAGGTAAGGCATTGTGACATTGATCCACTAATCATCAAGGTAATGTTTTGAGCTGATGAGGTGCACTACCTCCCTCATGCTAGGTTCCTTAAAATACTTGATTTATAATGCAAGGCCCCCATTTTAATAACTTAGGATATTTTCCATGCATTCCACCTCTTCATCATCACTCATCATTTCATAGATATTTTTTTGACATATAGGAGCTCAATTATCCTTCTTATGAGGCACATTGATATTCTAATGCTCCTCCCTAAAAAGTATATGTAGTCTCTATGGACTCATGAAAGAAGGAATTAACAAGCTATTATAGCTTTCCAAAGCATGAAAGCTCATAAATTTGAGTTGTACTAGTAGCCATCAGCCTGTCTTAAATAGAGACATCAAATAATGTTGTAAATTGATTAATCATATTCCCCATATCAACCATCCAATATGATGTTAGGTCTTGTGTATGGATAGAGGTATGATTTTTTTACTCCTTCAATTGACTAGTGTGTGAAAAATAATGCCAATTTTCACCGACTAATACTTTTGGGGGAAATTACATCACTTGATAGGACATTTTTGTTAGTGCCTCAGTGTCGACATAGTTCACCATATTCCAAGCATAGATCTTATGTTGGTGTAGTTGGTGGTTGAGTGGTAAACCTTCTTAATGTGGTTTCCTACACCTTTATTGGCTTTGTGCATGCTATCTACACTTTTGGAGCCCATTTCATATCTTTAGTCTCATACCTGATCATCCCTACACCCTTGTTGGTACCCATTTTTCCTTGGGTCAAATTTTTGTACAAGTTGGGGCACTCCTCAACTACATGTAGTCCTTGATAATACCCTCATGTCGAATTCATTAAGTAGGCACAGTGATGTGCTTAGCTGACCTACACTTGTAACATGATCATGGTGGGAATTTCACTCTACCATATCCTCTACCTCACCCTCTAGCACCTATTTGGTTTCCATAGCTAGCATTTTATTTACCATAACCCTCATTTCCTTGGTTTACCTACCGTATAGATGTTATAGTTACCTATCATGCACCTTTATCCATGTTTTGGTATATTTCATCAATTACTTATTAGTCAGGTATATTGTGAGTGCAGGCATCACACAACTTATAGTAGATGGTTGTGCTAACCTAACTAGCATATTACAATAAGGGGTAGTTTCAAACATCATATGATTCATGACAAACTTCATAGATGAGAATTAGTGTATACACATTCTTCTAAGGTTAGTTGTGTTTATTATGACCCTCTATCTCATAGTTGTTGCATCACAACCCACTTTGAGTATCTTATGATGAACTAGCAGTCAACCAAAGTACTAGGGCATCATGATCAACCATATCCTAGTGAGGATTAAACTTATTATACCAAGTATGGGCACGATCAAGAAAATTTATCTTAAACTAAGTCACCTTGCACTTGGATTGAGTTATTCCCTAAGCATGCCATTATAGCTCATACTATAACACATTCTCTATGACATTTTCCATGCCTCAATACTCTGGCAAGCATATGGCCATATCATAATAAATATGGGGCTAGGGATTAGTTAGTGCCTAAGGAGTTTGTCTTCCTAGTTCGTGTCCTAGCATTGATCCTCTAAGGTCTCTAGCCACTAGGATAATAAATTGTCTAGAGGTTATTGTTGGCATTGCAGAAGATGATGGTGCTATACTATTAACTAGTGACATAGGGCCACTTCCTATACACTATTGCCCAGGCTATATAATTGACATTGGATAAATTGGGGTACTTTCATTCATGTTTTGTCTATTCTAGCTATTTCCTTGACTTCTAGATATATCTTCACATACCTCTTAATATGGCATAACTTATTATTTCATTAGGTTTTGGTCTAAATTTGTAAAATAATCAAAGTATATGTTGATAATGAGGTTAGTTTTTAATATTCTATTTTCCTGTAAGGAATCTAGTGCATGAGCTCACACTATAGGTTAAAAATGGGTAGGTACATCTAGTGCATCTATATTGGTCAAGTTCTAAAGGGACCCTAAACATTCACCTATCAACTATGAATCTTGTTTCATAGCTTCAAGGGATCATTCCTTTGGGCATGGCTACCATTCAGTAGATCATTCCCCATGCCCTTCTCACTCACTATGAGTCCTGTCAACACTTCTAAGTTCCATATCTTATAATAGTCTACACCTCCTCTTATTATAAGCCTATCTTGTAAGCTCTCAGTTGTCAATTTTATCATCCCCTTCCATTACACTTCACCTATATTTCCCCTTATTCCCCATTGTGTTTTTTGTATGTAAGGGGACTTTAGGCTTCCACCCTCACTATTTTGAAGCCATAATATACCACCATATTCTTAAGTTTGGTGCTAATTTATTTCACAAATTCACCTATGGGCTCATGTAAGAATGGGTACTCTACTTCTTCAAGGTAGGTGTACATTGATACCATGAACTCAAACATATAGTTGTTTAGCACTCCTTACTACCATTTATCTATGGCTCTAGTCTAGTTGGTGTCTAAGTTCTCAAGATTCTATAGGTTCTCTTTGATCCACTCAAGGCACTATCCATAGCTTCAACTTCTATGTGTCACATAAAAATCTAACTAGTGGTACACTTACTCTAGTAGCTCATAAAATAAAACCTTGTATATGGCATCATACAAGTGGTTTTGGACCCATTTTCTTGGGTTGTGTCCTCTACAATTTAAATGTCTTAGTTCAAAGTTGTATTCCACTCATTCTATCCAATGCTTGATGTTCTTAAAGGAGAGTCATAGCATTGTCTCAGTGGACCATTTCAACAACAAAATTCAATAGTCCCAATAATGGAGCCAAAATATTATAAAAAATTAGGCTTTCTAGTCATGGGCTTAGTCAAATTCTTAACTAGCTATCTAGGTCAGATTTAGGCATGTTTCAATGGGGTGTAAGCCTTGACTAACTCTATGGCACTCAACTATGTTGGTATCAATATACATAAGGTGCAAGCCTTATGTTCTCACCTGAAGCACATCATAGAAGGGGTCAGGGTTTGTGTTGGGCTAGTTATGCCATAACACAACTCTATTCTTCAAGGGCTTTAGTTAGTGAAATTATGGTTGTAAATTCATGGGTGTAAGCCTTAGGTTTCATGGGCTCAAAGGCACTCAATCACTTAAGGCCTAATTGGGTATCTAGTTAGGGGACTTAATCATGGTTTTGCACTCAAGCGTGGGTATCAATTCTGGGCACAAGGTCTTAACCATACTTAACAAATTTCCTATCACAGGCATAGGGTTCATTGCCAGCTATAGGTCTTCTATGAATGAGTCAACTTAGAAACCTAAAATAACTCAACCATACATTTGATAGAATAAATCTTGTAATAAATAAACATTTAATAAATGTTCTTCATTAAATACATTAAATAGAAATAAAAATAAAGTCACTAAACTTGAGCATGATCTCAAATTAATATTTTACAAGCCCAAAGTCTCATAGGTGAGCTTGGGCATTACAAAGGGGAGGATCAAAAAGCATCCCAAACTAAGTCATAACACTAAATGCAACTATCTAGCAATAAATTTTTAGAGCTTCACTACATTAGTTCATCTCTCCTCTTCAACTAAACATAGCTTCATTTTATGTGCTTTAGAGCATCCTAGGATCATGGAGAATGAAACATATTGATCACTAAGCTAGTGCTCAAGGTACACATCATGTTATCTTCATTATGCCTTGTTTTTAATTCATAGTCATTATTATATGTGCATACTTCCCAATGTTTCTTGATTTAAAAGGAGCCACTTGTCTTTAGTGGCCCATCATTATCCCATATTCCCACTTCCTAATTTTGATTGGAGTTATTAGCAGCTAGATAACTAGTGCTACTGGAAGACAAAAAAATATAATTCTCATTGATTTCCTTACACCTAGGTGTTTTTTGAGTTGCCATGGATCCACTAGTTATCATGAAAAATGACCCAACAAATATAATCAAGAATAAATCATAGAATAATAATTACAATCAACTTATAAATATTAATCTAGAACCAATATAAATTCAAGGTTCACGACTCCACATGGTCAAAGTTAAAAAATTTAGATAAAGTAGAAATGGAAAGTGTGACTCTAAAAATCCACAAGTGGAAAGTAGTGAACTAGCATTTCAACAAAAAAAATATTAAATACCCTCATCTAGTATTGATAAAACCCCATACTCAACGTGTGACTCTAAATATCCACAAGTGGAAAGTAGTGAACTAGAATTTCAACAAAAAAATTATTAAATACCCTCATCTAGTATGCATAAAACCCCATACTCAACTTTACAAAATCATTACACATTTAGAAATCATGTAAGTGTAGTATCACAACCTATTTCCTCAACTAGAAAAAAATGACATTAATTACATATATCAATTAATCCATTTCATTCATATAACTTCTCTATAAATAATAAGTATAATAAAATATCCCATTAACTCTAAGGAATATTGTCAAAACAATATTTTAGAAACAAGTTTTTGGTTATGGAACACTTAATCAACATAATGAAAATATGAATCCACTCAATGGGCTTATAATGATGTAAAATGAGGGTGAGAGAGTGATAACTCACCTATATGCTAGCTAAGTGAGATGAAACCTCTTTCCTATCCACATATGGGGTGTCAGTCCATAAGAAAACTCTTAACACATAGGAATCCTCAACAAGATAACTACACTCCAATACAAGGAGAATTCCCACCGTAGTAGGTGGTGTCAACCCATAAGTGGTCTTTTAGGATTCCCACCCCTAGTATTAATTTACATAAAAAATAAAAATCCATCTAAAATTCACATATTATTAAGTGAGAAACATCCCATGCTTTTTTAATACTTACAATACCAAAACACAAATGGCATAGGTGACTTGACTACTAAGTAATTATATCATTCTCGGGGTGTTTGATATAAATGATTAAAATATGGTAGGAATATCATTTTCATGACACATAAACTATGTTATGCATTCACCTACCCAAAAATCATATACGATTATCACCATTGAGATACTCGATAACCTACTCTTTAAAAAATCTAAAGGGGTATGAGTGCTCCTATGGGTACACACTCAATGTACCACACAACATTTCATGAAATCAACTATCTATCCTTGTCACTTCATAAAAAAATGTCACATATAGCTATTCATTATCATTTCCATAATTAATTTCAATTATCTTGATGTTCCATACAAAATATTATTTAGTTAAATAGGTTCTTAGACAAATCATACCTAAGATCTTTAATAGAGGCTAGTTGATTTTCAGTATAACTTTGAATAAAACTAATCAATGCCTACCTAGAAAAGGAGGAAAGACCTTTCTAAAGGATTAAAAATACAAAATACACTCCTAAGATATTAAATTATTTAATCAAGGTATAATTAATCTATATGTGTAAACATAAATCTAAGAATCATGGATGTCTATTACCTATAAAAGTCATCAAGTAACACATGAGGATCTACTAAGTCGCAAAACTCCAATAATGGCGTAGCATGATTTTTCACTAAAGGAATAAAATTCCTAAATATAATTCACTTAATATTTAAATGCTACATGTATATATGTTCATTCTAATATTATTCCTTTTTGTGGCCATGAACCTCCTATTTCAAGGCTGAATTTTGATCCCTACTTTTGTTCATGGCTAAGAGAATTTGATCTAACTTTGTTGCTTGCTTAGTGGAAAATTAGTTAGGATCAAATGGAGGATTAATATTTTTAAAATTTTAGTTACCCTCTCCAAATACTTTATATTTCACCATTCTCATTTATGTTATATATAAGGATATGGAAATGCTAGTGGACTCATTAGGTCTAAGAGTTCGAACCTAGATCTAATGCCACATGTAACATCCCCTTTAGGATTGACTTAAAATAATGTTATTTATTAATTTAATCAACATATTATTTAATTATAATTCATCATTAGAATATAAATATTGATCCATATAAAACATGTTAAGTATCTTAACTCTAAAATAAATCATGTAATAACTACTTGTTCTTGATCACTAGTATCATATGAAACAAAACATAACTAAATATAGAAAGTAATTATAGATGTCAAACCATGACTGGTAAAAACATGTAACCACTGATATCATGGTAAAATAAGTAATAATTCCATCTCATCATAATAATATATCAATAATAATGGATTCAATATAATGTACAAGATACAAGATACAAAGCTCAATGTAGCATGAGTTCACCAAACTCCGATAAATATGACAATCTCAAGTGTCATCTCCAATGAAGTACTATTATGGGAAGGGATATCATCATACAAATTCTTTTCCATACCAACCATGGACCATCATACACCCACACAATCACCCATCAAGGAATGGTCATCCCTTTAATGATGAGTAGATAGAGATGGTGCAAGAATCTAGAGAGACAAGCTAGTACCCGTATATTGTATGATTTCTGAAAACATGTAGTGTACCATAAATAAATTTTTTATAACATGATATCAAACAAACATGTAAATCATACACATTAAATAACAATGTCTAACTAACATTACTTTCACCAAAGTTTTCAATAGTTATTGATCTCTAATATCAGTCAATTTCATGCACACCACTTTATAAGATTACCTTAATCTAGCATTGTGATTCTAGTAAGATATTGAAGTCCATCTCACTACTTACTAATTACTACCAATGAAATATTTGGTTAACATATATATATATATATAACCAACATATTCATATATATTAATTACTAATAATAAGCATTAAAACATGCTAAACATAGGAATAATAAAAATGCATACATTTAGTCCATCAAATATATGAATGAATCTCCAAAATATTATTTATCACATAATTAATAAGCACACAATTGCATGGCTAAGTATTACATGCACACGCACACACACACATGCATGCACACACACATGCACACACACACACACGCGCGTGCACGCACACACACATGTCTACATATTTTATTTTTTGTAAGAAAACATAATATAATACTTTCTACTGGATGTCATAACACATGATAAACATAGAAATATCCAAAATGCATATATTTAGTCCATCAAACATATGAATGAATCTAGACAGAACAATTATAATTTGTACCACCCATTTATAACATACATTTAGAATGTATTTTTCAAATATAATACACTCTATGACAGCCCATAATATCATTATTCATGAGCACAACTACTCAATTATGAATAACCAGTCTTACAATTCCAAGAATCCAATGTCTTATAATCCTAAATAATAAGCAAACAAGTACAATTTACACTAATCAAGTAGATATTATATTTAAACTGCATACTATAATTTATAGGCACACATCATGATGCACTTATATATGATATACATGTCTAAACACTTGTACATTTTAATTTACTCATTACATATATCACTCACCAATTTCCATTACTATATATATATATATATATATATATATATATATATATATATATATATATATATATATCAATAGTTAGTCATGATATTTTGGAAGAGCTAGATAATTCATAACCAAGTTATACCTGGTATGAACATAATTCAAACAATTTATTACATTTCTAAGAGACTATATTCATATTTTTATATTTTCCTATCCCTCAGACTCATATGATGTATGTTAATAATTAATTAACTTTAGGTATAGGTATATGAGCCAATACACCCATATAGGTTATATTTTCATATGAATATATAAATCCATATGTAGATATATTTATATACATACACCCATGTACATATTAAATTTATTCATACTATTTATTACATACAAGTAACCAACAATATAAAAATATTATAGATGTCAATAGTTATCTAAAATTATAATAAATGACTTCATATGATTTTAATAACTAGTCATATTAAAGAATCTACCATATTATTTATTTTAAACAACTTGTTACATTTCTTAAGGATTGGTATGTATATGGTTCTTTTCCTTCAAGAATATAAAATTTGGTTTAATCAGACCACCAAACTATAAAATTAAATCCCTTAATGTACTAATATATAAGGTATATGCATATGATCACTTAAATATTCATATCAATATATACTCTATAAAAATATGATTGCTAACATTTTTTAGCCATGGCCATAAAATACAATTAATATCCCATATCCCATAAAACACACACACACACACACACACACACACACACACACACACACACACACACACACACACACACACACACACACACACACACACACACACACACACACACACACACACACACACACACACACACACACACACACACACACACATTGCATTTAAATATAGCATGAAATTAATCATGTCATAACATCATGTTTCAATCAATAATTTTCACATAGATTTCATATTGTATTAAAATAATAATCTATAACTAATCTCTTAAATATAATTAATTTAGGTTACTAAAAGCTTTTATATAGATACTTTTCATTCATCTATAGCGTGAAATTATTCATGTCATAACATCATGTTTCAATCAATAATTTTCATGTAGATTTCATATTGTCTTAAAATAGTAATCTATAATTCAACATGCAATAATTACTTTAATACTAGTATTAAAATCACTATAAGTCATCTTAGTGCCTACTAATTAGATTCATGTTGTATCAAATACCCTTTGATATAGGTGAACATATTATGGATAAGATACTTGAAAGATTTATCACATATTATAGATCCCCTCAAAGGCCCTAAATTATATACTCTATGATGTAAGTATGCTTTATGAGTTTAGCAACCACTTTTTTGCCAACAATTAATATTTTGTCATTTAGTTCTATCTAATAAATCTAGGTTATATCCCAATAGTAATATGATATTGAGACAAATATATAGATAGAAATTGGAGTAATCATTTAACCACACGTATAAGAAAGTAATTAATGAAATAAATATTATAATTGAAGATAGAAATTAGTGGCATTTAATACATTATCCCCACCTTTTTCTAAAATAAACTACATATTCTAGATAGAACAATATGTAATCTAGCATATATAGAAATATTATTTAATGATCTACCTATAAATTTGTATATCCTTATATATACTTTTAAATGTTCATTATACCTTGCAAGTCTAAATTAAATATGCATAGATATGTATATAATATCTGAACAAATATTCATCCATACATATAAAATATTATACACTATATACATGGTTTATATCTATAGTTCATCGACCTATGTTACATATATTACTTTTTTGTATGGATTTCATAAGAATTTATATATAGTATGAATTCAATTATAAAGCTTGCTTGTTTCCTTATGGTATGCCAAACACATGTACTTGATTATAAATGATAATTCTTTTTTTAAACTCTTGTCTTTGATGGGTGGATCACTATGTAGGTAGAGAATCTAGGTCATTGTATATATTTTTTAATTTAATTGATTAGAAACATAAGTTTCAACATATATTCTATTGTAACATTAACTTAAGTCCTACATAACTACCATCCACACACACACACACACACACATGTCACCCAGGTTAGTCTCCCTACTATATTTCAACCTTTCTTTCTTCCTAAGATGCCTAGGTTATGATCTTATGACACTTAACATACCAAGCTATTTTATAAACGGATATAAATTTAAACCTTCACCAAAAATTATATTTAATAAAAATCAATAGCATATTAAGATATTTATAGAGTACATCTTACAAGAATCTTTACCAGTTTACACAAAATTAAAAAACTTCACCTACCTTTTATCAAGTCTAACTAAAATGGCTCTTCTCAGAATCTTTTTTGCATAGTTTGGTCTAATTTTTCTTCTCTCTTCTTAGTGCTACCTTATCATTTTTCACTTATTTCTACTCCTTTTTCCTTCTCATATATATCCTACCCTTTTATTCTCTTCTCTTCTATTTTATCTATGCCCTATACCTCTTCCTTTATTTTTATTTCCTTAATTTTTTATTTCTTTATGATTTTTCTTTGTTTTTTTCCTATTTTTTCCTAGAAATTTTGAGTCACCTTTTTCCCTTTTAATCATTAAATGATTCCATTTTTTAAGTGCACTTTTTTTAATTTCATTTTTATAAAAATAATTCCTTACAATATAATTTACTAATATCAACACAATATAATTAAATTTGGTAATAATAACAAAAATACTTCATTTGTTACTAACTCAATATGAGCAAATAATTATCATGACTTAAGGATAATATGACTAATATAGATTGAGTTATATTATTTTAATCCATTTACTAAGTCAATCACCAACATAATCAAACTACAATGATATATGTTTAACACTATCCATAACATCTATAATGTAATCACACATAATTTATTTCCACCTATAGGTATTAAATTGAACTGACACACTCATATGTATAAATAATTATCTAAATTCAAAAAATCATAACAAATATATTAATGCTAAAAATTCAACTATGTATTTAATATGTCTTATTTAATGTGGTGTGTGCAGGGTTATAGCCATTATTCCATCATCCCCTAGCAATTCCATCTACATCACCCTCTCTGATGATGCTCTCCCTCCATCATGATCTGAGGGATGAATTTATCATGCATCAAAATCACAAAAAGAAGGTAGTTATTCTATAAAACCATAACATATATATCATAAAATTGATTTATCTTTTTTGGGAATAATAGATTTTTATTCCTAATTTAGTTAAGTGTCTAGATTAATAAATTAGTGAAGAATATTGAAATAAATATATTCCTAATTTGTGTAATTTATTTATATTTTTTACCTTTCTAAAAATAGCAATAATTAAGGAGAAATATAACTTAGCTTGAAACTAGAGTGAGAGGGATGATACAAAGGTCAAAACTAGCTGTGTAAGATTGGGATAGTATCATCAACCTAAATTTAGATTTAATTTGGTGAAAGGA
The DNA here is from genome assembly GCA_037957365.1 of Torreya grandis. NCBI lineage: Eukaryota > Viridiplantae > Streptophyta > Pinopsida > Cupressales > Taxaceae > Torreya > Torreya grandis. The sequence goes on along the minus strand of JARHVA010002190.1, from coordinate 317,469 downwards.
TAGGAGAACTAAAAATAGGACACTTTGATGTCTGATGTTGTATTCCACTCCTACCATTATTGTCCAAACTATTCACAAAGACCTAAAACTTTTTTTGTTTTTATGTTATTCTTGTTTGAGCCTGCTTGTGAAATCTTGAGTGTTGGTTATCAATGGAACTCACTATAGATGTGATTTAATATTTAAATTATAACCTGCCATCATTATTGATAAAATGATTTTTCAACTACTTAAGGAAATTGGGGTTTAATGTGTAAGATGTACTAAACATGAAATATAAACCCCTTATATCGACACACTACCTATATACCAATACTATAAAGATGGATCAAGCCATATGTAGTTCTCCCACCTAATGTGCTATGTGAAATATTTTGATTCATATGAAAAATACCAATTTTATAGTGTTTGAGGTGGTTAGGGACTAGTATGAGAGTTTTAGTATGTTTAAAGCTGTGTTGGGTGAATTTATGTAGAGAATAAGGAAGTTTACCTTAATGTTTTTTTTGTATTCTTGATTACTTTTTAATTTTTGTCACCTCCCCTTGTAAATGAACTTTGAATGGGATTTTATAGGTAATAATTGGTCATGGGTTAGATGTATTCATGCTAGGATCACATAATTAAAGATAGGAATCATTTGAAAATGACCACTGGGGCTCAAAGTACAAATAGATAGGAGCACTAAAAATGGGACACCTTATGGTCCAACACTATAGTCCAAGTATGGAACATAATTAATAGAGGCTCATGAATTGGGGGATCAAGATTGGCATGGGAAAAGTAGCTTGGCTATGGTGGAATGACAATTTAGAAAGTTTTAGATGACTGGTAATGAGAAAAAAGGTGTTTATAAGGGTCACAAGAGTATGTAAAAAGGACCTATGGATATGGTGCTACAAGCCACACTCAAACTACCAATTTGGAAATTTTATATGACTACATTCCCCCCCATTTATTCTAGTGATGCAACAAAGAGAAATACTATGATAAAGTAAAAATAAAAAACATAGCTAATCTTACTTACAAGGGCAAAGCCCATGAAGATGTGTGATGTTGAGTGTGCATAGAGAGAACACAACATGAAGCATAAATTTTCAAGTGAAAATAAGGAGTAGATCAACTCTTACTATACATTCTATGTCTAAAATAAGAACATACAAAGGTTGTGTAAAATAGAGAGAAAGAGAAAGGAATGAATACACCTCATTGGGTACATGAACCAACTAAAACTTATTGTGATGTTGAGTGATGTTAGGTATATGTTTTACCAAGATTAATATCAAGAATAGAGATAAGTACTTAATTCCCTTAGGGTGGCTTAAAAATACAAAGGTTGGCCCTTTGGCTCCATCATCACCCACTAAGTAAAGCCATCTGATCATACATGTGTTAATAAATGTTTGGACTATGTGTCTAATCCCTCTGAGTAGGTGGATCAAGAATACAAAGGCTAGTTATTCCTTTGGCACCATCATTACTCACTAAATGTGAAGCTATAAAATCATACCAGTATGAATGTGTGTTGTATGAGATGGCTCATGAAGCCCATGAATTCTCTATAATCTAACAATGTGGCATGGATAACTGAATGTGTATTGAGAACTAGGCCAATCTTGACCACTTTGAAAGGTAGAGATTAGGATTTTATGAAATCCACTCCAAAAATATGAACTAGGCTTATATGAAAGCCACTCCAAAATTATGCCAACCACCTATAAATGGAATAAGGCATGCAAATTTTAAGAATACCTAGGTAATGTACTAAACATGGAAGGAAAATAGGGAAAATGTGTCATGGACATTGCCCCTAATCACTAGTGTCTATAACATGGATTCTAATCTAGAAGCTATATGAATTTCCTAATATAAAACTAGAAGAAAGAGTTATCATGCTATGTATGATGCCCCCTATATCTGGATACTCTGAGTAAAACTATACTAAAACTACTCAATCTGAACTATGTTATAGCTAACAAAACTATAACTAACCTTACCTTTCTATTTATTTTTGGAAATTTTGGGTTTTCTACTATTTGGATAGGAGTGTTAAAAATAAGACACTTTACTATCTATAACTATAGTCCAAGTATGGTGTTTTTTCCATTTACTATTTCTAATCACTTTTCTATTTTCATCACTATCTTTTTGGTCTGTTCTACCTAGTTTAAATTTTGATTACTATTTTGAGTGTTCTAAAAACTAATTTTTGACTGGGAAAAGGCTCTGATCTCTATGATAAAACCCCTTTTAATTACCCACTCTTCTTAGGGTAGGAATGAAGACCCTGTAATGACTACCCTTAGGATAAAGAGCCTTGGAAGCATGTTATGCTATGAAATACATGATATAGTAATGATAATTGAAAATATGTCTCAAGATATACATAATTTTTATTGGAGATAATTATATTAATAGAGGTATGCCTAGATAGATGTAATAATGTAATAACATGTGCAATATACTAAACTAAAAGTGTAAATGTAGTTAGTTGTTAGTTGCTAAGGAGGGATGGATCATGATGTTCACCAAGGCATCCAAGAAGGTAAGATAATTCATGATGTGGACCATGGAATTACAAAAAACTCAAAATTGAATAAGTAAACAAACACATAAGGGAAGAATCAAGAATCATATAAAAGTGGTGAAGGGGCCAAGCAAACAAGGGATGTGGGAACATATCACCCAAACTAGGAAAGAAAGCATAAAAATCATGTTCAAATTCCTTAATACACATATAATTTTAAACAAGAAAGGTTTGTATGAGGGCCATAAGCACATATAAGAGTAAAATCAAAGGACATTGGTAAATGTCCTAAAGCACACATAAGAATAAAAATAGGAACTAAGAAATACAATCACATCTAGCTATTCAAATCAAGAAAGGAAGGCATGTAAATGTTGGAACTACTATCAATTCTAACTAATCAAAGTAATAAGTGAAAGTATAAAAAACATGGAATATAGGACTACTTAGATGCTAAAAAATACACAAGTACTATATACTAGTGAGTGTTGATAGAATAATCTATGTAGGATAGTAGGTTATGTACATAAACATAATAAGTAGAGTGTGTGGTGTATTAATGACATAACTTGGATGGTGTAGTCATGTACAAGATTCACCCAGTGGGTATATATGTTGATATATGTTTCGAATGTAAAATTAAGATGCCCCCTCAATAGGTAGAATGAAGCAATCAAGGATTTGGGTGTCACTACGCACACTCAAATAAGATTAATTGAAGCATGGTAATGTATATAAATCAAAAAACAATATCATAGAATAGAAAATGTAAGTCTAACATAGTAGTAGAAATGTAAAGCATGGATAATGCATATAGTTGAAATGTTTTTGGTGTTTTGAGTTATTTGAATGTTTTTATATTTTGACATATTATATTATTTTTTTTGTTTTTGAAATAATATATGTAAAATCAAGCAAATAAACACTATGTATAAGAAATCTAAAAGAAACTATGTATAAGTAAGCAAAAAGAAACTATGTATGATAAAATATGTGTAATGAAAGACTATACGTGGAATCTATGTAAATGCATAATATTCATTATATTTTTTGATTTTCTTTCCATCATGTGGGATAGATGATATACTTTAGGGTTAAACTATTTGATAATGAGGTATGGACCAAGCTAATTTGGTTTGAATTTTTCTTTGATTTCTTCTTTGGCATTAACATTGTGAAGATTTTCTTTGAGAATGAGAACATTAACTTCAAATTCTTTGGTGTGAGCTCATTTATTACAAGATCATTGTATACAATACTTGTAGATTCTAAAATATTTAGCTGCTTGAATGCATGTATGGTCTAACTACTCGAGCTGGTGTAGATGCTTTTCATGATATTGGTCATTGGTGAGGATACCTTTAAGGGAGACCCACATAGATGGGTTTTCTAATTCCAATGGTAAAAATACCTCTATGCCATAAATAAGTGAACAATGAGTGGATTTATGGGCATATAAATACTTGTACAATAAGCCCATAATGTAAAAACAAGTTGATTGTGCCAATTATCTCTGAATTTGGTTATTATTTTTCTCAAAATGTTATTGATGGTTTTATTGGTAGCCTATGCTTGACCATTTCCTTGTGGGTAGTATGGAGTCGAGAATATGTTTTTAATATTATATTTTCTACAAAATTTCTTGATAGTCTTGTTCTTGAATGATGTTTCATTATCATAAATGATAGTTGTAGGTAAGCTAAATCATGAAATAATATGAGTCAGAAGTAAGCTACAAATGTCCTCACTTGTGTTAGATTTAAGTGTAATGGATTCCACTAACTTTGTAAAGTATTCTATAGCTATAATGTTGAGATTACATATGTCGATGGACTCAGTGTTTATCTTTCCAATAAGATCAAATCCCCATAACATAAATGGCCATGGAAAGACAATAGGCTGAAATTGTTATGATGGTGCATGTTGTAGATTACTATGTCATTGAAATTTATCACATAGCTTTATATATTGTGAACATTCATCTTTCATGGTGGGCAGGTACTACCCTTATTGAAGTAATTTTTGTGACATGGCCTTTCCACTGAAGTGACCACCACACTCACTATCATATATCTCTATAAGAGTAATTTTGGCTTATACTAAAGTCAAGCATCAAATCAATTATACATCAAAGGATCACATAAAAAGGTCTCTACCAATGATTACATAATACAGTGCTTGTTTGTGTAACTTATATTTGTCATTAAGTGAGAAAGTGTCTAGTGTAATAATTTTTTTAGAAAGTTATAGATATCAAATAACCATTTTGGAGTTGTATAACTACACATAGTGGCTAAGATGAAAATGGAAATCAAATTTGCATTGGATATTGATGTCATTTATAATCTTTAAATAGTGAAAATAGTTTGATCATCATTGATATCAATAGGAATTAGAGATTTGGCACTTGCCATTTCATGTGCATGTCAGTTGTATTTTTTTGGTATAATTTTGATATAAAATTAGTCAAACTATGATGATAAACATTGTACCATGCTAAAATATGGGATACGATTTTCTTCTTTTGTCTAGTAGACATCATTAACATGGTCGACCACAAGTTGGGAATCACCAAAGACTTGAATAGATCTAATTTGGAGGGACTAGGTGGTAAAAAGATCTAAGATAAGTGCTTCATATTTAATGGTGTTTTTGGTGCATGAGAAGCTTAATAGATATGCAATAAGAACTATGTGACTAAAAGGATAAAAAATGCTTACCCCTACACCAGATGTGTATCAAAATCTATTAAAGAACAAGTTACAAGTGTCAAAATGAGTATAATAGGTAGTAAATCATCTCTAAATGTGTCACTAATAGGATTAGTGTCCAAGAGTGGTGCAGATACCAAATGGTCTACAATGATTTGGCCCTTTATTGATTTTTTAGAACTATCTTTTAAGTAAAACTCTATTAATAACATGACCCATTTTAAGATGTGACTAGAGAGATGTTGTTTTTCCATTATAAACTTCAAGTGATCTATAATTTTGATAACCTGAGTCACATTATTGATCATGTAATGTTTTTTTTTGTGTAAAAATAAGGTTAGACATAGTTTTTCCATTGCATAATTTTTTTCCTAAATTAACTGATATGCAACTGATTTAATGAACTACTTTCTTAGTATATTGATCATTATGTTGTGATAAGAGTGTTCCTAATACAAGATCTATTACTAAGATATATAGTAGGAGAGGTCTATTAGATATAGACAGTATTAGAATAGGTGGATTAAGAAGATATTACTTGATTGTGTTGAAGCTTTCTTGATAGGCTTGGTCCCAAACAAACTTTGTATCTTTATTTAATATTTGAGTAAATAACTAATTTTTATCAATAAGTTGAGCTACAAAATGGTAGATTTCTTAGATCTTACATTATAAGGATATAAATTGTTTTATGTTCATGGGAGTGACATGTCAATAATTTCTTTGACTTTCTTAGGGTCAACCTCTATGCCATATTGAAAAATAATGAAACCTAAGAGTTTTATTGATGTAACTCCAAACACACATTTATTTGGGTTTAATCAAACATTGTATTTCGTAAGTCATTGAAAAATCTATCATAAATTGATGGCATATGTTGTCATTTTTTGGATTTAGATAATATATCATCAACATAATCCTTGATAGTATGGTGAATCAAGTCATGAAAGATATGTGTCATAATATGTTTATATGTGGATTAGATGTTTATTAATCCAAAATGCATGAGAATCTAACAAAATGTACCCCATGGTGTTGTAAAATATGTTTTTTTTATCTTCTTTAATGATTTTTATTTGGTTGTATCCTTTAAATCCATCCATGAATGATAACATCTCATACCTGACTATGGAATCTATGATCTTTTCAATATTAGGAAAGTTAAAATCATCTTTTAGGTATTCCTTATTTAAATCTTAAGAATTATAATAATAATGAATTTATCCATTGCGTTTAACTATATGGAATATATTAGAAATCCATTCAGGGTGTGCTACTAGTTGAATGAAATGAACATCTAAGAGGTGTTTGATCTCATCTTTGACTAAGAGAACCACCTTAGGATGTATTTTAATTTTTTTTCTTAATCATTTTAACATCAAGATATAATATAATCTAATAGACTGTTATAGATGTATCAATTCTTAGCATATCTAAGCAAGACCAAGTAAAGAGTTCTAGAAAATCTATCAGAGTTTGATGAATATATCTATCCTCTTCATTTAATAGGGTAGTTGATAATAAAATAATGTAGGGATTTTGATTATTTCCAAAATTGAAATCAACTATTTCCTTTTTAAGTAATGTGGAATGATCTACTGTATATGGGGTTGTAAGAGTGGTATCATTTGAATTAACTAGTATGTCCTAGGGAGAATTTAGATTTTATTTGAAGTATGAATGGGAATTTTTGTGATGAGGAAATTTGTTTTTATGATAGCAAGATGGGAGGTACTCATATGCTCTAAAAAACTATAGGAGGGATTCATCATTAGAGAATTCATCTAATGTGAACATATCTGGTGAAACTATATCATTAATGAGATCATGATAGACCAATGACAATGTAGAAGTATGATTAACTATATGGTCTACAAGTGTAATGGGTGGACAAAGAATTATATGTTTTGAAGCAATGGAAGAAGGTTTATCATTAAGAAGGGTAAGGTGATATCCCATTCCTTGTTTTCCATGTTGTATGGATGCCTCGATAGGATTGATGATTCCTTGTGAATGATTTCTTAGAGCTTTGTCATGATATCCTATCTTATTAATAAATTTAAGTGCAAAAGGGGAGGTAAATTGATGATTTGGTACCAATTTTATTATAGAACTTAGAATCTTTTAATATGATGTATGGTCTTAAGGTGTATTATGAGTAGTAAGTTGTGTAGGTATATTATCAAGATTAATGTGTGGATTGTAATTTTATGGAGATTCAATAACCTAGCAGTATTTAAAAGGTTCATTATATATTGATCACATGTAGATGTAGCCTTTGTGACTAAATTTTAGACAAACATGGAGTGTGGAAGGGACTGCATGCATATCATAAATCCAAGGCCAACCAAGTAAAAAATTATAATTGAGGTCATTTGGTATGACTTGGCAAGTAGTTATAAATATATTAGGTCCCAAAGTAAGATTGAGTGTTATTTGACCCATGACTTTCTATCAAATGTTGTCAAAACCTATGATGTTCATGTCAAAATGGTCTAGATCTATAGGTTGTATATTAAAATGTTTAAGAAAAGAAATGTTTCAAATATTGAGTCATAAACCATTATCAACTAACACTCTTTTTACCCCTACATCATTAATTTTTAATTGAATATACATATGTATATGTTGTTTGATGATGTGGCATGGGGGTAAATACTCTTTATCAAAGAAATTATGCTCTTCAGTCCATTGCAATGTGTTGAGGATAGAGGTGACATAATCTAGTTTAGTGAAAATAGGAACTCTAGTATTATGAAGGGCTACATACAACACATGTTTTTAAACATTCAATCATTAAAGGAGCTTGATAAATAAAACTATATTGAAAGGGGTGCTAACCTAAGTGATAAAGCTATAACCATGGGTGTAATCAACCTACCTATCTTCATAAAATTAGGTGATACCATGTACTGCATGATATACTATATCTATAGAGTTGGTAGTAGGTATAAGATAAGAGCTATATGTATCTAGTTTTAAGGGAGGAGGAATAGATATAACTGATAGTGTTTTCTTGTGTCTAGTAGTGATAGGAAAATACTCAAAGTAGCCAAAAAGTTATATGCATCTAGGTAGAAACCATGTATGTTAGATGAAATGCATTTAATTAGAGTTATAGGTTGTATATCAATATTATTATAAAGAACATTACACATGAGAGATAGAAAACAAGGAATAGAGATCATGGAACTATGCACTAATGTGTAAAAAACTTTGACTTGTGACATGAAATTTATAATATGTTTAGCAAGATAGAATTGAAAATTATTCCACATGAGAGAGAGAAAATATGTAATTAAACCTTTTATTAAATAAAAGTAAACATTAATTTGAAAGAAAGGGTTCTTAACATGTTTAGCGATGAATTTATTAGTATCATCCCATATTATAAAATGTAAGCATGAAAGGGAAAGAATAAAGATTTACATTAAAATATAGTAAACTTCATCATTCATATACATGATAGGACTGAGTATGGACTCCTTATTGTTTGTAAGAAATGTTTTAAAATAATTGAGATCCATTTTTAATTTTTTTCATGTGAAATTTGATTTAGATATAAGGTGATACCTCAAAAAGCAAAGGGACCTAATATATTCAACTAAGGTTTGAAAGAAATGATTTTTAAAAATTAATATGGTTAATTTTAAAAATTAAATCTAATATTTTGATTTAAATATGTAGGAAGAAAAAAAATAATGGAAAAATCAGCAAGGAATTTTCCCTAGAGTTTCTACAGTTTTTGTGTGCAAATAAAGTAAGCTAGGTTCATCAAAAGATTTAATTTTTTTTGAAATAATGGAGTTTTATTCCTAATTTAGTTAAGGGTATGGATTAATAAATTAGTAAAGAATTTTTAAATAAATACAATCCTCATTTGTATAATTTTTTTGTCATTTTACCTTTCTAAAAATAGCAATAAATAAGGAGAAATAAAACTTAGCTTGAAACTTGACTAAGACAGATGATACAAAAGAAGAAACTAGTTGTGTAGGATTAGGATAGTGTCATCAACCTAAATTTAGGATTCATTTAGTGAAAGGATAGGAGCATTAAAAATAGGACTCTTTGATGTCTGACACTATAGTCCACTCCTATCGTTGTTATCCAAACTAGTCACAAGGACCTAAAACTTTTAGGTTTTTGTGTTGTTCCTATGTGAGCTTACTTGAGAAATCTTGAGTGTTGATTGTTGACATAATTCATTATAGATATGATTTAATATTCAAACCCTAACCTTACATCATGATTGATAAAATGATGTTTTAAATACTTGAGGAAATGGGGGTTAGTGTGTAAGATGTACTAAACATGAAATCCATACCCCTTGTGTGGGCATGTTGCCTACATACCAATACTCTGAAGAGGGATCAAGCCATATTTATTTCTCCCACATAATGTGCTTTGTGAAATAGTGTGATAGAGATGTAAAAATTTCAATTTGATAGTTTTTGAGGTGTCTATGGACTTGTATGAGGGTTTTAGTATGTTTGTAGCTATGTTGGGTGAATTTATGCAAAGAATAGGGAAGTTTTCCTTAGTGATTTGTTTGTATTCTTGCTTGATTTGTAAGTTTTGTCACCTCCCATTATAAATTAGATTTGAATGGGATTTTATAGGGAATAATTGGTCATGGGACAGATGTATTCATGTTAGGCTAACATAATTGAGGATAGGAATCAGATGAAAATGACCATTAGGGCTCAAAGTATAAATGGATAAGAGCACAAAAAATGGGACACATTAGAGGCCAATGCTATAGTCCACATATGGAAATCATGTCCTATAGGCTTAGGACCTAGGGGATTAGGATTGGCATGGGGATAACATCTTGTTTGAGGTGGAATGACTATTTATAAGGTTTTGGATGACTGATAATGAGCAAAATGGTGTCTATAAGGGTCACAAGAGTATGCAAAAAGGACTTATGGATAGGGTGTCACAATCCACACTCAAATTACTAATTTGGAAATTTTATATGACTATAAAAATATTATTGAAGTGATAAATACACATGTTCATAATGTAAATAATATTCATTAAAACTAACTCATAGTAATGAAAGCATGTGACCAAAGAAATATTAACATATCCCATAACAACATATAACTTTTAGCTTAATCAAATAGTTATCAAATCAAATCACAACTATAGATATCCATGGATAATCAAGTAAGTTTTTTAAACGAATAATCATAATGTAACAACAATGTAACACCTTATTATGTGAATGTGTAAGGACATGTTTTTAAATGTTTGATTCTAGAAATTGACATATTTTTTTTAATTTGGTTGTGAACACAACACTAGTTTTGACAAAGTACTTAAGAAATCATGAACATAAATTAGAAACTAGCACATGTTTATGAATTAATCATTGAGTTATTTTGATATACTCACCTTTGAAAGCATTAAAAATTTAATTGTTTATTAAGTAATTAAATTAATTATGGTGGCATTTTAATTCCACCCTTCTCTCAAAGGTCTATTTTAAAAGGCAATCTTTAGGGGTGGATACCTTTTCACCCATACATCAATGAGAATTTTGTAGCAAAAGTGGCTTTTATTATAATTTTTCATTAGATTTTCTATATGGTCTTGATATAGATTACATTACATGTGCACAAAACATATTCATCAATTAGATGTGATATTTAGCATGCTATTTTCTAAAAGGTCTAATCCCTTTGAAAACACTTCAGTGATTGGTGTCTTAGTGAAGTGCTAATGGCATAATTAGGCTTTGAGGAATGTTTTAGATAATATACCATTGCTGTGAGCCCAATTTATATACCCATAAGATAATGAGGTTGGTATGCTAATAGGATGTGACTTCCTATTCAACACACCCCTAAAAACTTACAAGAAGGTAATGCCAATACCACATAGTCAAAAAATAAAATAGGAAAGAAATGTTTTGTTTTTTATTCTTAGGAACCCAATGATGGTCAAGAAAAGATCATACTTCAAAATTGTTTTTGGGTAGTTAAGAAATAAAGTAAATTTATGTGTTTTTTGTACCCAAGCTTCTTATAGGGGAAATGGGAGAACATACACACAATTTTTCACACAAATAATAATGGAAATAACAAACCACTTAAGATAATAATTAAAGGCATGTGATATTTAGAATATCAAGTCAAAGTGGTTGTTCATTGTTAAGCACTAAATAAAAAAGTTGAATGAAATTTTTCTTATGAGACTATGTAAAATACTTTTAAATATATCAAAACATATAATATAAATGATTAATAATTTAGATAATGAATTTGGTTATCAAGATGAATTTGATTTATACATTTTTATGTCTCATGAAAATTTCATACAAAGTGATCACACTATTTAACGTGGTCATCCAATAAATTTCGAGTCAATCTCAGCATTCTACAAGGTGTTAAAGATATAAATTTGGTGATTTCACCTATTATCAAGATGAACCCACAAATTACTAGATGATTTTTCCATTTTAAAAAATGACCCAATAGAAAATATAATTTCCCTTATAGTAGGTGTATTTTTTCAATATGTAGGAAAAATTAGTAAAATATAGAATAGAGACTTCATCATTTAGTAGGGTGATCCCTATAATTTCTAGTCAATACCACCATTTTTAAGATTTATTCCATTGAACTAAAAAAATAAATAGATAAAATAGAGAGTAGTATAGTTTTATCCCACCAATTCATAGGTTGAAATCATGTTTTACGTGAGCAATATCATAAGTCCATAGGGTGATCCCACTCATAACCAATAGGTATAATAAACAAAGGTTAAAATAAAAAGGGAAAATTAATCCAAAATAGCCATCAAATTTTATACTTATAATACTAGGAAGATTTCCAAGGAGTTTTATGGGGTGTGGAATCCCACAAGGCATGCCAAATTTAGAGTAAGATTAAAAAGTAGATTATTCCATTCGTTAGTGATAAAAATAAAAAACTAACATCATGAACTAACATACTAATCCTAATGCCTCGGTTGGGCAAGGTCTATGATGTAGATAAACAAACAAAAAAGCATAAACAAGACAAGTTATACCTTCCCCATAGAATTTAATATCAAAGCTGACCCATAAGCATGATCGTGCCTATATATAGAGCTCAAAATATTTAACAATGTCATTAAGAAAGTGCCTCCAATATTTTCTCAAAAACTGTTGGATTGGTTTGTGAATGAATTAGAAGAATCAATGAATATTTGTGATTAATTTCTGCATGATTTTTTTTCACTAAAAATCTTATTGTAAGCATGTAATGGCCTTTGTATTTATACATTTTGTAGATTAATTTTGATCCTGACATCTAGATCAAGATGTATGGCTATAAATGGATTCAATTTTTAAGGTAAATGTATTGATTATTTTAGAAAAAATGGTACATTAATAAGGCATGGATTGCCTTAATTTAGAAATTTATCTTCATAAATACTTAGTGCATGACAACATTCTAATGATTTCATGATGAGGTCATAATTCAAATATTTATTGAGTTTTAAATATGACATAGCTAGATAAATAACTCATTTCCATCAATTTTTAGTTTAGCCAACTTATTTAATTTGCTTATCTATTCAATCTAGATTAGCCTTTAAGTATTTTTTGTAATGTTGAAATTTGATTATTTCTCTTTAGTTAATTGACATTAAATGTTTCCTACATAGTGGTAATTTGAATCATTTTGAATTGAATGAAGGTGATAGTTGGTTACACTTTTATGACCTAATAATAGATGCATTGCTATGACTCAAAAACTTCACATGATATATACAGATGAATTATAGCATTTCAATGGTGTTTAATCTAGTTTGTGCATTATTGTAGGAAGTCATTTTGACTTGAAATTTGAATAGAGTAATGGTGAAAATCTTTAAGTCTACACTAGATAGGTGAGAACTCAATAATATGTAGATATGATTCTTATCACTTAAAAGTGTACCCTTGCAATAATGTGTGCATGTTCTCACTCCTATTAACACAATGAAAAATATCCAAGGTGTGGTTGGCCTTATATTGGATATAATATCGATATGAAGGGATGGTTCCCTTGGGTACACTCATTTTATTCACTCTAAACTCTCTAGTTTGGTGATTTCTTGAATTTGAAAAGGGTAAAAGGAGAAATACACAAGTTAAAATTGAACATGAAAACTAAATATTTGAGGTGATACACAAATTTTAAATTAAATTATACCTATACTTGACACACTTTGAAAGATTAAGAGCTTGCACACTTTCACTTCATCTTCATACAATGCCTCTTACATCAGTATTTCATATAAAGGTCTTGATGAACACTCATACTAGCATGGAAGGAATGAACCTTGGTTGATTTCAATTTTATATTAGGTATACATCAAACTTAGACACTTAATATGGCCTTAAATAGTTTTTATTTGTTTCATAAAGGTGAAAATTTCAAACATGAAATAGGAAAAAAAATCATTTACTATGTTACATCAATGAACACAAGACACACTTCATGAAAATGGAGGAAAAATTAGCTATTTATTGATTCAAAGTTGATGTAGTACAAACATTTATATAGTTTATGTATATCCAAATTCCTAAAATCAAAAATGAATATACATATATGAAAGGAAAGAAGAGAGAGAGTAGATAAATCAGCCATAAACTAGGGATGAGATATCATGCTAACTCAACTTCACTCCTACTTTAACGCAATTTTCAACTCAATTGCGAACTTCCAAAATATAACCTATCATATCTTTATTTTAACCTCTCTTCTTGGAATATGGAATATGAGAGAGAAAGATCAACTTGTTGAATGATTTAAAAAGTCAAAGGTCTCATGAATGATTTGATGGTCTTCAATATTGAAGAGATCTTGATCATATTCAATTCACTCCTTTTGATCTTAAACTTAAATATTTAGATTGAATGAATCTTGAATTCTGATTTTATTTATCTAACTTCCATCTTAGAGTTTGATTTTAGTTATCTTGTTTACATCTTGGATGCATTTTTCTTATTTTTGATTTTCCAAAATTACTTCAAGGGGGGAATAGTAGGATAGAGATTTCATGTTTATTGTTTAAGGAATATCTTCCATGAAAATAGGGCCTCAATATTTAACCAATACTTCAACTCAATTCCTCCATTCTTGCATGTTTTGATCTCCACCTTTCTAGGGTTTCTTGAAGGCTTATTATCGTTTGATTTAAATTTTTATAAATTTAGCTCAAATTGCGTGTAGATGGAGAGAGAAGGTATTATTTAATGCATGTATACTCATTATTAACCTTTATTTAATTTTTAAAACAAACACTTAACCCTTTCTTAATCTCCAAATAGCTACGAGTACGTGTTTGAGTAGGTAAGGTTGTTGAATGCATAATGCATTGATTAAGCTTGTGAATTATTTTATTACTCAAAATTAGAATAGAAAAGAGAGATATTATATTTATTTTTTGAAAAATCCATGAAATATACTTACTAAAATTTCATTATTTTATGTACAATCATAACTCTTCATACTGGTCCCTCTTGGATATGCTCATCTTCTATAGTTTGGCAGGCTTCTTGAATGCACCATGAAAACCTATAACTTGATGAATTTTAATTATTTACGGATATAATTAGTCTAATTATTATTTTAAAATTATTACTATGGTGTGAAATACCTTAAAACAAATTTTTAGCTCTAAATTCTACATACAACCTCCAAAAATGCTCTTTTGTGCTTTATAGGATTTAAGAAACCCTAATTTAGATTGAGGGGGTATAAAATCAGTTATAGACCTAAAAAATAACTCATAATATGATAATTGGATATTTATCAATGTTTCATACTTTTAAAATCTTTAAAATATCAAAAAAAAAAAAAAATCAAAACTCACAAATAAAAATTCACAAAAAATTGTTTGCTTACTACCCGCGAGGTGACTTGGGGATGTTTTTATTTTATCTAAACTTATATTGAGTTTATTTTAACTTTAAAATAGTTAATTAATAACTTTAAATATGTTATACATGCTATAAAATCATTTTTTGTCCTTGGAAGGACCTAAAACACTCATTTCTAGATCTATTTGTGACCAGATTAGTGAAAACCCCTTATTTCCTTCATAAACAGACCTATGTTTTGCCATTTCATCTATAATAATGTATATTAAGTACATAAAACAAAATTTAAATTTTTAATAATATATAAATAGATATCAATGTAAAATTTTAGGAGTTTTCATTAAATAAAACTCAAAATATGCACTTTTTAAGTGTTTCCTACCTTGCACAATCTTATTTCTAAATGCATATAGGTCTATGCGTTACCATTTTTTTGAGTTTTATTTATCATAAATACATATTTATTTTTTAATGATTAACTTTAATAACATATATAATCATTACAATAATTTTATATTCTCAAACAATCACTTAAACCTCTCAAAAATGCATTTTCTTACTATCTCACTTGTATGCTTGAAACCCTACACCCTGTACCTTTACCTTTCTCCATTATTTTACCAAAAATATTGATTTATAAATTTATATTAATATTATTTATTCTTAATTATATTTCACACAACTTTTTATTTTTTACAAGGAACTAAAAAATACCAACATATTGCCTAAAACTAAGCTATTGGGGTTTTTGAGCACCTTTCCTTGTTAACAATTTTTCATAAAGTTAAGCCCCTTAAACCTAAAAAAAATTCATATAATATTAAGGTAATATGATAAAATATATTACAATAATAAAATTTTAACCTACTCTCATTCTCCTTCATGAAATGAACATTTTAAAATTTCCCTTACCAACTTATAACTAGCTAGTTAGAGGAATAAAATAAACTTTTGCCAAAATTTGGACCTTAGAGTTATTCCTAAGCATGGTTAAGTATTTATGAAGGATTTTTTATTGAATTTTTTGAATATTAACTTCATGAATGGATTATTCTTGAAAATTTACACATGAGAAACCTTGAGCAATGGTGGTAAAATTTGTCAATATTCTTGGTGACTTTGTTGGGATGTTCGCCTACTAAACACTCAAGACTAGTAGCCTTAATCATTGGGCTATAGAGTCATGAAAATATAACCAAATATGAAACTAAATTTTTTCTAAATAAACTCAAATACATGTGCATAATAACTTATGAAATTATAACCTAATATAACTACCAACTTGAAAATGTGCAAGACAACACATAGAAGAAAGTGAAAACTAATATTCATATGTACAGAAAAGAAACTATCTTCAACAAAAATTCTTAATAAGAATAAAATTAAATAGGTTTTAGATATATTCACCATATATATTGGTTATTTTTAAGTTTTTGTGAATATTTTAGCTTTATATTGTGGAAGGACCACTCTAAAGTGAGTCAAAATTTATGTGCCTTCCTGATTTTGCTATATCCTCATTCCATTTGAGAACTAAGACACCTTCCTTGAATCTCCTTGAATATTATATTATATAAAATATTTTATTAACTTTTATTTATGCATATATATATATATCTAACATGGAATGATTTTTTAGTTCATCTAACTCCATATGTTTAGCATATCTCACTTTCATAGGCTCACTCTCTAATAATTACCTCTGATGTATTATCTCCAAAGTATGGATCTCAAGTGAGGTTAGAAATATAAATTCTCTCCCATAAACTATAATGTATCATTAACTAGAAATGTAACTTTTTAATGTGATTTTATCATCCCACAAATAATATTTTAACTTTGAATCCCATGTCCTTTAATTGTCTTCATTGGTTCTCCTATTGACCTTCAACAAGTTTTTGTTAGTAGACACAACAAGGAAATTTACTTATGGATAATAATTGGAATAAGTGATAAGATAAACACTATTTTGGACAGCCCATTTAATTATTTTATCACCTATGAATTACATATCATTGTCTAAAATTATAGTGGAACACTAAACCTTGGGATAAAACCTTCATAGAAGTCCAAGATACTAGATTCATTTGCTCATTTTAAAGCCACTACTTTTGTCCATATAATAAATTAATATGTGGATATAAGTATCAAATTGTATCCCATGATATAATATGGATTGATGAGACCAATAAAGTCCATACCCCATTGGATAAAGGGATGATCTACCGAAATAGGTTAAAGAGGTAAGGTAGCAAGATTTTCCTATATTGAAAACAATGCACACTTCTTTCACTTTATTACCCAATCATTAAAATATTTGAATATGTTTAGACAATAATATCCACCCCTAATGATTTTCAAGGATATTTTACTTTCTAAAAAGTGGCCTCCACCTAGTCCATCATGAAATTCTTCAATTAATATTTCAACTTGACTTGGAGCTATGCATCTCAACAACATGTTATTAATATACTTTTCAAATAATACACCATGAACAAGAAAAAAAGGAATATAATGAACCATAAATTACCTTCTCTTTGAACCACTTAATCTTGGAGTATACATACCACTATTAAGGTACCTTTTGATATCTTGAAACTAGATTACTGAAGGTGTATGATTGGCTATAATATCTTCATCATTCAAGACCAAAATTAACTATTTTTTTTCCTAAAAATATTGAGCCAAGTGATCACACAACCATTTTAATCTAATCATCTTGGTTACCCTTATTAACACATCATATTTTATGACCCTTTTTATCTATCATACTCTATTTTCACTTATGTCCTTTTTCAAAAATAACTTTTTGATGTTAGGATGGGGAACCATCACATGGATATTGTTGTTATATAGTAGGTGCCTAAACTTTTTGAGACATTTTATTATGTAAATCACATGTTTATATACATATGTGTACCTTGTTTCATACTCTTTCAAGCCTTAGTCCAAAAAAAGTAATTGGATGCTCCAAACTTTGTTAATTTTGTTGTGTCAATATTCCTAAAATTTTATCAACATTAGTATATGAATACAACACAAAATTATTTGAAAAATTAGGATTTATGAGAGTGGAATACTATCAATAGATTGTTTTATTTCTTCAAAACTTTTCATACCTTGTTTTATACCTTCCTTGGTCCAAGTAAAATTCTAGTTTTTATTTGGCATAGCTATAAGAGGCCTTGAAATACTTTAAAAATTATATATATATATATATATATATATATATATATATATATATATATATATATATATATATATATATATAAATTTAATTTTTCTAGGGAATATATTCAATTATTTATTATTCTTAGGCAATGATAATGCAGGAATAAAATCTATATTTTTTGGATCAATATTCAAACCATGTGTAGAAATAACATGAATAAGGAGTTTACCTTAATATACTAAAAACAAAACCTTCTTTGGGTTAAGATAAAAATCATATTACCTAAATATCATAGATACATCTCTAATATGAATCATTCAATCACTTTAATTCTTTGAAAAAACTATAACATCATCTAAATACATAAGAACAAACCTATTAATCACACCTTTGAAAGGCCACATCCATGGCTCTTTGGAATGTTTCTCCTATATTGGATAAATAAAATTTAATTTTTATATATGTAAAGGCGACCCACTTACTGGTGAAGCTTTTTTTTAATGGATCCACTTCCTTCACAAGTATTTGGTTATACCCACTATAACCATCTAGTAATTAAAACCTTTTTGAATTAGCCACTAACTACAGTATTTATTCCATTTATGTAATGGGTAATGATACTTGAGTGAGGAATTGTTTATTTAATGTAAGTACACAAAAAATATAATTTATCTATTATTATTCCTCATGAGAACAAAATTATCCACCCAATGTTGGAACCTTCGATGAAAATAGGGCTTCACAAGTTGATTGACAAAGTTCTCCACCATTGGTCAAGGTTGCTCATGTGAAAGTTTTTATGAATACTAAATTAATGTATTTAAGATTAAAAAATGTATAAAAAATATTATAAATATTTTAATAATGATAAACCATGCTCAGGAATAGCTCTAAGATCTAAATTTGGGCAAAAGTTTATTCTATTTCTCTAACTACCTAGTTAGAAACTAGTAAGGGAAATTTTTAAATATTTGTTTCATGGAGGAGAAGAATATTTGGTTAAAATCTTAATATGGTAATACAGGGTAAAATATTACATTAATTTATTTAAATCTATACGAGATTAATTTTATGATCAATTGTTAAGAAGGAAAGGTGCTCTAAAACCCTTTTAAAACCCTAATGGCTTGGTTTTAGTCAATATGTTTGTATTTTTGAGTTAATTGTTAAAAATTAAAAGTTTTTTTAGATATAATGGTGCATAAATAGCATTAATATACCTTAATTATTAAAAAAATTAAGGAAAATAATGGATAAATGTAAAGGTATAGGGTGCAGGGTTTCAAGCATGCAAAGTGAGACAATTAGAAAAGGCATTTTTTGAGAGGTTTAAGTGATTATTTTAGAATGTAAAATAGTTTTAATTATTATATGGGTTTTAAATTTCATAATTTAAAATTAATTAGGTCTTTATTCCTCATAAAACTTAATAAATGGGCAAAATATAGACTTACATGCATTCAAAAATGAGATTGTGCAAGCTAGAAAACATTAAAAAGTGCATACTTTGAGTTTTAATATATAAAATATATTAAAATTATACATATAGGTCTATTTTTATGACATTTTATTTTTAAAATTGGTTTTATGTGCTTAATTTACATTAGGAGAAATGAAAAGGCAAAACATAGGCCTATTCATGAAGGAGATCAAGGGTTTTTACTAATTTGCTCACAAATGGAATTATAAATGAGTGTTTAAGATTTTTAAAATGGGAAAAATAATTATATATGGAGTATAAATAATTTAAATTTCTTAATTAATTCTTTTAAAATTAAAACCAATTCAAAATAGGCTTAGACTAAAGAAAAATCTGCAGGTCACCCTATATGTTACAAGTAATCACTTTTTGTGAATTTTTATTTGGGAGTTTGATTAAGAGTTTTTGAGTGTTTGAATTTTTTATAGGATTAACCAATTTATACTTATAAAATTAGAATATTATGAGTGTCTGGTGAGTCATATAACTAATTTTAGACCCCCAAATCCAAATCAGGGTTTCTTGAGGTCTAAAGAGCACAAAAGAGCATTTTTAGAGGTTAAAAGTGGAGTTTGGAGATGAAAATTTGTTTGAAGGAATTTTAAACCATGTTTATTATTTTAAAATACTATTTTTATTCCTTATATATTTAAATAATTAAAATTCATCAAGTTTTAGGTTCTCACGGTATATTTAAGAAGCTTGTCAAACCATAGAAGATGAGCATATCCAAAAGGGACTAGTATGGAGAGTTGTGATTTTCAATCAGATAATGAAATTTCATAAAGGATATTTAAAGGATTTAAAATATATATATAAATCATATATCTCTCTCCTTTTATTCCATATTTTAAGAATAAAATAATTCACATGCTTAAATAATGCATTGTGCATTCAACAGTCTTGCCTAGTCAAACACATGTGCTCATAGCTATCTAGAGATCACAAAAGGGTTATGTGGTTGATATGAAAATAAATTAAATGTAAATAATGAGTTTTAATTCATGAAATAATACCTTATATCTCATTATATTCCCCATTTGAGCTTATTTAAAAAAAATCAAGTCAAACTACAAAGAGCCTTCAAGGAGCCCTATAAAGGCAGAGATCAAAACATGTAATAATGGGGGAGTTTATTTGAATTATTGGTCAATTATTGAGACCCTATTTTCATGAAAGATACTCATTAAACAATAAAAATGCAATATTTATCCTACTATTCCTCTTTGGATTAATTTAAGAAATTAAAAAATGATAAACATGCATATAATATGCAAACAAGATAACTGAAGTCAAACTCCAAGATGCAAGTAAGGTAACTATAGTAAAACTTCAATATTCATTAAAGATAAAAAGTATTTAATTATAAGATCAAAAATAATTAATTGAATATGATCAATACCTCTTCAATATTGAATACTGTTAAAGCATGCATGAGACTTTTGAAATTTTAAAGCATTCTCTCTCTCTCTCTCTCTCTCTCTCTCTCTCTCTCTCTCTCTCTCTCTCTCTCTCTCTCTCTCTCTCTCTCTCTCTCTCTCTCTCTCTCAGAAGATAGGTTAAACTAAATATATGGTATTTTTGAATTGGGAAGTTGGTGATTGATTTAGAAGTTGACTTGAAAATTGAGTTTAAGTAGGAGTGAAATTTAATTATCATAATGACTCATCGATAATTTAGGGTTGTTTTTTCTTCTCTCTCTTCTTTTATTTCATATATGTATACTCATTTTTTATTTTATTGGATCTGATTATGATTTGAATATATATAAACTATGTCAAAATTTGTAATACATCACCTTTGAAGTAATAAAGATCTCATTTTCCTCCATTTTTAAGGTGTTCATGAAGTGTGTGCCTTGTGTTCATTGATGTAATTTAGTGAATTATTATTTTTCCTATGTTCATGTCTAAAATTTTCACCTTTATGTAGAAATTAAGAACTATTTTGGGTCATATTAAGTTTCTATGTTTAATTTATACCTAATCTAGAAGTGAATTCAACCAATGTTCATTCCTTCCATGTTAGTGTCAGTGTTAGTCAATACCTATATATGAAGTGTTGATGTAAGATCCATTGTATGAAGATGATGTGAATGTGTGAAATTAATTAATATTCTAAATGTTGTCATGTATAGCCATAATTGACCTTAAAATTGGTGTATTTCCCCAAATTTTTGGTTTTCATGTTCAATTTCAACTTGTGCATGCTCCTTTTACCCTTTTCCTGATTAAGAAATCACCAAATTAGCTAGTTTAGAGAGAAGTATGTGAATGTACGAAATTGAACTAGCCCTTAATCTAGATCTTATTTCCAATATAATTCTACTCATAACTTGGAGAGTTTTCATTATGTCAACATGAGTGAGAACAGGGACACATTCTTGTAAGGGTGTACTTTTATGTGATAAAAATGATGAGAATCAAAAAATGAGAATGGTTGAGAAATACCTTAGAATAAGGGAAGAGTCCATTTATATAAATGATACGAGCATACTTGGAGGAAGGTACTGGCATGAGGTTGAATATTTCATAAAGAAAAAACACTCCAAAGTAATAATAAAAAAACCATAGATTTGGATTAGGATCTAAAAAGATATGAAGCGAAAATTAGATGTCAAGATACTAGTGGAGTGGTACCTAATACCCCTAATCTCAACACATAAAACCAAACATATTTATAAGATTTAGAAGATATATTACAAGATACACTAAGATTGGAGGTTGAAGAGGTGAAAATAAGGACTCTACTTGAGTAGGTATTTTATGAACTCCTATTTGAACTAGAAATAATGATGTCAATATGGACATTACCTAGGCTAAAAAGTCTTGGGATAGGATATTATATATTAGTATTTTGTCTAATATTTTTGACCACAGAAGGAGGCAAACCCTTATATGTTCTCAAGGAAAACTACCTCCTAATATAGGCCATGATCACATTAGTTCAATAAATCTACTATATAAACATACTAAAATTTGCCACAACTAGCTTTTAACTGGACTTTAGACTGATTCCTACCAACCATTATAAATTAAGCCTAGGAATCAGTGAATTTCCCATATTTTTTTGTGAATCATTCATTATAAAATAGAATCATGTGAAGGCATCCCTATTTGGGATACTAGATTGTATACAATAATAAACTCTCACAAATTCATCCCTAATCACCTTGTTGCATAACAAATGTCAATTTATCTTGTAGACCCTTTAAGTGGGGTACTTGATCAAATATTGAAAGATTAAAAATGATAATCAAATTAAATTGATTAATTAAATAAGATTAAAGGCTTATTTGAATTATCTAATGGAAATTAATGAATATCTAAAAATAGAAATTCCAAAAATCAAAATATCAAGCCTTTTCATCATTACCTTTATGAGTTGTCAAGATTTTTTAAAATGTCCTAGAAATATAATTTGAGATCCATGCCTCATAATTGAAAATCATAATTACATGACAAATATTAACTCATCTGGAGTTAGTTTCAAGTCACCTAGGGTTATTTTTAACCAATTCCAAGCTTGAACTCAACCTTAACTCACCTTGGCTAAGATTTAATTATTGAGGCTATAAATACAAGGTCATGCCTATTCATTTATAATATTGTATATTGTAGAGTTACTATGCAAGATTTCCTCTATAAACCTCATGCAAGTTACCATGCCCAAATGTTAAGCTAAGAAATCAAATCCATGGTTTCAAGGAGAGAAGGAGATAAGAAAGCTTCATTGTCAAATACTTCTTCATGAAAAATATGAGCAAACCATTCAAAAATACATTTGGAGCTCCAAGGAAGGTGAAAGAGTGTGTTCTTTTATGTTTTTGTTGTGCTTTAATATGTAGTTTTTTACCTAAGATCTCTCTAGTGTCTATGTTATAAGTGCTAGTATTTTAGTGTCCTTTTTTTAGTTTTATTTCTTGGACTAACATGAGACTAATATCCTCTATATGTATTCCTTTTCAATAAGTTGGAATGCCCGATGAGACACTTGTTGGCATGCTAAGATAATTTAGGTATAGACTTATTTGTGAAAAGCACTTTAGTTGGTGACATTTTCAATGTCCTAGATCTTCAAAAAATGTCTACTACTTATATATAGAATAATGTGCCAAACATGATGAATACACATAAGTATCATCCAAACCAAGCCAAAGTGGTTTAACTACACCAATAACTAGTCAAAAATAATTTCCTTTAATTAATACCATGAGTGATTTGCAAAAACAAGGGGCCAGAACTCCTATGCCCTAATGACAAGTTACCTCTATTCCTCAGCCATATAGTTCTTCAAGCATGCAACCATATATATTAAGGAAAAAAATTCTAACTCATGTCTTACCTCAACACAAAATTGTGAATTCTACTCCACCTCAATAGGTGATGACTAACATTCTAAAATAATAAGATTAATTAAATATACCAACATAGCAGAGAAAAAACATTATGCCACCTCAACAAGGGTAACAAATGTTTTACCGCATCAGGTAGTGACAAGTGTACCTAAATTTTCATAAACCAACATACCTTTACAATCATTATTTTTTTATAATCAACAATATATGTCCATTGGTCAATGATAAATGTTGAACACTCTACAAGTTTCTACTTTAAAACAAGTATTTATGTAATAAAGAGGTACCATTGCATGTGGGACAACATGTTGATAAGGAATACATAGAGAGGAGGTTAGTCTTATGTTATTCCAATAAGTAAAACTAAAAATAACACACTAAAATCCTAAAACCTCTATCATAGACACTAGGGAGATCTTAGGTAACAAAAATACATATGAAATCACAACAAAAACATAAAAAAACATACTCTTTCACCTTCCTTAGAGATATAAATGTCTTGTTGAATGGATTTCTTATCTTGTGCATCAAGAAGTATTTGAAAATGAAGTTTACTTGACTCCTCTCCTTGGAACCTTGGATTTGATTACTTGGCTTAATATTTGGGCATGGTAACATTACTTGCATGAGTATTATAGATGAAATCTTGCATAATAAGTCTATAATATCCAAGCTTATAAATGAATAATCATGGCCTTGTATTTATAGCCTCAAGAATTAACACTCACCTAAGGTGATTTAAGGTTGATTTTAGGCTTGGAATGGGTTCAAACTAGCCCTAGGTGAGCTAATAATAACTCAAGTTGAGTTAATAGTTTTCATGTAATTATGATTTTTAATTACTACACATAAATCTAAAATTAAATATTTTAATATATTTTGAAAGAGCTTGATAACTCATAAAGGCAATGATGGAAGGACTTGATATTTTGTTTTTTGGAATTTCCATTTGTATATATTCATTAATTTCAAATAGATAATTTAACTAAGTGTTTAATCATGATTAGTTATTTAATTAAATTTGATTATTATTTTTTCTCTTTCAAGATATGATCAAGTGCCCTGCTTAATGGGTCCATAGGCCAAATTGATAATTGTTATGCTACAAGGTGATTAGGGATAAATTTGTGAGAGGTTATTATTATATATAAGATAGTATCCCAAATAGGGATGCCTCAACACATTTATAGGCTTTGATGAATTTTGCATGAATTTTTTTTTGATGTTTAGTGATTCCTAAGATTAATTTGTAAAGGTTAGTAGGAATTAGTCTAAAGTTTGATTGAAAACTAGTTGTGGCCAGTTTTATTTGTCTACATACTATGCCCTAGATCTAAACCTTTTAGAGTACTATAAAATGGGAGAATCAAATTACCATGTGAATTGGTGAAATCTCATTTTAAGTTATAAAAATATTATATAGTTAGAGTAGAAGACACATCAATTTTATACCAATTTATGAGGGTGAACATAGACTTAGTACCATAAGTCGATCTAATATAGATAATCATGGACTTCCCAATATCAAGACCAAATTTATGGGGTAGTTTGATTTCCTAAAGATGGAACATTAAGATGATGTCTCATTTAAGGACATAAATCAAGAGGATTCATATAATATACATGCCTATGAAAAAAGTTTTAATACCTTGGTATCAAAGTTATCATATGCCCTCTAGCCACTAGAGCATGCTCAATTTTTTATTAGTGGACTTCTTCTTATTGATATGATGTACTTTGCCCATTATTGAATTTTGTGATCCCTAATAGGTACTACAATCTATGATCAGATCTAAAGTCATGAAATAGATGGATGAATAAACTCAACCAAACATAAAAACACAAATTTCAATGATGATGTAGTAGTTTTATCAAGTTATAACTACACAGTGTTATAATGAGGGATAATGATGGTGGCCCTAGTATATATGGTGCATGTAAGTTATCACACATTAATGATCAAAATATTAGTGATAGTACAATGAGTATGGGTCATGAAAGATGGTATAAATGAGAAGGATAAGTGTCATGAACTACCAAGGTGAATCCACATATAAAGGTCACCTTGTAATGGGGTTGAAGAAACCAATGGCCCCATCTATACTCATGTTATAAGTGTGGACTGATGGATAATTTGTAGTGAGACTTCCCACCCATCCTTTGTGTCCATATTAACAAAAAACACATAAGTTTGAAGATTTTATTGACCTATATGTTAATATTATAGTATAATTTAATCTTATGAAGACATATAGCAAGGCATGCCATGCACATAAATCCTTAAAGAAACTTAGGGGTAGCACTACACCCTAGCTTTAGAAATATAAAAGCACAATATAGATAGATTTTTTCTCACATAATAACCCTTATGAGAAGGTATAATAGTCTATAGTGTTTCAAAAGTATAAATGCATCACCAAAGCCTTATGAAATGAGCTATAGTTATCCTAGAGGAGATAAAAATTACTTCATGTATAAATCCATACAATTAGAGCATAAATGGATGTCCCTTATGATCAATGTGGTTAAGAGATCATAAGGCCTAAGATAATTAATATTAAGTGCATGAGAGTAGGTACTCTTATAATAAATATAATAAGTTCCCCATGTGTGAGGGATGGGAACATAGTAAAGGATTGTGCCCTGAATAAGGATTCCATCATAAGTGACACTAAGAATGTGATACCTTTCATTGGCTTTACTCAATATGCAAGAAATATGTGACCTAAATTAGTGATAGATGAGATTAAATTTCCCCCTTAGATATATTAATATTTTGGGTAAGATTATCAGTGATGTAGTGTGGTTTGATTCAACTTCCCCATTTACTTTGACTTACAATATGAACTAGTTTAGACCCTGAGTGAATAACTAGTAGCATATGGTCATGGTCATGTATTTCTAAGGATAACACCCCAAATGAATAGTAAAACACCCCATATATCAACACCACTTCATAGATATAAAAGTTTCATCCACTAATTAATCCCATTTCTATTCATGTCCTTTGAGTTAGGATTACAAGACTAGAGATGTATCAGTCACTATATGCACCCAGGGTGAGAAAGGTGCCCCAAATCATAAAGGAAGGGATATCTAAAGTTTTTTATTCCATATAAATTCAATTTTACTAAATAAATATAAAGTATTTCTATAATGTATTAATATCTACTCAACATGAGTTTAAGCCCCTCACCTACTGGTACCCTAGAAGTTTTTGGCTTTCATTGACTTGGGTCATAAGAAATTTTAGAGCCATTATATAATAAAGTGTTCAATACCATCATGTAATAAGGATTATTTTTCCATTATTCCACCTATTTTTATTTTTGGTAGAAGTTATTTTGGGTAATAAGACATGCTAACCTCTTAATATGTAGTTAAATGAGTCAAATAGGGACTTTATCAAAATAGTCATCATGTTACAAGAGGAGAAAAAAGTCTTCTAAAAAAGACATCTAGAATGAAAGTGAATAGGAGGAGATGTTGGAAATAACATGGAAAGAATAATATCATATGGAATGAGTTGGTATGTTGACAAATTTAAATATTTTAATGAGAAAGGATATGTATCACATTACTACATAAAGAAAAGGCATGACCAGTTATCCATCTCGATGGAAATAGGAATGATGATTATTGAACTAACATACACAAAGACTAACATGATCTAAGGCCTTCTCTAGAGTATTACTATCAAATCTAAGTGGTGAGGGAAATGAATCAACTAGGGAAGGATAAGTGTGAGAAGGATTGAGGTGTGTAAAATATCTACCACCTATCAAAATTTCAAGTTTAAAATCATGACTTAGATAATATACCATATACATCAAGTAGAATTATGTTCAAATATGGATAGTTCTCAACCTATAAGTTAGATTAGTTGTTAACTCATTTTTCACCTATATATGTATGGATGTATGACCCATAATACAAATTTCCAAATAGGATAAAAAGTTAAATATACCATTGATAACTTAAAAAGGTATCCTTGAGAGGATTTATATTTAATATATAGTAGAAAAAATAAATACATAGGAGGAATGAGGAAATCAAACCAAGAGGTTCAAGGATTCAAAGAGAAATTTTTTTCATGTGGATATAAATAAATTTATTTTAAGGAGGTTTTGGAATGTAAGATACCTTTTCTGATAGGATACCATAGGAAAACTAGAGACCTACAAATAGCAAAAGGAGAAATAAAGAGCATGTTGGTTAAAAGTAAGAGTTGAATAAAATATAACTTTGGATGGAGTCTTGGGAATCTATTATAAATATATTGTTAGATAATAGATAGTGTGGGAAAATATGAATATGTATTAAGAGGATCAGGAACATAAAACTAATATGAAGTAGTGGAAATAATGGGTCAAATTTTATGAGTGTAGACACATGATGAGGAGAATTGGTCACACCATGACCCAAGTATGTGCATAATGGTGTTGTGAAACTAGAGGAACTAGTTATTTTGAGGAGAAGATTAAGTGGTGAGATAAGTAAAGAAGACTAGAATAATATATGATACGATTCCAAGTAGCATTTACCCAGACTCATTGGGAGATAAAAGGAAGTCCCTAGGCATTATCATTGGATGAGTTGAATCATGAGTCCACCCTAGTAGGTTTTCATAAATATTTAAAGAAACCCCAATAACATACTATGAATGGCATGTAACCATTCAAATACATGCATATTATTTTACCTCTCCAAATATCTCTAGTTGAATGTTCGATACCCTAAGCAACTAACATTCAAATCAAGGACATTATAAATGATATCCAAGTGCTTAGATGCATTAGGTAGCATATACCATCACAGGAATATACACAAATAATGGTTGTTGAGAAGTGAAACATGGATAACAAGTGATAGGAATAGGACATGTAACCTTTCATAATGATCTAAAGTTTTTCTCTATATGTAATCATGATGACAACATTGAATTAATACTTGAACCTTGGGTGTGAAGAGGGAAAGGTCAAAGGCTCTAAGTATTCATATTATTTGGTGAAAAGGGGATTGAGACAATAGGATGAGATGGAAATAGATCAACTATATGGTATAATAAATAATATTTCATGTATATATGCCACCTAAAATAAGAGAAGCATCTCATAAAGAGTCTCATAGAAAAGGCTTACAAAATTGTATAGTCCTAGACAAAGTAGCTGCTTATGACAAAGCTTTGAGGGTAGTTAGATTTTATAAATAATGAATTCAAAATAATAAATCATTATACAAGGATAAATAACTAGTTTAGTGTGGGGTAATTTGTACCTATAAGACTATCTAAGTACCAAACAAACACATCCTTTCACACTTCAAGTGAGTACAACACCACTAGATAAGAGGTGAATGCAATCCAAACCACATAAATTATGTGGGTAACTTACACAAAATATATAGAAAATTATGTGTCAGTTATCAGAACCATTTAAACATGTGATACATTATAAAGTGGTAATACCTAGGGAGACATAGAAACATGGACCCAAGAATTAGAAATGGTATTATGTGGGAAAAATACAAGAGGATTGGCTATCTCTAGATCTTACCATGGAGTTATGGTGGTATGTTGGTAGATGATGTGGTAGTTAGCATCGATCTAAGTTGTAAATTCAAATATGGTATTGATTAGTAAACGTTTTATGAGGAGGATGAGGAGGAAGTGGAGAAGATATCAGTCAAAAGAGAGAATCTAATTGATGAAGTAGAGAATAAGAGTGATATATAGTAGAGATTGAGATCCTAAAATCCATAACATAGATAAGTAGGGTAAAGAACTTCCATTATATTTTGCTATGGAGAGATAAGATCTATGAATAAAATTTATATTTTAGAGTGAGATCACTTGGTGTGATGCATGAAATAATTTTTTCCCTTATATTCAATAGAGAGTGGTTATAATAATGAGAATATATTGAATGCTTATCTATTGTGTGATTGTCTAATAGAATTTGTGTGTGTTCCCTAATTTATATAGTTATCTCCCTCTCCTGCTCCTCTCATACATTTTCATCACATTATATGAAACTAACATGACCCCATCCTAGATCGTATATTCCTTCACACCTTGGGTGAGCTTTACAAACTTTATTCTTTGTGTGATATGCTAGTGTGGGAAATGGTATAAGGTGTGTTGAGCTAGAATATTAGAATAACGCATGTATTATTACATCTAAAGGTTCAAAAATATTACACCAAAATTTATCTAACCTACCAAAAACAATATATATATATATATATATATAATTTCATAATAAAATTATTACATCATGACCCAAGAGCCATTATGCCAAATATGGCTTGCGCCAACAAAAATTGAAATTCCCATGGAACATTCCATAGGTGAAAGGTTAAAATTTATATCCTAGCAATCCTTGGTAATGACTATTATGTTAAATTATAGGGCATACACCATCCATGAAGCCATCATATTTATGTTTCATAGTGTTGTGTTTTGTTGGAATGAAACACCCTCTTTACTTTGGATTTCATAGATGTGTCTGGCATACAAGACTTGTTTTTAACTAAGTAATTTTTAATTTGGAACACTTTTGAATGATTATAATAATTTTCGTGACTTGTATTGATGGATCAAAAATCACCCCTATCTTTGGTGTGATGAAAAACATCTAAACCTTGGCATTTTGGGAAGGATTGATTGTGGCATGTGGGGCCTTTAAAATGCTATATATCTAGTGTCTTAATTTCACCATGACATATCTCAGCCACTTTATTTTTTGATGGGTTTATAATTATCACATGTGACCTTACACATATTTCTAAATTATATTTTAATTACACTACACCACACCTTATTTCAGTGACCCCATATGATTCCTTCACCCATCAGTCACCAACTATAATAATAATTATAGGTGGACTAGACATTATCCCAATTCAATATTCCCCACTTAGATTTAAATTATATATTACATGACATGGATAATTTAAATCTAAGTGGGGAATATTTAATTGGGATAACGTCTAGTCCACCTATAATAACACAAATATTGTTGGTGACTGATGGGTGAAGGAATCATATGGGGTCACTGAAATAAGGTGTGGTGTTATATATATATATATATATATATATATATATATATATATATATATATATATATATATATATATATATATATATATATATATATATATATATATTGTTGAATTTACCAACCAGTTCAACATTTTAAACATAAGAGGGAAAATTTCAATTTTCAATTGGATCACCATGTGCTTGGTTATATTTATAAAAATCATTTAACACTTCTTAAAACACATGTGTCCATTATTGGCATAGGACCAAAGTATTAAAAGTAATTTTGGCTAATTTTTATCTTAAAAAATCTCACTTATCTCAAAGTCTATATATAAATCAATATTATATATAACCGCCATAGGCTACACTCAGACATTATTTAGAATGAAAATTAAATTAAATCAAGGTTATATTAGAAGGATAACCATTTTTCCAAACATATTGTATGATAATATTCACCTTAACACTTGTGTCCACCAATATGTTAAATACCAACCATTCATTAATATCAACATTTATAATCAATTCCTAATCATAGGATATGTTTTGCATCATCCATATTTCATTCCCTCATGCTATATCTACTATAGGTACATCAATTGGATAATTTTATTCATACTTGGCCAATATTTTATTCAATATGTTAAAAAATTCCCTTATAAAATAATAGAACCAATATGTTAGAAACATCAATAACCTACTCTTCGGGCACCTAGAGTTCTCTTTAGGATTTTTCCTTTAAATCATAATCAATTTGATTCTCTCCCTATAAGTTTTTAATAACATCCAAGGTTTTATACATCACCTATTTATAAAATGAGTTGTATATGTAATATATGATGGGGGATTGTATGTGTGTTACCTTACCTTCAGGTCTTGGCTCATATATCTCCTAAACTTATCTTGGGGAGCCTTTAGAGTGCATAGTTAGGCCACTAGGAGTCATCACACCTACCTTCACTCCATCATTTTTATTTTTATATGCCTTATATTCCCATAGGTTTGAGTTACACATAAATATTATCATACCTTATCCCATCTTATGCTTAACCCTATTTGTGATTTTTCCATATAGGTATGGGCACTCTTCAAATTTTTTCCTTTGATGGTAATATGCACAATTAGTATATTGGGGTAGTTAAACTAGTATTGGTCTGGAGACCCATATTTATAACAAGATCTTTGTGGAAACATTTCACCTCTACATCCTCTACTATGGTACCTATAAACAAATTACCTTGGTTAGGTGGTCTACCATAACCTTAGCTAGATGGTACTACAATAATATGTCACATGCCTTACTCTCACACCTTATGGAGCTCATTAGTCACCCTCTATTATTCAATTTTATGGGTGGAGGAATCACAAATTCTAAAATGGAGTAAGAATTTTGTCTAATTTGGATAGCGTAAGAGTGGAAAGTTATGAATATAATGGCCTTCATGAATTTTTTTGCACAACGTAAGGACGACCCTTACATTATTCTTTGAATAAGAGTCTTTGTTATGTGTAATCACCAAAAATTTAGTATTTGAGTGATAAGAATGGTACTTGAGACTAATTATACCTAACTTATCCTTATACCTATCTTATAGCCTATTATCACACATATATAGACTTTGTGTGGGCCACTGACATACCTAGTCATCCCTAAGGTAGTCCTAGATGCTCATTTATTGATCTTGGTTGTTCATGTCTAGTGTTATATTGATTAGACACTAACTCCATAATAAGGACACTATCACTACATGTCACTAGTGTCCCAAAATTGGCACTAATGTTAGGGTAAAATATAGGGGTGAGTATTCATTAACTCATGAATATTCTAGATTTTTAATTTTCTTTTTAGTCATTTTTTAGGGTCATTACATAGGTCCAAATTTTCTAAAATTTAGGAATGTAAATTATTTTGAGGCTCAGCTCACCAATTTTTTACAAAAATTTCTTTTTTTACCCTTCAATTCACCACATATATATAGTACATAGGCTACCATGGTTAACCATTAAAATATACTTTCAACAACCACCCTATGATATCAAACAAGCACTCAACAATCAACAAGCCAAAATAAAATGATATAACCTACACTAACAAGTACCAAAACACCATTTGATAGTTTCTTCTATAAGTGATATTGGTAGTGTCTTTAGATAGTGTCATTAAAAAGCATGATTTGGTAGTGTCTTTCGATAGTGCCATTCAAAAGCACCATTTGGAAGTGTCTTTTGGTAGGTCATTCGACAATGTCTTTTGATAGTGTCATTTTATAGAACTATTTAACAATGTATTTTGGTAGTGTCAATCAACATAGACATTCATATTGAGCTTTTAATTCCACCCTTTAGTGACACATTTTGACATTTTATTTAGATGTTTTTATTTTAGTTCATTTGAATGATGGTATAGAAAAATAAAAAATAAATATTCTATGTCCTTGCACTCCTCTTGAATCTTCATGGATTTTACATCATGCATATAAGATTCACCATACATGAAAATCATTTTTACATATATTCTCTAAATAATTCCAAGAGTTTTTATCACCCACACAAACATCAAAATAATATAAATTCATAAATTTTATCCCTATAACCACTAAATGAAAATCAAATTCAATTTTTTTTTTCAAACTCAAAATAATTTGTGCACAATATAGGTTGTCAATCCTTATTATGCCCTACTTTTGTGTACTACCATCTACAATAGTCCTAATCTTAGATTACCTAGATTTCTAATCTAAATCACATTCAAGGCACTCAAGGCCACTATCATACTAGATTCAATTTCACTTACACTATCACTTAGGTGGGGAGAAATACATTGGTCTTGATCCCTCCTTAGACTATTGGTATGTAGGCAACTCTCTTTATAGTGGGGTGTTAAGGAAGTCTATCCTAGCTTACTAAAAACACACTTTTTTGGTCATGTCAACTAAATTACCTATATATGTGTGTGTGTGTGTGTGTGTGTGTGTGTGTGTGTGTGTGTGTGTGTGTGTGTGTGTGTGTGTGTGTATTAAGGATTAGGTATCACTCACTAAATCAATCATTATAAAGTGTTTTATGACTTGTGTATATAGGAAATACCTTAGATATCTAGACATAGGTGCACCTAGAATCTCAAGACAGTTTTACATAGAGGAAACTATTGGTAATATCAATACACTACCTCCACATTTACAGTAATGGTACCACTATCCAATTATGATTTTACTTTCTATGAGGGTTTTTGAAATTGGAATCTAGTTTGTGACACTCAAACTAGCTTCTACCCTAGTTCATAGCACCCAAATCACCTATCTCAATTTTTTATAGCTATGTTATTACTTACACTATTTATTATTATTTTTATAAAAGTTAATTCTAGTCAATTAAATAAAAAAATAATGTAAATATTTATTTCATATTATTTCCTTGATTCAGTCTAATTGTCTCTATAGGAAACTTAGGATTTACACTTATTAAGTCCTAAAAGGTTAAAATATTTGGTGAACCTGATATACTTAGAACATTGATCAAACCCTAGCCATAAATTATCCTAGGATTTGTATCCTTGTTTTTCCTATTATCATCGGCTAATTTAATTTTTTTATATTTCATATATTTTTTTTATCATCCCTATTTCAATTTGTTTATTATATTCCATCGAAAAAATTCTCTCTTACATTAAGAAGTGATAGGTTAGGTGGTAATCCTATTAAGCATATTGAAATTATTGATATTAGAGTTT
The DNA here is from genome assembly GCA_037957365.1 of Torreya grandis. NCBI lineage: Eukaryota > Viridiplantae > Streptophyta > Pinopsida > Cupressales > Taxaceae > Torreya > Torreya grandis. Next base: position 282,582 of record JARHVA010002190.1, on the reverse strand, counting down.
ATACCATGGATAATGGACTTATTGTAACTCCCATTGTTGATCCTTACCACCCTGATTATGTGGATTTTAATGATAATGTATCTAGAGATGAATAATGTAATCAATATCAAGATGATACACAAGCTAGAAATCAAGATATTCCCACTCCAATTAAAAATGGAAAACTAATTGTCAATAAGGATGAGATATTATAGATCATCAGAGATAGACTTTAGGAACACCCCCTTGGTCATGCATAGATTCTACAAGACATAATGAAAATGAAAAAAAAATCAAATAATGTTCAATATTTAACTCTGAAATCTAATAACATTATTACACCTACATTGGGGAAAAATCAACTATCACAACAACAACTTGTAACTCAAAAACCCTTAGTGATAGATACACCTATTATGGCTTGTTATTCCACTCAAGATTTACAATCCCTTATGCACATAGTTCATACTTTGTAGGATAAGGTGTTCGATCTTGAGCAGGGAGATTCCAAGCCATCACATGCCTTAGATTATAATTTTTTATTACATACACATTTGGCACATGACATATAAATAACTCCATTGTCATCCATATTCATGGCACCTAAGCTTAAATTTTATGATGGTAAAGGTGACCCAAAGCACCATCTTTGAGCTTTTCATGTAGCATGTTTGGACTACATGTCAAATGATTGGATTATTACTAAGTTATTCCCATGAAGTTTAAATGATTATGCCTTACAATAGTTCTATGACCTACTAAATCAGTTTATGAATGCATTTAATCTATTGGAAGACAATTTTTTAGCACACTTCTCAATAAACATCTGTGACAAGATCTCATATTCTCAAGTTGAAAAATTGAAACAAAAATAAAATGATCATATTATATAATATGTCGTATGATATAAAAATATTTTAGACAAATTAACTAGTCCCATGGAAAAAAAATAGATTTTAGACATCTCCAAATAGATTCTTCTACTAGCATGACATGAATTTATCTTGTTTAAGAAGTTTCCAAACTTCATACATTTTTGCCACACAATTAATTAAAGAGAATTCAAACTTTTTTCAATTTTCAAACTAAAATATAAAAATAGATCATAATCAACTACTAAGATTTATAGTAAGACTCCATACAAGGTAAGGGACACTAAAAATAAGAGTGATCCAAAGGCCATAGTTAATATAACTTCAGAACCATCTCTTCGCTTGGTTTTTTAGTTCTTCCACACAAAATTTTCACCAACATTCCAAAAATGTCATATCTCTCCCTCCCATAAAAGAGGTTGATATGACATGACTATTCCAAGGAAATATGATTCCAATAAATTTTGTGAGTATCATAGGGCACTAAATATATAACAAACAAATGAATCAGCCTAAAACATAAGATACAATATTTGATTGAGGATAACAATATTAATGTGAGCACACACATAGAGGCACTAAATGTATAGAAAATGGAAGCTAAGGAATATAAAAAAAGCTCAAATCTAGTTCCAAATCACATAACAAATGAGGTAGGTAGCACTTTAGGTGTTCACTACACATATCAAGCACATCCACCACCATCTTCATATCACAATAATATAGAGGAGGCACACCTATTACACAATATAATTTTGTGTAGCAAACTATAGTTCTTAATAGACCACTCATCACTCTATCAGAACAAGAGATTAATTGATGATGATACATATCTATATGAATTATTTGTACTAGTCTACATAGATCATCATCCTATCTAGAGTGTTACGGTTGATAATGGGTCAATAAATAACATGTGTAGTATCACACATGTACATAATTTAGGGTATTCAAAGAAAGATATATCCCCTATAAACATAGTTATCAATGGTTTTAGTGGTCATGTTTAGATCTCCATTATGGAATTTTTACTTCCACTATAAGTTGGACTAGAACATGAGGCCACTAGATTCTTATTAGTACCTAGTGAAGACATTTTTGATATGTTATTGGGTAGGCCATGGATACATTATTTATGAGAAATACCATTAAAAATGTATATATTCCTAAAATATATACATGAAAATCAAGTGGTTGTAGTTGAGGGTCTTATATATGAGTATCATCTACCTATCCCCTAGGTAGTTTTATCCTAGTTACCAATTACACATAAGTACTAATTACAACATAGTTATCAGCTATATCTCTAAGCATAGTTAATATTATCATACCATAGAGTTTAGTGGAACCACTAGAGTAGGTGAAGTTTAATCCTACAATGTTTTCACATATGCATACTCTGCCATGTAGACCATTATTAGAGAGATCCCTATATCAGAGATATGTTGCAAATTATAAGAATTGTTATGTTTACATTTATTATATTTTCCATATACTAAATATTCTAGATATGTTTTATAGAGTATCTTATTACTCAAGCTTGTTAGGTTCTATCTAGGTATTAGCATATACCTAGTTTTGTCCTATGTGTGGATTTATCCCACATTGACTAGCTTAATTTGCATCTTGTTTTTCCTTGCATATTTAAGCAAGGGATATAAATTATAATATATATGGTTTATGATCTTTTCATATATCAGTGTGTGTACAAGCAATTGATTTGTTCAATTAATTTTTTTCTTTATGTTGAAGCATCTATAGCTATAGTAATGAGATCTTGGAAATATCTTGATTGAAGAGTTTTGATAACTCTTTAATGGTATAAGATCCACCCTCTAATAGTCATTACTCATCTAATATGCATCCATTATTTAGTGTTAGATTTTTCTTAATATAGACATCTTGATTGGATCTTTTGGTAATTTGGTTTGTGTATTATTAATGCATGTTGAAGCATTGTATTGACATTACCATTTATTTAATAGTGTATTGAAGTTTTGTATTAGAATTTATCATTGTATGTAGATATCCTACATCAATTTGATCTTAGCCAAGGCATTGACATCAGTATATATTTGAGGTTGAAAGGATCATTAATAATTCATTAGGTTAAAGATGATGATCTAGTCTTATCATGATTTTAAGCCAATAGGGTTGATTTTTTTCATCCCATGCACATATGGTCTCATTGTTTTCTCATAGATTTTATTGATTTCCACATAACTTTCAACATACATTCCTAAAAAATTGATGTGTTGTATAATTGGAATCCCCAACACTAATGTTGTAGTTGGGAGTGTAAAGTAAAATTTGGCCACATTATGGCTCAACTATGTACACTTAACTAATTTAAATGAATTCCAATTATATTGATCCAAGCATGGTTTGGGGTTCCTACTAGAAAGGAAATAAATAACATCCACTACATCCAAGGCCAAACCCACCAAATGAGCCTTATCTAAATCCAACATTTCCTTCATGATTGTGCATGTACCTAGCCTACTTTATCACATTTACTCTAGCACATGCCTAGGCCTCTTTCTACTCCTTTCATGACCTAATGTTACAATTGACACCCCCTATACTGATATGTAGACTACATGGAGGAATGTTTCCAAGATGATTTATATGTTTTCTCATCTTCATCAGATCTATTGACATTAGACTAGATTTTTTTATATTAGGCTAACACAAGTGTATTAGAGAAAAGATCTAAAGCATTGGAGATCTAGTAAGATATTAATCCTACACTATAGATCAGGTCGAGGAAAGTGGTATTTGAATTAATATTTCCATATATGTGAATCATGGGAAGAGATCATTGGGTTTTAAAGCTTATAGCACTTGAAAAAGAGATCTATATTTCATTATTTTTTCCTTCATTTGTTATCTACATGTTTTTTCTATGGACTGCATTCCATTTTAAAAATCTAAGATCCATTAATTTCTAAATTTTTCTTTTTTCTAAGTCTAACTTGGTACCATTATCCTTGGCATCCCTACTTGGTAGGTGCATTGGAGAGTTTCAGTGGCCTGCAACTTATGTGGAATCTTTTTGTTAGATCTGTATTGGTATCTTAGAGGATTATTGGAGTGTTAAAATTATGTTGGGGTCTAAGGGGATCTACTAGTCTACATCATCTACCACATAAGTGGAGTCTCCTTCATTTTTGACCCCTATATTATAGCTTTGGTGTCTTATCTGGTGTTTTTTTTAGAATGACCTGAGCTCTACATTGTAAAGTCTGTATGAAATTTTTGACTTTGTAGATTTTCTTTATGGTGTTGGCTTCTTTTAAACACCTAAAATCCACATTTTTCCTCTTATCATAGATTAAAACTTCATTATTTGCCTTAATAGTTGTATTTTTTCCTTAAAGGGGGAGTCAAATTTACTTCTAGACACATAAGGGTCACTAAAAGATTTTTTTTTGACTTTATTGATTTGAGGAGGTTCCTAGTTCTATGTTGGTTCCCAAAAGTGGTTGGAAAGATAGGTCTACTTTATCTTGAGTAAATTTTTAAAAAAAATAGTTAAAATTTTATTAAATAGGCCTCATTTATGGGAATTTGATTGTTTAATAACTTTTGACTGGTAGTTCAAAATTGAGCACCGTCTATTTCAAAAGTTTATTTTTTTTTCATTTCCCATGGATTGGTTCTATTTACATTATAAATGTACTAAAATATAAAGATACACATTATGGGGGGTTCTCTTAGCATTGGTTGTTTTGCCTTGTGATTATAGTTTTTGGTGACATTTTAGTGGTGATGCATTTGCTACGTTTTGAGCATTTGTTGAAGAAATATTCCTTATTTTTTCACATACCTTGTCTCTTTTATTTGTCTAAGATTAGAGGGTGAGGTTTGATCTAGCAGGAGGCTAGACCCGCTTATAAGAAACACAAACTTCTTTATTACTTTTTATAGATTGCATTATCATCATTTTTTTCACTCATGGATGCATTTTCAATTGAGTATGACGTACTATTCTTGAGTGTGCATTATCACTACTAGGGGGTTTTTTATACTATGGGCCTTGTATTATACTTCATGTATGAACTATATTATACACTTTTTTAGCTTAGAATGGCATCCTTTTGTACATACTTTACATATTATTGTTTTTGGATGTTGATCCTTTTCTAATGTGTTTGCATACATTATTTCTCTTTTCACAATTTTATACACTCTTCTATCAACCCATGACATGCATCAATACTTTAACACATTTATAGTTTGTCTCATGTCTCTTTGAGGCCCCTTTCTTAGTGCCTCACCTTCTTCTATGGAGACACATTTTTACTCCCTTATTTTGGAGCATCTCTCATCTATCATGATGGATTATTTGACATGTCTAAAATATCCTCATTTGGAGCTATTATAGTGAAGCATAGTGTCTTCCTTATTTCCATCTAGTGTTTTTTGTGTATGGGTTATATTATACTCACACTAATTTATAAAGTGTCATAGGGGGTTTGTTGATATAGCCTTATTTACCTTCATGTGTTTTCATGTTGTATTTTAGGAACCTTTTCACTTCTTTAGTTGCTTGTCTATTACATCACCACCATAGGCCATCATCATTTGAGAGACTATTTTTATATTTTTGAAACCACTTTTTGATAGTTGATGATATCCCATAGCATGCAATGTAGTTATTATAGTGAATTTCAATGTCATCTTGTCTTTTTTGATAATTCAATAGTCTCTTGCAACATGTTATGGAGTTATTTTGGTGTATAAAGTGTTATCCTATTTGGTGTTCAAGTAGTGGATTTGGACCACTCCTATAGACCTTTTTCTCCACTCCACCCATTCAGTAGTATGGGGGGGGGTGTATATTCTACTTCTTTGGTGTTGAATGTTCCTTACACATGTAATACTCTTTTGTACTTTCATCACCACTAATTGTCTTCTTGATTGAATCTATTCTAGTGAATCCCATTGTCAATTATTTTTGTGATCAATTAGTGGATATGGACCACTCATGCAGATTGAGTTCCTTTATGACTTGAAAGTACTTGGAGTGTAGACTACTTTGGCATCATCTTTAGGGGGATTTATAACTCTCTCTTCTTCTTTTTTCTAATTTGAGGGGGAGTTTTTTTTATTGGTTTTATCTCTTTTCTCCACTATATGACAAATATATGTATATATTGTACTTTTTTGAGTATTTTCTAGATTCCTCCTTTATACACGCATATCTTATTTAGGCACTTTATTTGTCAGAACCTATATGAGGATTGTTACTTGAATCTATGGCATTTTTGGTGATTTTGATAGTGACACTAGTGTGGTATCCCCACCTGTGACACCAATTTGGTAACCCCATTAGCATTTGTGCTCACTTCTCACCATTGTGTTAGAGGGTGTTCAAGAAAAGATTCCTTGGGTTCATCATTCTACCTAGTACTTTAGAGCATAATTTTTATGTTCAGTGATCCTCATATTCATCACCATTCCTAATTTGACTTGATGATTATAGAAACTTGACATCCATGTTCTTTTGCATGATGGATTGACATCCATAGGGATACATGGCTTCACACTACATTCCTTAATGTTAACCCCTAGCTTCACTTGAGGGGTGGTGTTAGATTATATTATTACTCATGATTTTTAGGTTGTAGATAGGTGTTAATATTTACCTAGTTTTGTCTTATGTGTGGATCTATCCCACATTGCCTATTTTGGCTTGCATCTTATTTTTCCTTTCATATTTAAGAAAGAGCTCTACATTGTAATATTTATGTTTTATGATATTTTCATATCTCATTATGTGTACAAATATTTAATTTGTTTAATTAGTTTTATTATTTATGTTAAATCATATATTGATGTAGTAATGAGATCTTGGAGAGATCTTGGTTGAAGGGTTTTCATAACTATTTCAATCTTAGTATAATCAGTTTTACCATACATATATGCTTCACTTATTCTTATCGAGTGCTTGTAGATTGCTTCTAATACTTAGGTCCACTACTTTGATCCATATTTTCTATTATCTACCCACTATGGTAATATACAACAATACCTGGGTCTTCACTTGAAACATTCATCCACTTGGGGTCAACTTATACATAGATTCGATTCCCAAGTTCTATATTTCTATACTTTACATACCAATTTTATCATTGTTATATCTTGATATTGATCATGCTACACTTACCTAGATTTTTTTTATAGCTATTACTAATTTAGACTCAACATATTTACATCCCTTCTCTTACATAGATTTATATTACATATTCACGCATACTTTCATTTATAGCTTAAACTAGTTTAGACTTGATTGTATTTGTATGCTTCTTTTATTCAAGGGCATCTAAATATGCCATTGTTCTTTGGATCTATGTCACTTATATTCATATTATGTATGTTTATACAGGTGTCCACATCCTTGTATGTACCTTCATGATTATGTATGTGGACATTTGAATTTTTACTTCTATGTGTCTCTATGCCAACTTGATTTTTTCTTGCATATGTAGACATTTAAACATTTCCTTGTATGTCATGTTTCCTCAAATTTAGTGGCATATGCCTATGTCTCATATATTATGACCCCTTGGCTTACTTTGTGTGGTTCATATGTATTTTATGTATGCTTTCTTGTATGCATCATGGACATGAAACTTGTCTCTTTTTTATCACACACTGTCATTTTTGATGCCATGAGAGACCTCATTCATCTCCCTTCCCTACTTGGGTGCCATGATGGACATCATGCCCCATCCCCCTAGGTATCTACTAAATTGTTACTCATATCTATTGTTATATACATTATTATATCTATATTTACACCTTTATTCAATATATACATGACACACATCTTAAATTAATACTTACGCTCAATTTATCTAACATTCAGATGTTATGCATGCACATAATATTGTATTATTGTGTAGTTATCATATATGCTTAGGATAACACACATTTTGTAGATATTTTTCTTTTGAGGATAGTTTAATAAATCCCATAAAAATATGGGGCATTTAAAAGTATTTTTAAAAGAGATAAAGATCTTATATTACATTCATAGTGCATTTTCATCACACAAGTTCAAATTACAAAAAATTAGATTCAAGTAAACACAATGGGAAAATAGTTTCACAAAAATTAGACCACATAGACACTAGCACCCAAATTAGGACACTATCTTCACATTTAAAATAATGAAGTTACTATTTAAGACCTGTCACTACCATCTAGTAGCCTCAATTTCATAAAAAAGCTAATTTGGCTAGAAAATTATAGTAGGTATAGTACAAGTTTGCATAGATTCATTTAAAAATTTCTTAGTTTTTCTTAGAATTATACTAGTTCAAGTTAGATTCATATGATATTGTTTATATTTGTGGAATAATGTATGGAATGACCATTACTTTTTTTCATTTAGATACTCAAATACAATTTCGTATAACATTATCTAGAATCCATCTACTTATAAATCAAATTTGGGGGCATGTGCAAGACATTGTTTTTTTATGCTCACTTACACACCGTTTGGTGAAATGGAACGAATAATTCCATGAAATTATCTATGTTTTATACACCCAATATCATATTCTAGGTTGCACACTAGTTTCATGTCTTATTCCATACACAATGCTTGGCATTCTTGAGTGGCCTAGAGCTCTCTCTAATGTACCCAAATGGTTGTAGAGACAACATACCTAGTTAGACATTTATAATTACTTTCCATAGTTTTAGTTTTAGATTTATCTACTACACATAGTTTTGGAATAAATGTTTCATATCCTACTTGAGTTATTTATCCACCTACATGAGAGGGTTAGTCACACCATCACTCTAATCTAAGCTATTCAAAGTTCATGACCCACTAAGCTAGGGTGGGCAATGATGGATGAAAAAATAGATAGAGTTGTTTAGCCACCTAAATATGAATATTGAGCAAGACATCATCACATTCAAAGCTATTCATCTATTTATCACTACATAGACATGTACACACATGTTGGTTGTCACTAGGTTCATGCATTGGTTCATGTACCCATTGAGGTGTATTCATTCATTTCCTCTCTCCTACCTATTTACCTAGTTTTATTCAACTTTACCTCTTTACTTAGTTTAGTCTTTTGATTTTGACATCTCTTAAGTAAGGACTAATTTCTGCACATTTCACTTTTAAGATAGGTATTACATCATGCTTCACATACTCAAACCTAGATTCACATAACTAGACCCATCTTCATAGGCTTCACCTCTTATGAAGGTCTATGTACACTTAATTTTCATTTATCCTTGTTATTTCACTTCACTACATTTATATAACAATGGGGGTGGCAAATATAATCACCCAAAAACTAGTATTTGAGTGCTAAGAGTGATACTTGAGACTACATATTCATAACTTAGCCCTAGACCCATCCTAGAGCCTATTATGACACTTATACAACATTTAAGTGGGCGATAGTTATCCCTATCCATCCTTAAGGTTGTATCATACCCTCAATTATTGATCATTTATGCCTAGTGTTCTTTGTTAGAGGTACAATCACTAAGGAGGGAAGTGAATTAGTTAGCCAAAATATTTTAATTATAGTTTCAGTCCTCTTAAAATATTAATAAATCAACATATATCAACTTGATCAAGCAATATTAATAAGATAACTCATTCATTTAATGCATACACATGATCAAACACATAACACATAGTTATTATGGAAAACTCTTATGGGGAATAAAACCCACTACTAAGTATAATAAACATGGACTAATATCCTTTAATAAATTAAAAACAAGAGACTAACCAACTCATTTAGACCAAAAAACCTTGATCATGTCCTCCTGACTAAAGGTATTTAGTGAAACACCTATTTCACAAGGAACAACTACCCCTATGGAAGATCATATCCTTTAGACCCTCCTTAAAACACTTACACCTTAGTACTATTATCTTTAAAACTTGATGATTAATCTCTATTTATCTAACCCCTACACAAACTCTCTCTCTATTTCAAATAGGCCTCTCATATAGGCATGTCATAATCTTTTTCCTTCTTCACTCAAATTGTACTCATATGAACACTCAAACCTATTTGCATATCCTTAAAATATAAGATCACTACTCAAACATAAAAAATATGTCACATAGGTCATACACACAATCACAAATCTAATTTGCTTATCAAATCATCTAACTGGGTACTCTACCTCTCCTTCCATAATTCTCACATCCACCTTGCCCAAATCTATCTCATACATCTTCCGTGCACCTTCTAAAAAATCTATAATTCATCATCTTTTATTTCACTATATATATAGATATCATGAATTATAAACATATTTTTTGGGCACAATACATTCCTTCACCATTAAGGCATCTTACATAGGTCACACTTAAGTACAATCCACTTAAAAATAGGCCTAAGTCACTTTTAGGTCCTATGAAGATCCATTCATCTATTTGACACTTCTCCAAACAAATAAAAATACAATAACACTTTAAAAATACATTAACCAATTAAACATGATTTTTAGGTCATCATTAAGTGCCAAAAACCATCATAGTACCCTATTGCTTAAGCATAATTTGTTCAAACAACTCTTCGTGTGCACAATCATTATGAGCAAATACACAGTCACCTTATGAGATTTTATTCATACTACATATGATTTTTCAATCCTTTTTAATGTACATAGATCATTCTTATTGAGTCTAAAATCTGATCCAATATCTACTTCATCATTAAACATCAAAACAACAATAGAATAAGTTCAAACATCCTTCCTGGGTTACTTGTAGGACATACATGAAAACATAGTAGTTTTAAACCTCAATATATTTGATTAAACATATAGTTAAACCTTAAAATTTATATTTATGTATGAACCTTAGAATCCTCTACAACTTCACTTTTTACACCACTATAAAATTATACATATATCGAAAGATATGGCACAAAAACTAGACACTAGTCTTTTCCTTTGAAAAATTTAAATATTCAAATTCAAACAGTCATAGTTAAACATTAAACATTATGCTATCATCTTAGGTCCTCACTGCTTAAATTAAACATGCATCATGTATGAATCTTGACCTTTAATACATAATCTACTAATGCCAAATGTTAAACCTCAGTCACTTTGACCTCATATCGTGCACTCTTGTAATATTGATTAAATACACACTATCAATCTCTTCAGATCAACTGGGTCTTTAACTAGTAATTCTTACCATTAGATCTAGCTCAAAACTCCTAATATCATGATACTTTTCACCCTCAAATGCCTTCTAAGCATTTTATTATCATTCCATGTGCTTGTGCCACTTGGCAGCCTCTCGTGCAATGTTGACACGTTGACTTCATATGCAGCATTGTATCTCTAAACAAAATGACCCCATCCTTCAATGTGAATAAATTTTATGGTCTTTAACCCATCACTATCTATAAGTGCAACTTTGAATATTTAAATCTTGATCTGGACAACTCTTTAAGACCTCAAAATTTTAGGGTAGATTCTTAACATTATAGAAAAAAATTCCATGATATCCTTTGAGAAAACTTTATCTTCTACATACCTAAAATAAATTCTAAAAATTAGTGGTTCATTCATGTCTGCATGATGGTTTTTGATGGTCTAAAGAACATTTCAAACTAGTTGGGAATCCAACTTTGCCCTTACATATATTTTCCATGCTTCAATGCTTAACTATAAAATTAGCACAAATAAACAAGGCATAAAAATTATCAAACCCATATAATCACCTTCTCCTAAAATGTCTACACATGCAAGATATACCATCAACAAAATATTTACTTGGCTCTTCTTTCCTCATGTAAATTTGGCTATGTATGGGAAAACACTATCAAAATGCCTAAGAGCCCAACTTTGCACCCACTTATCTTTGAATACACTTAGGCACATAACCCGAGACCTATTACATAAAAACTATAGATTAATGTGATCACTACCATTAACCAATGTTGACTGACTCATCCACATGTGGCAAAAATCATTGTTCTTCTCACTAGTCATGTCTAGTCTTCTTGTAACATTACCTAAAACTTGCAAAGCCCATAAATTTCAAAATAGATAAATTAAATACATGAAACTTCATATTTGGAACACTCTCTCATATTCCCCCTTAAGCACAACACTTTGAAACAACTATCTCAACATCTATAACATACTTTCTTCACAAAACCAACTTAACAATTAGGCCTACATCTTGACAAAAACTTGAATAACTTGAGAATAAAAAACCTTACAATCTTTGTAAAGATTTATTTGATAACCCATTTGGACCATTCAACATATTTATAAGCCTCAGACCTCAACTCATAAGGCAAACCAAATTTTTGGTAGAGCCCAAAACCCTAGAATCTCAAAATAGATATAGTCAATAAACCTCCTTCTGTTTAATGGTAATAGAAAAAACTTCTTGCACACCTAAAGGATAACATAACACACTTATATACAAATATTTAAACTTTTAAAATTTTTGGAACCCATACATTGTATAACTTGTTTTTTAGGTCAATTTTCCCTTAAGCACAAACAGAGAAACCTAAGAGCAAATAAAATATCCAATTTGACTTTAATGTTCCTTCAGACCACAAAACCACCTAGAGCATGCTATAATAATGTTAATATACCTTTATATGCAAATAGATCATTTTGAATTCTCACAAATCTACCTTTGCCATATGGGAACCTTGAATCTAACCCTGTAGACTATTCCATATATAAGTATCAACATCGTGACATCACCTTAGTATATTTTATACATAGACATACCTACTCCAATTGATAATAATCAACTCTAGTGTTATAAGACCATCTCAATAATACCAGAACAAAACTTGCTTCTCTATTGAAAGGAGTCTCATAATAAGCATAGACAGAGACATTGTTTACACCACAATGTTCTAAAATAAAGTGAAGCTAGGAGTGACCTACATCTCCTCACTAACCTCTGGAATCCTCTTGTAGATATAATATTTATTTCATTTTTTCTTCTTCTCTTTAGTCTAAACTATGACAATTGGTTCCTTTTCTATATCACTCTCCTCTTCTAAGATAAAATTAATAATACAAGGAGCATCTATTTAAATCTTGACATACATTTTCATTTGAAGAAACAACTTTGCATCTTGGATCCTCATCACTAAGGACTATCAATTGATGTTATTTAAATGAATCTTGATCAACAATAAAAATATGTTCACTTGAATCCATACACATCTTATGACTAGCCTTAACCAGTACCTTGGTCTTCTCCTTGATCTTGATCTCTTCATTCTCAACATGAGTAGATAATGAGAGCCCTTGGTACTCTTCAACTTCTATAGCATTCTCCACCATAGAAAATAGATTACTTGGACTTGTAGTCTCATCATGAATTATACGTACCACCTTTGGCTTCCATGAGTTGACTTGAATTCTTTTTTTCACTTTAGGATCTTGATTGAACCTATTATAACTTATAGGCCTCTACTTGCAAAATCTAGTAATGTGACCACTATTTTGATAGTTGAATCACAACACACCTTTTAAAATAATCTCATTCTATCTTAATATATTTAGATAAAATCTTGTAGTGTGTCCTAGTTAATAAAAACTGTAACACTCAATATCTCTTGAAGGAAACTCAACTTGCCTTACCTTAAATGGACAATGTTTTACAAAGTGTCCCACATTATAATAGTTTAAACACTCAACCTTTATTACACCTTTTGATTTATGACCCCCATAATAGTTCCATGAAAATTCATTTTTAACAAGTCTTATACATTCTCTATCTCTATGCCTAAACTCATTATAAGTATAGCAGTAACCATTGAAGTTTACATATCTCATGGTATTTGGCTATTTGATCTAATTTGTCTTCAAAGGCTGATTATCTTTGTTCACATTAGTCTTCATCTTGTCTTGAGTTATATTTTTTGGTTATTATTTATATCCAAGACCCATCTTATGACTTTCATGCTTTTGGTCATTCAAAATGTTGTCTAAATCACTTAAGCTATATTGAAATCTCATAAATGTCACTACCTTACTAGATATCTTCTCAAAATTAGATTTTAATGACTCAATTTCAATTACATACCTTTTACATTCAAATTCTTTAGTTTTTAGACTAGTATATAGGACTTCCAATTGACAATTGAGATGCTTGACCATATCTTCATTCTCCTTGGCATCTTCATCCATTCTTTCCTCAAACACACTGAATTGATCCTCAAAGTCTTTGAGTTGGAATTTCATCTTCTTATTGATCTTATTCTCAATCTTTAGTTCTTCATGAGAATTTTTTAATACAGTCCCATGGTCCACCTCATCTTAATCATAATTTGAATCACTAAAAGTATAATCCTTTTGATGTGATAAATCACCTTCCTTAGTCATGAACATAGCTTTATCTTTAGCAAGACCATCATCTTCATGATCATATTCAGAGTCATTGACTTCACTCTAATATTATGAGCTACAATATTCTTTGGTGTAGAGACTCTTCTTGTCCTTGATGTACTTATTCATGTTATCAAACCTTTTAATTCCCTTTTTTCTTTTATCAACCTTGAATGTTATCTTTCCATCATCATTACCTTGATTATGTAATTCATCATCATCCTTCTTATACCTATGAGAGAAATTATTAGAAAAATGTCTTATCAAACCATAATTGAAGAATTTGAGGGGTAGTTTACCTTTATACTTAACTAAACATATTCTCAATTTCCTTGAAACCAAATTAATTATTTCATCCTCATCTATATCAAAAATGTCATCCTCTTTTAGTTTATTACCTTAGAACTTATTATGTCTTAATTTGAGTATTGAAATTTACTTCCTTCTTTGTTGGTATATCATAATTCTTCCTCATCTCATTGGTAGTAAGGGTGCCATGCAATTTACCCATAATCAACTGAGTAAGATCATGAATTCATTATATAGTAGATACTTTCAGATCAAACTTGAGAGATAGGGACCTTAATACCTTTTAAACTATAATATTTTCTCCAAGGTTCTTTCTAAGAGCTCTAATGATGTTCACATTCTCATAAACTATTTGTGAAAAGGATGACACAATATCATATTCATTCATCTTGAGACTTTCAAATCACTTTCTATGAGTCTGCAACTTAGCAAGCCTGACCTTTGAATCTCCTTCATAAATGATCTATATTTTTTCTCATATATTTTTAGTAGATTTAAAATGTTTGACCTTGGTGTATTCAGTATTTGAAAGACAATAATTAATAGCATTCATTTCCTTATAATTTTTCTCAAAGAGATTCTTGTTTGTAGTTCTAGATGGAAGAGTAGTAAGAGCAACATATCTATCTGCAATAGATTTCCAAACATCAAACCCTAGGGACATAGTGTATGTCCTCATCCTAACACTCCAAAATGCATAATTGGATCCATTGAACATTAGTGCTTTATTAGTATAGAAACTTCTTTGATGACTACCCATATTTTACCTTGGATCACCTTCCAATTGTTAAGACTTTACTAAAGGACCTTCTTTGATACCAATTATAAAAGGTGCAATCACTGAGAGACAGGGGTGAATCAATGATCCTAGATATTTCAATTACATTTGAAGTCTTTTTAAACTATTAAATAATTAACATATATTAAATTTATTAAGGAACATTAACAAGAGAGCTCATTCATTCAATACATATTCAAGACCAAACACATAACACATATTTCCTATGGGAAACCTCATAGGGAATAAAACCCACTCTCAAATCTACAACACATGGACTATTTCCCTAGTATAAATTTCAAACAAGATACTGATCAACTCCTTTAGACTAGTAGACCTTGATCATGTCTTCCTAACTAAAGGTATTTAGTGAAACACTTATTTCACAAGGATGAACTACCAAAGATCAACTCCATTAGACCCTCCTTTGAACACAACCACATTAGTACTAATGTATTCAACACATGATGATGGATCTCTATTTATCTAACCCCTATACAAAAAATCTCTATATCAAATAGACATGTCATAATCTCTTTCCTTATTCACTCAAACTATCCTCATAGTCACACTCAAACCTCTTTACATATCCTCAAATTATAAGAGCACTATTCAACCATCATAAATATGACCTAAAAGTCATACACATAGTCATCAATCTACTTTACTTATCAACTCATCCAACTAGGCACTCTACCTCTCCTTCACTCCCCAACTCTCACATCCACCTTGCACAATTCTCTCTCACAAGTCTTCCATGCACCTAAAATATATATATATATATATATATATATATATATATATATATATCATGAGTTATATTAGAGATGATGCACCTAAAAAATATATAAATCATCATCTCTAATATATATATATATATATATATATATATCAAGAGTTATCAACATCTTGGTCAGCCACAATACATGTTTTCACCTTTAAGGCATCTTACATAGGTCACACTTAAGCACAATCCACATTTTAAATAGGACTAAGTGACTTTCAAGTCCTATGGAGACCTATTCAGCTCTTTGATACTTATCTAAGAAAAATAAAACATATAACCACTTTCCAAATGCTTGGACCCATTCAACATGATCTATAGGTCCTCCTTAAGTGAAAATAACCATCATAATACCCTCTTTCTTAAGCACAATTTTCTCAAACAACTCTCTATATACACATTCATTATGAGTGAACACACAGTCACCTTCTGAGCCTTTGTTCATACTACATATGATTCATAAATCCTTCATAATGCACATAGATCATCCTTGTGTATTTTACAACTTGTTCCAGTAGTTAGTTCATCACTAAACATCAAAATAATAATATAAAAAGCTTAAACATCCTTCTTAGGTTACTTGTAAGACACACAAAAAAATAGTCAAATTTTAACATAAATATATTTTATCTAACATACAATTATACCTTAAAATTCATATTTCTAGATGCACCTTAGAATCTTGTACAAATTTTCTTTTTCCATCATGATCAAATTTTATATAGATCAAAAGATATGGCACAAAAACTTGGCACTGGTATTTTCCTTTGAAAAATTCAAATATTCAAATTCAATTGGTCATGGTTAAAAATTGAACATTGTGCTTTCATTTTGGGTCCTCTCTTCTAAGTTTAAACTTGCATCATTGATCTTTTTGTATGAATCTCAACCCTTAACACATAGTTTGCTAATGTGAAATGTTAAACCTCAGTCACTTTGACCTCATCTCATGCACCCTTGTAATATTTACTAAATACACACTATCAATATATACATATCAACCAAGTATTTAACTAAAAATTATCATCATTATATCTAGCTTATAACTCTCAATATCATGACACTTGGTACCCTTATGTGCCTTTTGATCATTTTACTATTATTCTATGCACTTATGCCATTTGGTATCCTCTCATGCAATGTTGACATGTTGATTTCATATGCACTATAGATTCAAGATGTATGATTTAATGTGCACCATTGGATAGTCTAGACCAAATGACCTCATCTTTCAATGTGAATAAACTTTATGGTCTCTGACCCATCACTATCTATAAGTGCAACTTTAAAGATTTATATCTTGAGTTGGATAACCCTTCAAGACACAAAATTTTTATGGTAGATTATTGAAATTAAATAAAACATCTCCATGATATCCTTTGACCAAAATTTATCTTCTATTTTCCTTTTATAAATGCACTAACTTAATGGTTCATCTATGTCTACATGATGGTTTGTGATGGTCTGAAAAACATGACAAACTACTTGGGAAGCCAACTTTGACCTTTCATATCTTTTTTCTTGCATAGGTAATTGACCTAAAAGTTAGTGAAAATCAACTACACATAAAAATAAACAAACCCATATGATCACCTTCTCCTGAAACATCAACACATTCATGTTATGCCATCATCAAAATACTTACTCAGCTCTTCTTGCCTCATGCCAATTTGGCATTATCAAAATTCCTAAGAGCCCAAATTTGCACCCACATATCCTTTACTATTCTTAGGATCATGACTTTAGACTTATCACATAGTAATTAAGGACTAATTTGATGATAACCATATAACCAACTCCCATTGAATCATCCACACATGGAAATGGTGACATCAACAAACTACCTACTTAGATTTTTTCCCACTAAAACCAAACTATCTAGATGAAAAATATGGATTAATAGATAAAAAATATCTCAAAGAACTAAAAACCTCTTATAGGACCCATTTCACATGTTAAATAATCTCTACTCATCCCTAAACCTCTCTAACCAAGCCAAAAATCAAGCAAACTTTGACAAGGACATTGCACACTTTTTCATTGTCATTTAGGCTATAAAATCACTTCATCCACTCACTGGGTCACCTCTATGACATTATCATGACATCATTGAAAACTCTTCAACAATATCCCCCTTTGTCATTGATGTCAAAAAACACCATTCATCTCACTTTCTCTCTCTTCAATCACTCTCACAATAGGAACTTTTCCCCCTATGACATAATGACAAAGTGGGCACAATCTGATATTGAAGACCTAAAAACACCACCAATAAGAGAGGTCCACCTTATAAATATGATATAAAATCCCACTTAGCTTGAGCATACATATTTTTGGCTTGACACCTTCCTCTTATACCATACCAATACTCTCTTCATTCAAACATTATAATTAATGAAGAAAGAACAAACAAATATGACTAGATTTGATCAGGTCATCATACCAATATTTATTAAAATCACATATGTATTATATATCACCACATCTTCAATATGAATAAAGTATCTCACATAGTCTTCCCTTTATGTCATGCAAAGTTCCTCAAACCATTCAAGCTACCTGAGTTATCTCCCCTTAACTCTATGACTAACACCATGTACTTCTTAACCATGTACTGAAATCTAATGGAAAACTTTAAAAAACATCTAATATGGATTCCCCCTAATATATATGAGAAATTTCATCACTTGAGTATCTCCAGATCTCCACACACCAGAAGGAACCACAACACTGAATTACTAGCCTCCTTTATTAATACACTTCCATGACCATCAACAAAACTTCATGCCACTTAACAAATAGGAAACATACACTAAAATAAATTGAGAACTCACTTTTAAATACTCATGTCTTATTCTTTTTGAGAAACTAAACAAGAATCACTCTTCTTCTCACTAGGTCTATTTAGTCTTATTGTAACCCTACCTAGAACTTGCAGAGCCCAAAAATTCCATAAGACACACATTCAAGACCTAAAATTTCATATATGGATCACTCTCATATTCCCCTTCAAGCACACCACTTTAAAGTAACTAGTTTAACCCATGAAACATACTTCCTTCACTAACTAACTTGCCAATCAGGCCTCCATCTTGACAAAAATGTAAATAACTTGAGAACCATAAACCTTCAAATCTCTATGAAGCTTTATTCGATAACTCATTTGGCCCATTAAAAATATTAAGAAGCATCACACCTCAACTAATAATGCAAATCACTTTTTTGGCAAAGCCCAAAACCTTATAATCTCAAAACAGATATAATTAACAAACCTCTTGGTCAATGCCCATCTCTACAGCTTCTTTCACACTTAGAGACTAACATTACACACTTTTAGACCAAGATTTGAGATTTCACACCTTTGGGAACCTATACATCTTATAACTAATTTTTTAGGCCTTCTTTCCCTTAAGCATTAAATGAGAAATTCGAGAGAAAAAAAATCTCTAATTTGACTTCAACATACCTTAAAACCACAAAACCACCTAGATCATTCTAGAATAATGTTAAAATACCTTTCTATGAAAAAATATCATCTTGAAAGCTCATAAATCTTCCTTTTCCATCTGATAACCTTCTATTTAACCTTGTAAACTACTCTATATATAGTTATCAACATCATGACATCACTTCCACATATTTTCCACCTAAACATACCTACTCTAACTGAGAACACTCAACTCTAGTCTTATAGGACCATCTCAAGAACATCACAACAACACTTTATTCTCCAATGAAATGAATCTCATAAGAAGAATAGATAGAGATATCCTTTGCACCATAATGGTCTAAAACAAAATGAAGCTAGGAGTGGCACACATATCTTTAATAACCACTAAAATCATCTTATAGCTATAATATTTCTTGTTTATGTAATTATTCTAAACTAGGACAATTGGTTCCTTTTATATACCACTCTTGTTATCATCTAAAGATATAATTCACAACATATGGATAAATTATGAAATATTGACATACCTTTTCATTTGAAGAAACAACCGTATAGCTTAAAACCTCATCACTAGGTACTATCAATTGATGTTATTTAAAATAAGCTTACTCAACAACAACAAGATGTTCACTTGGATCCATACAAATCTCAAGACTAACCTTAACTAGTACCTTGGTCTTCTCCTTGAGATTGATCTTTTCATTCTCAACGTGAGAATACAATGAAAGCCCTTAGAACTCTTTATCTCTTGTAGCATTCTCCACCATAGCAAATAGATTACGTCAACTTGAAATCTCATCATGAGTCATACTTACCACCTATGGATTCCATGAGTTGACTTGCCTTCTTCCTTGCACTCTATGATCCTAATTAAACCTATTCTAACTTGTAGGACTATGCTTGCAAAATCTAGCAATGTGACCCCTATTTTTATAGTTGAATCACAACATACCTTTTGAAAAAATATCATTCTATCTTATAAGATTTGGACAAATAACAACTATAGCACTCAATATCTCTTGAATGAAACTCAACTTACCTTACCTTAAATGGATAATGTTTTTCAAAGTGTCCCACATTATGAGAGGTGAAACACTCAACCTTACTTACACCTTTTGACTGATCACCCCATCATAGTTCCATGAAAATTCATTTTTAATAGGTCTTCTACATTCTTTAGCTCTATGCCCAAACTAATTACAAGTATAGGAATAACCATTGAAATTTGCATATCTCATGGCATTTGGATATCTAATCTGATTTGTCTTTAAAGGATGATTGTTCTTATTCACATTAGTCTTCATCTTATCTTGAGTTATGCTTTTTAGTTCTTTATATCCAATACCAGTCTTATCACTTTTATTCTTTTAATCATTTATAATGTTGTCTAGATTACTTGAGATCTTTTTAAATCTCAAAAATTATATTACCTTACTACATATCTTATCTAACTTAGATTTTAATGAATAATTTTAAATTACATACCTTGTAAATTCATCTTGTTTATCTTTCAATCTTGTAGATAGGACTTCTAATTGATAACTGAGATGCTTAACCATATCTTCTTGCTCTTTGACATCTTCATCCATTCTTGCCTCCAACAGATTGAATTTCTCCTCAATGTCTTTGAGTTTATATTTCATCTTCTTTTTAATCTTCTTTTCAATCTTCAATTTTTCATGAGCATTTGTTAATGCAATCTCACAATCCACCTCATCTTCATCATCATCTAAATCACTACAAGTAGACTCATTTTGATGTGAGAAAATACCTTCCTCAACCATGTCTGAGATTCATCTTCATTAGGACCATCATCTTCATTATCATATTTAGAGTCACTAATTTTGCTCTCATCTAATGAGTTGAAATCTTATTTGGTGTAGAGACTCTTCTTCTCCTTGAAGGACTTATTTTTATTAAACATTTAAAATACTATTTTGCTTTTTCTAGCCCTAGATATTCTCTTTCCATCATCATGACCTTGATCATTCTCTTCATCATCATCCTTATTATACTTATGAACGTACATATTATCAAAATGTCCTATCTCACCATAATGGAATAAGTTGAGGGGTAGTTTACCTTTATACTTTCCTAAACCTATTCTTAATTTAATTGAAAGCTAAGCAATTAGTTTATCCTCATCTATATCAAAAATGTCATCCTCTTTGGGTTTCTTACCTTGGAAATTATTCTTTGTCTTCATTTTAGTCTTTAAATCTACTTACTTCTTTGGTGGTATATCATCATTCTTACTCATCTCATAGGCAGGAAGGGTGTCATGCAATTGACCGATCTTCAACTAAGTAAGATTATGACTTTCTTCAATAGCAAATACTTTCATATCAAACTTGAGAGATAGGTACCTTAATACCTTTTGAACTATGTTAAATTCTTCAAGGTTCTCTCCAAGACCTCTAATGATGTTTATAATATCATCAATTCTCTATAAAAAGGATGTCATAGTTTCATCTTCATTCATCTTGAGACTTTCAAATTGACTTCTGTGAGTCTGCAACTTAGTAAGATTGACCTTTGAATCTCCTTCATAAATGATTTATATTTTTTCCCATATCTCTTTAATAGATTTATAATGGATGACCTTGGTGTATTCAGTCTCTAAAAGGCCATAGGTAATAACATTCATTTCTTTCGAATTCTTCTCAAATAACTTCTTATATGTAGTACTAGATGGAGTAGTAGGAGCAACATATCCATCCATAATAGATTACTAAACATCAAACCCTAGGGACATAATGTATGTCCTCATCCTATCACTCCAAAATGCATAATTTGATCCATTAAACATCAGTGCTTACTTATTATAGAAACTTTCTTAATGACTACCCATATTGTACCTTGGATCACCTTCAAGTTATTAAGCCTTTATGAAAAAACCTGCTCTGAGACCTATTGTTAGAGGTATAATCCATAAAAGGGGGGTGAATTAGTGAGCCCAAATATTTAAGTTAAAATTTCACTCATTCTAAAATATTAAGAAATCAACATCTATCAACTTGATCGAGTAACATTAATAAGAGAACTCATTCATTAAATGCATACATAAGATCAAACACATAACACATAGCTGCTATGGTAAACCCTTATGGGGAATAAAACCCACTCTCAAGTTTATAAAACATGGAATAATATCCTATAATACATTAAAAATAAGATACTAATCAAATCCTTTATACTAACAAACCATGATCATGTCCTCTTGACCAAGGGTATTTTCTAAAACACCTATTCCACAAGGACCAGTGACCCCTAAGGAAGATCAACTCCTTTAGACCCTAATTTAGAGAGTCTTCCAACTTAGTATTGATGTATTCAACACTTGATGATGGATCTTTATTTATCTAACCCCTACACAAACTCTCTTTCTATCTCAAATAGTCCTCTCACATAGGCATGTCATAGTTTCTTTCTTTCTTCACTTAAATTATCCTCATATGCACACTCACACCTCTTTGAATATCCTCAAACTATAAGAGCACTATTTAGACATAAAAAAATATGGGATATAAGTCATAAACATAGTTATAAATTTTCTTTGCTTATCAACTCATCCAATTGGGCACTCTACCTCTCCTTTTCTTTATAACTCTCACATCCACCTTGCACAAGTCTCTCTCACAAGTCTTCCACATGCCTCAAAAATATAGAAATGATCATCTTTGATTTAAATATATATAGAGACATCATGAATTATAAATATTTATGTCATCCAAAATACATGCATTCACCCTTAAAATATCTTACATAGGTCACACTTAAGCACAATCCACTTTCAAATAGTCCTAAGTCACTTTTAGGTCTTATGGGGACCCATTCAGCTCTTTGACACTTATATCCACTAAAACATAAGACACTTTAAAAATTATTGGAACCATTAAATATGATATATAGGTCCTCCTTAAGTTCCAAAAACCATCATAGGACCATCTTTTTTAAGCACAATTTTCTCAAATTAACACTTCTCATTTTAAAATTCTAGGAATTCAAAGCATGAGTAACAAGTTTTGGTAACTTATGTTACTTGTGGTGAAATAAAATAAAATAAATGTTTATTTTTTCCAAAAAAAATATATTCATTGATGGCTAGGAGCCATCCTAGACCAAATCTTTTTCAAGTGTAAGTATCTCTGCTAATAATGGTGAATTGTGACCAAATCTTAAACTATAGACTAGTCTAAACAAATATGTAGAATGAAATTTAGATGAAAGTGATATGGTTAGAAAAGAAGAAAAAGAGAAGTTTAAGGTAGAAATAAAGTTATTTTTTATCATTAATTCAAATATCATGACAAATTTTTAATTATAATTGAGCTTATATTTAACTAGTATATGATGCAAAATAACGTAAGCTTAGATCTTACCATATACTAGTCAAATCTCTAAGGATAATATGAAATCATATAAGAAAGAACTAGATTTTAATTTAAATATTTGTTACCAAATTTAAATAGCATTATCACATTTGAATACAGAACAAATGAAATAAATCAAATTTAAGATCCTTCAACTAAGATAGCATAAGCTCAAATGAACAACCCTGTATCAAAAATGCAAATTTAGAATACAAGAAACCATTCAAATTCAAGATTTATAACCAACAATTGAGAAAATGCCACATTAAAAATTGACACATAAAATTCCAATAATCATCATACAATTCTTTGATAGTATTAATTTCTCAAAGGATACAAATTTTGCTCAAAATTCTCTCCCTTTAAAAAATGGTAATACTACCTTTTATAGAAGGACTAGTTAGTATACCAATCAGTTACAAGTTACAATTATAAAAAAGATTAGGACAACTATCCTTTTTTATAAAGTTCTAAAATGCACATGCTTTTCCAAATTAAACTAACCTTGAGGCAACGTGATAACAAACTAACATGTTTTTTTATAAAAGAATATTTCTTTTTCAAATATTACAATGTTTTTTACAAAAAAGTCTCCTCTATTGCTTTTGCAGAAGATCCATAGATCTTTGATGTTTTTCCTTGACAAGATTCAAATCCATAGTTGGATTTAGGAGACAAACATCTTCTTAGTCAGCTAACTATTCAAAGTTTCTATCAACCATTGCCATAGCTTGTTTGATGCTTCAAGCTTCTACAATATTTTCTTCAGTGGTGAAGATCATGCTCAAAATTCTATTATTGTCACTACCTAATTGACCGTGGCTTTTGATTTTTACTTATTACATAACCAAAGTGACTATGTGCTTATATTATTCATCATTAATAATTCCCAAGATTGTAGACTTTTTGGGATTTGTCAACATGGTGCCAAGTAGTTGCTTAATCTAGGAAATCAACTATTCATCATCCCTCAAGAGTCTATCCAAGCCTGTTGACCAAACACTTAAACTTTGGATCTTATCCACCACTATCCTTAATTTAGAATTTAAGTGGGCTAGGCTAATGGTTTTGACTTTATTAATCCTATTCTTAATTAGTATTTAATGAGATCCATTATTTTAGCCTTTGCATCTTGCCACTCTATCATCAATCCTTTGTCCACTTCACTATGTTGGCTCAATCCATCATATCTTAGAATCATTAATTTTAAGTAGTCAAACATATTTAAAAAATATGATTCAAACATCTTAGTTAGGCTTTCAATTTACTCTTCATCGATGGGTAGTTCACCAGGCTATTGTGCTTCAACTAGATTTAATCCTATGGCTCAACCCTTTGGAATATGAACTCCTTAGTTCCCACCATGACTTTTCTTATTTTTAATATCTCTAATATAGTTGTCTCTATATTTAATTTCATAGTACTAAAAATGATTTTATGTATTTTTGAGGTTCTAAGACCTATATCCTTGTATTGATTGATACTCTTAGAGCATCCATCTATTTGTCACTTGGACCTATAGTGGTCAATATCCTTATCTCTTCTTCCTCTTTCATCAAAGCCCTTACCCATGGATTGATATTATCATGCACATCAATGTTAATAGTTTGGATCAAGGCCCAAGAGTGAGACAAAGTGGGAATTTTCTTCATTTTTCCATAAATGAACCAATAAGGGATGACTAGTCCATGAATAGGGTATTCATCACTGAATAAGTTGATTTCACTTTTAGTATGCATGAAACTCAAATTTGGTCTCTTTAATCCAACTAGGACCAAGGCTAATTCTACCTTTATTTTCTATGCGGGTGCTACTAGAACTGATTCCAAAGCAACCTCTTTTCCTCTATCTTTCTTAGGTTCTTCTAATTGAGCTTGGGATTCTTTAGCTTGTTTTTCTTCATCTAAGCCATATGCTTTAGTAAGGACTTTGGGGGCATCCTCTACTATTTCATTGGGATCCAAGGGAATCATGTCTATGTACTCAATTTTAGATGTTGGTCTTTGTGTTAGGGATGATGATGAAGGTCCCTCACCAAGCCTCTCTTCTAACTCCTCCTTGCAATACCTTATGTAGTTTGTGCTTGAGGATAAATTTATATCTATGGTTTCTCCTATGGTTTCTTGGAAGGTATAGACAACAAATGATAATGAAGAGATGCCATTTTTCATATATCCCCTAGTGTATTTTTGCAATATTCAATCTATGCTCAAGTCTAAAATTATGCTTCTTGAGCCTAGCCAATACTTCTTCAAAAATGTTATCCCTTATGTGTAGAGGATCATAAGGACTAGGTTGGTCCACATAAACTATCTTGGGAAGTTATTTTCTCTTCAAATGTTTGCCTACCCTCTCATAAAGATCTCGATTACTCAAATCATCTAGTTGAAATCCAAAAGAATAATTGTTCCTAGTAATGGTGTTCACATATTTCCAATCTTGAAAATTTATTCTACCAATTATTAAAGGGAAGGGATGAAGGAGGTATTTCATTTTATCCTTACATACTCTATCAACACCATGAATAAGTTGACATGTAATTTCCTACTCTACTAGCTTGTTGGGAACATATATAGCTAACTTGTAAGGTTGAGTTAGAATCCCTTCAATTTTGATCATAATACAATTTGCATACAACCAAATGTCTCCCATTAGCTCCACATACTTTTTTATTATAGGGCTTACCCTAGGAATTGGAATCCCTATGATGGATTCTACCAAGGAAAGATAGACACAATCATAAATTAACTGCATGTGGTGTCTATATTTGAAGATATGTAGCTTTGAATAATGGTGAGAGATTGTGAATCTACCCTTAGGTGACCAATTTTTGATGTGAGGGATCTGGGTGGAGGCTAGTAGGCCATACAATAGGTAGTACATCATAAATAATTGGTTTTTGGTTTTCTTCTTGATGGTTCTAAATTATCTCCCTAGGTAGATGTTGATCATATCTCCAATTGGGGTAGCGAGCCTTTTTTATACCATGAAGTAGACATAGGATACCCAACTCTTATAGAAAAATGTGGTTAAGGGGGATCTAAATACTCTGTTCAATAAATCCATAGTTACCCTAATTCATTACCTAAATTGGGCAATTGGGATGTTTCCAGTAGGGTCTTAGATCACATGGTTTCCTTGAAGAAACCATGACCTAAGTATGGTGTCAAGATTATTCTTGCCAGTCCATTCTTTTATGGTGGGTAGATCCACATAGGGTTTTTTAAGTTTTTAATACCTCTCAAAGGATAGTGGGGAAATATATGTGACTCTCTTGGAGATACCCTCATGAATGATCTAATCATTTTCAATTCTACAATCTATAAAAATGGGAATAAGGATGCTAAATCAATGGAATCTCTTATTTAGTAGTAGCATGATGGAGACCCACCATTTGAACTACAACCAAGTTATAGTACCTACTCCTAACCATGCCAATCCTTTATTCTTCTTTGGTTATGGATTGCATATCCTTTATGGTTTATAAGAGCTTATATAAATTCTTATTGCTAGTGCTCAAGGTCATAGTGTTCAGGTCAGTATCCTTGAAAACCCTTCCTCCACTATCTGTAGTTAGATATAATTATGTCTCATCTATTAATTATTTCCTTCAAGCTACCATGGCTTCCACACTTGTAAATTTATCTT
Source organism: Torreya grandis (assembly GCA_037957365.1). NCBI lineage: Eukaryota > Viridiplantae > Streptophyta > Pinopsida > Cupressales > Taxaceae > Torreya > Torreya grandis. Next base: position 255,005 of record JARHVA010002190.1, on the reverse strand, counting down.
AAATGATATTTTAAATGGTCTTTATATTATTTTCTTTTGTGCTCAAATCAGAATTTAAATTCTTTTAGATTGTTTTGATCAATCCAAGTTCACTTAAGGTTATTTATACAAGTTTTAAGGCTTTGAATCTTCAATGGAGGTAGCTTATTCAGACCTAGGATTATACATGCCTCAAATTTTATTTTGAACTTTGCATTTATACCTTTGAATTTTTAGCACACAAGATATCTTATTTTGTTTTATTGTACTTCCATGACACTTATTTGGCATCTATCTAGCACTTTTCATGGCATTTTTCAAAAATTCCTTATAAGCACTAGCCATTGGCATTTAAAAATTCCTTTTGCTTCATGTCATTAGATAAAGATCCATGGATTAGCACAAGCCATTGATTGTGATTTATATCCTCATTTTTAATTGGTTCCTTTTGGTATGTAGCCCCATGATCATTCCACTTGACACCATCATAAACTTTCTGAGTTCTAGTATCTTTGTTAGTCTTATATTCCATGTGCATTCACCATGTGTCAAGCCTACAAGATCTTGGAACTTTTTTGAAAATTCATTTATGATTTCACATAATTGGATCATCCTTTAAGATGAATCATGGATCATTGGATCTTGTAAGGTGAATGAGTTCTAATTAGTGCATAGCCATAAAATAACTTAGGGTAAAATACTTTTACCTAATTCTATTTCATATTAATAAACATGAATGGACTTAGGTTAAAGCATTTTATGCTCAGTTTTAAAGTAAAATGACCCCTCAAATGACATAAATCATGACCCTTTTATTTAATTAAAAAATTTAAATGAGCTTAATTTTGACAGCCTCATAGACATCAATGGCAGTCTTGTGGACATTCAAATGATGTTCACTAGGATGTCAAATTTAAGATCATGAAGTCTTTTAAATTTAGTGGGTTTAAATTTAATGGTTGCATAAATGTGAATGATGTCCTTCTATATTTCAAATTACTATAGCATAAACATCAAACTTAAGTTCCTATGTTCTTATACAGGATTGGCATGTGATGACTTCATAGGGCTTCTTGAGATCTTCGAGTTAATTGACTATGACTGATTTATATTCATGATGAAGTACTATCCATCTTATTATGATCCAAGCAATTACATAGTATTATTTCCTTTTAATTTGGGAATCTTTGGTTTTAAATATTGAATGAAAGAGTTTCATGTGGTAACTCTATGGATCTTTTTAGGATTTTGAATTTTTATTGATGTCTTTGTTCCATCTGATCCTCAATCCCAAAAAAGTTTAAGCTATAGATCATGATCTAGATGCTTGAACATGATTGGTAGAAAGGACTAAGTGTTCATTTTATTGGTTTTTTACTATCTCCATTAGATCAAAAGGCATGATGAAGAATGGATAATTATATTTTTCAAGGTGTACAATAATTAAGGTAGGACCCAGGATGAAAATAAAAACTTAGGCTAAAGCATTTAGACTAAGGTCTCATTCATGTTAATGAACATCAATTGGGCCTTAGAATTAAAACTTTAGGATAAAATAGATAACAAAGGGACCATGGTAGGAAACTTCAAAGGGACCCAACTAGTGTAAAATTAGACCATGTTATAAATATAGGAAATAAAAATGGGGAAATAAAATAGGCCAAGGCATAATTTTTAGGCTAAGGTTTGGTCATGTTAAAAAACATGACCAAACCTTTATATTAAAATTAGGATTAAGTCCAAAATAAATTTTAGATATTCCTACCAATTTATTTTTGCCAAATTTAATTTTAAACTAAAGGTTTATGCTAGAGTTTTAGAACATGAATCTACCAACAAGGATTCCATGAAACCTACATCTTTAATAAATGAAGATAAATTATTAGCAATGTTAGTCAAGATTAAAGAAAAACATAACTCATTAAGCCAATCATATCAATGTGGATGATCTTCATGCTTTAAGGGTTAAGCCTCAAAGTATCTCAAGGGTCCCATTTTTTTAAAAAGGGGTATTTTAACCTCAAAAAATGGTGAATGCTATAGGAAACATAGAAATATTTTAGAAATTAGAGACTCTATTTTAGACAAACAACTAGGTCATCCACTCCACTTAATTAATGCCATTATCTAGATCATTTTATGATTGAAAAAAACCTTACATTTTTAGAATTCAGATAATAAATTAAGACATAACCATGTTATGTGTGTGATTTAATTCCACTTACTATTTTCCATGGGATTCAGAGGAAAAATTCCAAGTTTCCTATCTTTAATCATTAACACTGACTTGGATCATGTTTAGATATTCATCAATAACTATGCTTCTAGTTTAAGGAAGGCTTAGACATTACTTTGTTACTAGCCAAACATCCATATCCCTGACAAAGATGCATTTCACTTAATTCATGGCCTTATTCTAATATCATCTAGGCATCCATAACCTCAATGGAGATTACTAGAAACACCTATGCTTAAAAAACATTTAGTTTCACATGGCATTCTTATTTTTTATATTTTTTTATCTTTTATGCTTTCAGCAAGGTTGAGAAATAAGGTAGCTAGGCTTAAGGATTTGGTTAAGTGTTTTACCTTTAGAGAATCACTTATGGCTACAACCATTGTCCAAAGTAAGGATGTTTGTTAAGTGCAATCATGAATGTGCTTCAATAGATTAAAATTTCATCTTATAATTAAAAATCATATAAAAACTAAATTTAGATCAAGATAATGTTCAATTTCTCATGGAATGGTTGGAGTCTTCAATTGGTATTTACTAGTTTCTTAAAATAATAACATTAAGCTCATATTTCAAAACCATGGTTAGCATATGTATTGGGTTTATACTAACATTCATGAACTTTGGAATTTTCAAGAAAGATAAATAAGCTTTGAGCTTAGGGTTGTCTATAAGGACTTGTTAGAAAGAAGGAACAAGGTAACAAAAACAAAGACACAACAGAAAGAAACAAAGCAATAAACAAAAGGAAATAAATAGATATATACATGTTTATTTAAAAACAAGGGATATGAAGGAAATAACTAAAATAAAATAACTATACTACCTACACTAAGTCTAACCATCTTACAATTTACTTCATAAAGACCTCAAGAGGAGTAGTAGAGAAGTAATGATTGAGGTATTGCCCATTGGTGGGTAATTTGAACACTGGTCCTTATAAGTCTTTGAGTCTAAGGGTGTTATATCCCAATGTATCTACAATATAGTATGTTCCAATCCACAAAGGTGTGAACTTACCATATTTACCTTAGGTTTAGATGCTTTATCCCAAAGGAGAACTAAGTCCCCTTGTCTAAACACCTTTATCTTTTATCTTTTATCAAACCACATTTTCACTGTGGTCTAATGTTTTCTAAAATTAGAAAAGGATTTGTCTTATGCATCTTCCATCTATATGATGTCTAGTAATCTTGAGTTTTCAAGCTCTTGGATTTATTCCATATACTCTTGTATGAATATATATGTAGGTAGATTGAGAGTGATAGGGAAAATATGTTCTTCTCCATACATCAACAAAAATGTTGATGTGTTTAGGGCTTGATTGATTCTTATCCTATCTACACATAGGTCATACTTGAGGAGTTTGTGCTAAGTTCTAGGCTTATCTACAATAGAATTCTTAATTTCTTTCATCAAGTTCTCATTGGTAGATTCAGAGACTCCATTTCCTTAGGGATAATGGTTGGATGAAAATTTGAGACAAATTCCATTATCATATACCGATTCAATCATCTCTATGGATGTAAATGTAGATCTGTTATCACATACTAAAGACATTATAGTTTTAAATATGGTACAGATGTTATCTTCTAAGAAACTTATCACTTCCTCCATCTTGCATAGTTTGCAGGCCACAAATTCATCCCACCTTGTGTAATAATCTATGGTAGTCAAGATAAATTTGTGACCTTTATATGAATTGGGGTTGATTACCCTAACAAAGTCCAACCCCCATTATGTAAATGGTTTATTATCAATAATTGGTTGTAAAGGCATTACTACCTTAGGTTTTATAGTGATAAAGATCTAGCAAAAGTGACATTCTCTCATGTGATTATGAGTATCCTTGAAAATAGTTGGCCAATAGTAGCCATCCCTAAGGATATTATAGGCTATAGTCTTCCCAGATGGGTTTCCATTACCAAACTTTTCATGCAAGGTGTTCATGATTTGGGTAACTTCCTCTTTTGAGACATATCTCAGGTAGACCCCCTCAATTTTCTTCTTGAATAAAACCCCATCTTTGATCATATAATGGGTTGTATTTAGCATCAAGTCCCTCTTTTGCTCCCTTATAAGTCTTGTAGGATAGGTATAATGATGAAATCATACCTCTCACTAGCTTGAAAGTTATACTAATCAAATTACATAATACTTAACCTAGGGCTAGTATTATCAATCATTTAGATCAACCTTTGACACCTTACAAATTTTACCATTTGCATTTCTATGTCATATTCTTGCAAAACTAAAAACCATTTACCTCTTTATTCCCAAAGTTCATTCTAACTTGGCATAAGTTTTATGGTAGGGTTAGGCAGAATAACATGCACTTTATCTCTAAGGATATAATGCCTAAATTTCATCACTACCTTAACTAATGCATATGCTTGTTTTTCAATTAATGAATAGTTGCATTCAGCATTCTTAAAGTTAGTACTCATGAAATTTATTGGGTGATCACACCCTTCAATATTTTTAAGTTAAAATTGTAGCCATAACATGGCTAGATGCAAAATAATATAGATGAAATTCCTTCAAAAATTTAGGACTTATGAGTACTAGAGCTTGGCCAATTACTTCTATGATGTCATTGAATTCCTTCCTAGATTTCTCATTCCAAGTGACCTTAGCATCCTTCTTTAGCATGTCATTTAATGGCGTCACAATCTTTGCAAAGCCATAAATGAACTTCCTTACAAAGTTTATCTTACCAAAAAATGATTTTATCTCTTTCCTACTATTTGGAGGCTCCATCCTAAATATATCTTCCACCCTTTTAGGATATATGGAAATCCCATCATTAGTTATAACATGACCCAACAATTTGCCTTCAATAACACAAAAGATGCTTTTCTTTGGGTTTAAGGAGATTACATACCTTCAGCCTCTCTCAATTTTTTTTTGTAAATGCATAAAGTGATTCTCCCTATTTTTATAAAAAATGGTTAGATCATCCATATATATAATGATGAATTTACTAATTAGCCTTGGAAGACCTAGTCCATGGCCCTTTGAAAAGTAGCTCCTACATTGATTAAACTAAAAGGCATTCTTTTGTAGGTGAAGGTTCCCCATTTGGTTGTAAATTTTTTCTTCATCTTATCTTCTTTGTCAACCAATACCTAGTTATATATTTAAAATACATTAAGGGAAAACATCATGGTTGAACTTAAAATAACTTGGATCACCTGGACAAGAGAGGAAGGAGGATAATTATCCTTTTTAGATGCTTTGTTAAAATTTTTAAATTCAATGCATAACATAGTCTCACCATTTTTTTTCCTTACCATCATCAAATTATCCACCCAAGTAGAATTCTTATGGGAAACACAATTCTAGAATCTAGTAATCTCTTGACCTCCTTGAAGATCTTTGGTCCTAAGACAAGGTTCATAAGTCTTTGCTTTGTATGAAGGGTTTACAACTACCTCTAAGGGGTATAGTATGGATGATAACTCTTGGATCAAATATATTAAAGTCATAATAGGACCAAGCTATGGCATCCCTATACTTGGTTAATATCTCTTTAGACTTCTTATTCTCAATATTAGTGTAGGCTTTTCCCATGTTTACTAGCTAGGGTTGATCTTGGTGTCCAAGTTCAACTACATTTTAGTCCTTACCACTTATCTTAGGAATATTAGAAACCTCATCCAAATTATATTGATCAAATAGTCTCTCTAAGGTAATCATGCCTTTGGTAATTTTATTTTCATTTAGATGAATGCTTTACCATCAAATTTGTCCTCCCTAAGTGCATTTCATCAGCTTCATCAATGATGTTGGCCTCAAATTCTCTAGAATTAGTCATGAAATCTAAGATTTTTTAATCATCATTTAAGACTTTAGAATGATTTACATTATCAAGGACTAAATGATAAGGCATCAACTCAATGCTAAAGTTATGGAAGTCTTTGTTGGGCATGAGGTTGGCTGCAACAAATGTCAACTCATCAAAAACTTGTTTTTCTTCTCTAGGGATGGAAAGAATGAAAAAATCATCAAATAACTCAATTATATCATATAACCTTGACTTATACCTCTTAAGTTATGATATATTTAATTTATATTTGCTTCTCACTTAGTTGACTACTAGTTCTGAATCCCCATAGATTAGTAGTTCTTTAACCTCATTTTTTTAAAGCAAATTAAAAACCTAGGATAAGGACCTCATAGTTAGAAATATTATTAGTTAAAGGGAATTATAACCTATAGGATGCATGATGTTTCCTATTATTAGTATCATTTAGGACCACACCGACCCTAGATCTAGACTTACACCTAACACCATAAAAATGTAGCTTCCATAGTCTAGAAATAACATGTTTATTCTTAGGATCACATACCTTTGCAGTCTCTAGGGTAAAAACCCTAAGTCTAAGTTAATTATGTTGACCATTTCATTAATATAATTGTACTTAATGATCATGTGCTTCATCCTTGACTCTCTTTCAACCCTAATCTAATATGAAACTCCTTTCCAAGGCATCCATAAATGTGAATAATCCATACACATGTAACCATTTAGAGCTTCGGTCCATTTATTGCTTAAAAAGATCCCATAAACATCAGAAATGTCAAAAAATTAGATATCCATAAATAATTTTACTCTAGGCTCAGAAGCTAATTGCATATGAACATTTAGTAACTCCCTAATTACCTTGACTTTAGATTTTTCTAACTGAGTAACAATCCTATCATACTTAATAGGTGTCAAACCAAGTTGTTTACAAATACCTGTTGGCATGATATTAGTAGATGCAATAGAATTGAGTAAAAAATTATGCAAATTCTTACCAAAAATCTTAACTATGTGAAAGAAAGGAGGATATGATGTCTTATCTTTGTGCATAGTTACATTAGCATTGTCAGCCTTAGGTGGTTTGTTAGATTTCTTTGACAATGAATCTAGAAAGAGGTCCCTTTGTTCTATGATCTATGTTAATTCATGCAATGTGATGTTAGATTTTATTTTCTTCATGTATTCAAAAATATTATAACTAGTTTTATTTGAATAATTAGGAACATCAACATTATGCTTAGCGGTACTCCCTTTGGGTGGTTCCTGATCATTATTTGAAGAAGTGTTTGGAGGAGTTATAAAGTTATTTTCAGGTGTTGAGGTATTCAATGGTTGCCTATACTCTCTATTACTCAAAGGATAAGTCTTATTCAAGAATTATTGGAAGTCCTAGATCTCCTTAGAGACATCATAGGTTCATTGTCTTCTTGAAAGGGGAAATCAAATGTCTCCACAATGAAAGATTGATCAATAGGCTTAGACCTTGAAATACCTACACCACTATCCTTATTATGGACCAATTCAAATGTATCCAACTCTTCTTGGAAAGCTTCAAAATCCTTATAAAACTCTATGCAATCAATCTCATCATGTTTGGCTATATAATACACCCTACAATAATTAATCAAGGCAATATCGATAATATTAATGTCCATAGTCCTCTTTTCATAAGATGGCTCATTATTCTTATTATTATGGAAACTATCATTCTAAAACCTATTGTAAGGCTTATTAAACCTTTGGAATGAGAAGTTCTTACTAAATCTCTCCCCAATATTGCTAAATTATTTTTATAGCTGAAGGAAATTGGTGCTTAACTTTTGGACCATTTTTAAGATAGACTCATTCTCATTCTTGGGAGTTTAGAATTGTGAACTTGGCACTAAAACTCTTTGATCATTACATTGAATCCACTAGTAACAAGTTGACTCAAGAATCCTAGGTTTTGATTGGGAGAAACATGACTCAAAGGCAATTTATTGAGATTTGGGAATTGATTCAAGGTCAAAAAATTATGTTTGTTGTTGGGGAAGATGTTTGGAATGGGCATATGTGGATTGATATTTAGAACCAAGTAGGCCATTCATCCCTAGAGATGAATTTTATCATTGATGATCACTACTTCATAATAATCCCTAGCTAATGAAGTTATAGTTGGAAGAGACCTTTTCAAAATTATAGAAGTCATGGGAACTATTACATCCTCATATATTAATAGAGCTAAAACATCATTAGGTTTATAGGGTTCTATGGTCCTACTATACATTTTTTGAAATATACCATTAAAGGACCTTATTGTCTCACTTGAATCCCTCATGATGGTGGTGAACTAGTGGTATATGACACATGGATTAACAATTTTACCAAACTAGTCCATGAAAACATTAGTGAAACCATCCTAACTAGTGATATAATTATTAGGTAAATTGAAAAAAAAAATCATATGAAATATCTTTAAAAGTAAAGGGGAATAATTTTCATGTTATATCTTCATGTATGACATTTAAAAACCTTAACATAGATTTAAAATATTTAATATGCTCTTCAACAGTTACAATATCAATTGGACTAAATGTTGGCAAGTATTTCTTAGGGTTACATGGGAGATCATGTACCACACCTAACATGTTGATTGAAGAATCTCTAAACCAAGCAATACTTGGAAAAAGGTCTAAGGAAAATGTACCTTTAAGAGGTGAGATTGGTAAATATTTGGAATGTCTATGCCTACCTTTATCTCACCTAGTTTTCTTATGGACTTTAAGCTCAAGCAAAGGTTCTCTTGTAGCTAAATGTGATATTGTTAAAATCTTGAGAAATTCTAGCTTGAAGATTAAATATCCTATTTTAAATATGATGTATCAAGTTAATATTTATAAATAACAAGGATTAAACCTGTAGATTAATCTCATTTTTTAAATATTGTATAAAGAATAATAAAGGACATAAATCTTTGACTAAGCTAGCTCAAAGATCTATCCAATTATGCAAATATGGTCTATCTTTATAAGTCTAAGCTCAAATAGACCTAGATATAAGAAATATATACCAATATTTAATCAAAACAAGCTATTCTAATCTCAAATACTATGGATTTTCAAATCTTAAGCCAACTTAACAAAAACTAAGCATCAAACTTCAAAGAACCTTGATATTTGTCTAAGAGAAGCACAAAGATATGTCATAGACCATAAATATAAATGATCTCTATACTTATAAGTAAATAATTAATTAAAATAACAAATATAACATGAATCTTAGATCAAAACACACTAAGATTAACAAATATTCAACCAATTCTAAATGACGGCCCTCCTTCTAGTGATAGTGGGACTTATTGATGCCTATATGTGTGCCATACATGTCATTAGTTTTCAAAAAACACTTTTTATTTTAGAATTTAGAGTATGAGTAGTATGTTTTAGCAACTTATGTTACCTATGGTGAAATAATGATAAAGCAATGTTTATCTATTCCACAAAAATTATAGTAATTCATGGGTAGGAGCCATCCTAGACCAAATCTATGTAAAGTGTAAGTATCTCTACTAATAATGATGAATTGTGACCAAATATTAAACTATATACTAATCTAAATGAATATGTATACTTAAATTTAGACTAAAGTCATCTGGTTAAAAAAGAAGTAAAAGAGAAGGTTAAGGTAAAAACAAAATAAGTGATTCTTGATCCTTAACTCAAATATCATGAAAAAGTTTCAATTATAATTGAGCCTACATTTAACCAGTATATGATGCAAAATAACATAATATTAGATATCACCATACACCAAGCAAATCTCTAAGGATAATATGAAATCATATAAGTAAGAAATGGATTTTACTTTAAATATTTGTTACCAAATTCAAATAGCATAAGCACGTCTAAATACAAAATAAATGAAGTGAATAAAATTCAAGATCCTTCAACTAATATAACATAAAATAAAATTTGCAATCCTATATCACAAATGCAAATTTATAATTCATGAAACCACTCAAATTCAAGATTTAGAACCAATAATTGAGAGATAGGCACATTAACAATTGACACATCAAATTTGGACAATCTTCACAAAATTCATTGATAGTATTAATTTCTCAAAGTATACAATTTTTGTTAAAAATTATCTCCCTTTTCAAAATGGTAGTACTTCCTTTTATAGATGGAATACATAGTATACAAGTCAATTACAAGATACAAATTTATAAAATTTAAGGACAAGTATTCTTTTTCAAAAAATTCTAGAATGCACTTGCTTTTCTAAAATAAACTGATCTAGAGGTAACATGATAACAAACTAACATGTGCCTTTATAACATAATATTCCTTTTTCAAATACTATAATGTTTTTTACAAAAAATAATATTAATTAATTAGTGGGACCATTGTTGATGGACTCCCTTTTTGCTCTTGCAGAAGCTCCATAGCTCTTTGATGTTGTTCCTTGACAAGCTCCAAATCCACAATTGTCTTTAGGAGATAAATAAATTATTAGTAAGATAAGTAATCAAAGTCTCTATCATCCCTTGCCATTTCTTAGTTGATGCTTATATCTTCTACAATATTTTCTTTATTAGTGAAGATCATTCTAAAAATGTTGTTATCACTGCCTAATTGACCCTAGCTTTTGATTTTCACTTCCTACATCACCAAAGTGACTCTATGCTTATATTCTTCATCATGAATAATTGCCAAGGTTGTAGACTTTATAGGATTAGCCAACATGGTGATAATTAGTTATTTAATCTAGGAAATCAACTCTTCATCATCCCTCAAGAGTCTATCCAAGCCTACTAACAAAACATTTGAACTTTGGATCTTATCTACCACTATCCCTAATATAGAATTTAAGTGGGCTAGGATAATGATTTTGAATCTATGAATCCTATTATTATTCAGTATATTTATGAGATTCCTTTTTTTAGCCTTTGCATCTTACCACTCTATCATCAATCCTTTAGCCACTTCACTCTATGCATCTTGTCTTAGAATGATTGATTTTAAGGAGTCAAACATATTGAGAAAGGATGCTTCAAATATCTTAAGTATGGCCTTAGGTACTGCTAAGATATCATGGGTCTCTAAATTATCCTTTTCATTTTCCAACTTATGTATCCTTTGTTTCATCCCCCTAATGCCATATCTAACTTGAGCTAAATGAGCCTTAGTTAGGCTTTTAATAACCTCTTCATAGATGGGTAGTTCACTAGCTATTGTGCCTAAACTAGAGTTAAGCGTACAAATGGCTCAACCCTTTGGAGTGTGAACTCCTCAATTCCTACCATGTCCTTTCTTGTTGTTACTCTCTTCAATTTAGCTATCTTAGGATTTAATTACATAGTAGTTGATGAATATGTGTATTTGGTAGGTTCTAAGACCTCTATCCTTGTGATACTTGCTACTTTTGGAGCATCCATCTATTTTCCAATTAGTCATGTAGTGGTCACTATCATTTTTTCTTCTTATTATTTCATCAAATCCCTTATCCATGAGATTGATATTATAATTCACATCAATGTTAATAGTTTTGGTTAAGGCCCAATAATGAGACAAAGTGTGATTATTCTTCTTTTTCATAAATGAACCAAACAGGGATAACTGGTCCATGAATATGGTATTCATCACTGAAGAAGTTGATTTCACTTGTAGGATGCATGAAAGTCAACTTTGGAATCTTTGATCCAACTAGGACCAAGGCTAATTCTACCTTTCTTTTCTATGGGGGTATTACTAGAACTAAATCCAAAGTAACCTCTTTGCCTCTATCTTTCTCAAGTTCTTCTACTTGAGCCTACGATTCTTTACCTTGCTCTTCCTCATCAGAGACATATGCTTTAGTAAGGAACTTGAGGGCATCCTCTACTATTTCATTGGGATCCAAGGCAATCATGTATAAGTACTCTACTATACATGTTAATCTTTGAAGTAGCACTGAGGATGAAGGTCCCTCATTAGGTATCTCTTCCGAATTCTCCTTGCCAAGACCTTTTGTATTTTATGATAGAGGCTATATTTCAAAAATGTTACTCATGAGGTGGCATGAAAGGTCTAGGTAGCATATTATATTGAAGAGGTGTTATTTTACATATACACCCTAGTGGGTTTTAATTAATATCAAATCTATGCTCAAGTCTAGCATTGTGCTTTTTGAGCCTAACCACTATTTATTAAAAATTATTGGCCCTAATGTGTAGAGGATCATAAAGACCAGGTTGGTGCACATAAAATGGCTTGGGAAGATCTTTGCTCTTGAAATGTTTGCCTACCCTATCACAAGGATCCCAATGCCTTAGATAATCTAGCTAAAATCCAAAAGAATCTTTATGCCTAAAAATGGTGTCCACATGTTTCTAATCTTGCAAAACTATTCTACCAATTATTAAATGGAAGGGATGATTGAGATCTTTCATTTTATCCTTACATACTCCATCAATACCATGAAGAAGTTGATAAGCAATTTATTGCTCTACTATCTTGTTGGGAACATAAATAGATAACTTGTAGGGTTGAGTCAGAATCCCTTTAATTTTGATCATACTATAATCTAAAATTGATAATTATATGTTAAGAGTTCTTATTGAGAGTAGTTTCTAGTAGAGCCCAAAACCCTAGAATATAAAAGCAAATAAGGTCAACAAACCTCCTATAGTCAACACCCTCCTATGAAAATTCTCTCACACCTGAAGACAAACATCACACACTTATGGATTAGAATTTGAGCCTCAATACTTGAAACTTTAACTTCCTATAATCCATTTTAGGCCTACTTGACCTTAATCCAAAATTAAGAAAATTGAGAGCACTCAAAAATCTTCAATTGGCACAAACAGGATCATCAAGATATAAAATTACCTGGAACACATCATAAAGAAGTGCATAGACCTTTCTAAACATCAAAATCTTCTTGACATTGCATCAATCTCATTAGCTCACCTAGAAACACCCATTATGATCCTACAGACATTTCATACATATCAATATTTGTTTTTCCACTAAAAGGAGTCCTTTAATAAGTATAGACAAGGATAGACTACTTTATAATGTCCTAAAATAGTGTGAAACTAGGAGTTGCCCAAAAATCCTCATATTCCTTCTCCTCCTTGGTCATCTAATACTTGTAGTTCTTCTATAACATTATCCTTCTCTTCTAAGATTAAATTGATAAGACATGGAGACAAAAAAGACCCATGACATACCTTTTCATCTAAAAAATCTTTGTTGTAGTTCAAAACCTCATAAATAGGCAGTAACAACTAATGTTATTTGCATAAAACTTACTTAACAACTGTATGATGTTCACTTGGATCCATACATACTTCAAAACAAGCCTCAACTAGTACCTTGGTCATATCCTTGAGCTTAATCTCTTAATTCACAACATGAGTAGACAATGAGAGCCCTTGGGAATCTTCAACTTATATAGTATTCTCCACCATATAGAATAGATTACTTGGACCTAAAATCTCATCATGAATCATAATTACCACCTTTGTCTTCCATGATTTGACTTGATTTTTTATTTGTACTCTAGGAGCTTGACTAAACCTATTCTAACTTATATAGCTTTACTTGTAAAATATAGCAATGTGACCTCTCTGTTCATAATTGTAATAAACTATTCTTATTAAAGTGAACTCAACTCGCCTTACTTTATATGGACAATGTTTTGAATTGTTTCCCAAATCATGATAGTTGAAATACTGAACCTTCTTCACACATTTTGACTAATGACCCTTATCATAGTTCCATTCAAAATCATTTCTAATAGGTCTCTTGAATTCTATAGCTCTATGACCAAATTGATTACATGTGTAATAATAACCATTAGAACTTGAATACCTCATGGAATTTGGTTATCTGATTTGATTTATTTTCAGTCTTCTAACACCTTCATTCCTTATCTAATGATTTGTCTTCAAAATCATATTGTTCTTGTTCACATTAGTCTTCATCTTATCTTAAGTTTCATTCTCTAGTTATTCTTTCTATCCAAGATGAGTTCTATCACTTTCATGATTTTGATCATTCAAAATATTATCTAGATCACTTGAGCTCTTTTCAAATCTCACAAATGACTTCACCTTACTAGATGTCTTCTCTAATTCAGATATCCATGACTCATTTTCAATTACATACTTTGAACATTCATCTTCTTTAGCTTTTAGGCTTGTAGAAAAGATTTCAAATTAACAACTAAGATGCTTGACTATTTCTTCATGCTCTTTTGTGTCTTCACTCATTCTTTTCAGATACACATTGAATTGTTCCTCATAGTCTTTGAGTTAATACTTAATCTTCTTGTTAATCTTCTTCTCAATCTTTAGTTCTTAAAGATAATTTATCAATGTAGTCTCATAGTCCACCTAATCTTCATCATCATCTAAATCACTTCAAGTAGACTCCTTTTGATTTGAGCAACTTCCTTCTTAAGCCATAAAGAAGGATTCATATTAAATAAGACCATTATCTTCATGATCACACTCTGAGTCACTATCTTCACTCTCATTTGATGAGTTGTAGTATTTATTAGTGTAGAGACTCTTTTTATCCTTGAAGTACTTATTCTTTTTATCAAACCTTCTGAACCCCTTTTTGTTTTTATCATACCTAAATGATCTCTTGCAATCATTATAAACTTAATCATACTCTCCATCATCATTAATTTATATTTATGAGGGAAATTATTAGCAAAATTCCCCACTTTTAGACAATTGAAGTATTTGAGGGGTAGTTTACCCTTATACTTGCTTTAACCTATTTTCAATTTCATTGAAATCAAAGGAAATAGTTCATCCTAATCTATATTAAAAATTTTATCGTCCTTGGGTTTATTACCTTAAAACTTATTCTTTGGATTCATTTAAGTCTTGAAAGCTACTTCCTTATTTTGTGGTATATCATCATTTACTCTAATCTCATAGGTAGTAAGGGTGCCATGAAATTGATTCATTTTCAATTGAGTAAGATCATGAATTTATTCTATAGTAGATACTTTTGGATCAAACATGAGATATGGAGACCTTAATACCTTTTTAACTATAGTAGCATCTTCAACATTCTCTCTAAGACCTTTGATGATGTTCATAATCTCATCAACTCTCTAAAAAAATGATGCCATAGAATCTTCTTCCTTCATCTTTAGACTCTCAAATTATCTTTATAACTTTGGCAACATAACTTTTGAGTCTCCTTCATACATAGTCTTCAGTTTATTCTTCATTTCCTTGGTAGATGTATAATAGATTACCTTGGTGTATTCTATCTCTAAAATACCACAAGGGATAAATTCATTACATTAGAATTATTCTCAAAATTCTTCTTATTTAAAACATTAGATGGATGAATAGTAGGTTTAGAATAATCATCCAAAATATATTTCCAAATGTCAAACCTTAGGGACTTGATGTAGGTCCTCATCCTTACACTCCAAAAAACATAATTAGATCTATTGAACATTGGTGATTTCTTAGAAGAGAAACCTCCTTGATGACTACCCATATTTTACCTTTGATTAACTTTAATCTATCAAACCTTTACCAAAGGGCCTACTCTGATACGAACTATTAGAGGAACAATCATTGAGGGGGGGAATCAATGAGCCCAGATATTTCAATTTCAATTCCAATCCTTTCAAACTATTAAAAAATCATAATATATCAAGTTTATAAAGAAAAATTAATAAGAGATCTCATTTATTAAATGCATACACAAGATCAAACACACAACACATAGTTCCTATCAGAAACCTTCATGGGGAATAAACCCACTCTCAAGACTGCAACACATAGACTACTTGTCCTCTAAGACATTAAGAACAAGATATTGGTTGATTCCTTATAACTAAGATTTAGTGAAACATAAATTTCACAAGGATAACCTTACCCTAAGATGATCAAGTCCTTATTAACACATATGAAATGAACATCTCCACCTTATAACTAATGTCTTCAACACTTGACGATGTATCTCTGATTTTCTAACTCCTACACAATCTCCCTCTTTATCTCATATAGGCCTCTCATATAGGTATGACATAATATATCTATTTATTCACTAAAAATAACCTCATATACACACTCTAACCTCTTTTCACATATTAAACCTTCAAAACTACAATAACACTATCCTGTCTTCTTCATTTCAATGTATACCTCTCTCAGACAAGCCTAGAAACCATCTCTTTTGGTTTCAATATATATAGAGTATTCATGTTAAATAGATTCTTGGTTGACCATTAGACTTTCCTTAACTCTTAATTATTATCTCACATAAATACATGGACCAATACAGTCCTGATAGGTCAGTTATATCATCTATGGGTCACCCTTAAGTAGCTACACCTTTTAATTAGGCCCTTTTAGCTCTTGTGCATCTCATAGAGACCTATTCAGCCATTTAGAACTTAATAAAGAAAAAAAATAAAGGACCACCTAAAAATTCATTTTTTAAAAACACATAACCCCTTTTACTTCCTCAAATGATCATGGTCAACTCTATTCACATCTACATATGATCAATCTACTCAAATATTGACCTGGTGAAAAAAAACATTATGAACAAACACACAATCAAATTATAATCCTTTTTTATACAGAATATCAATTGTTAAAACCTAAAAATACTATATAAATCATAAAAAGGGAGTCCACAATAATTTAAAATAGCTATGACATCATAAAACATTTGAACATCATTAAAACAAGCACAAATATCATTCTCAAGTTACTTGAGAAACATAGTCAAACATAAAGTTAAATTTAGAGATAAATATATTTAGTTGTACATATATTCAAAAAATTTAACTAGGTTCACTATATGAATCATGGATTCATATTCAAATTTTATTTTTATATCACCTTTGAATTTGTCCTGGATCAAAAGTTATGGATAAAATATAGAGCACTAGTTTTTCCCTTTCTAAAATTCAAATATTCAAAAACCAACAGTCAGTTAAACCTAATACACTATGATATGATATCATGTCTTTGATTCTTATATTAATCACACACCATCTATATTATTTTAGTGATATCAATATTTAATGATGTTAAACTTTGAATAGGGTAACCACTTTGACTCCACTCGTGCCATAGATCTCAATCTTATGATTAAATGTGAATCGTTAGATCCTTAGATTTTTCCTTTCCTTATAATTAAATATCAAAAAATTATTAGTATATCACTAATTAATAACATATTATAGTGAATTCAATCCATTTATCTCCTTAAGAGTTTCTTGAACTTTACCTTGTGCAAAATTTACTAAGTATTGGAACTATTGTAATCTGTTTGAGAAGCCAACTTTGAACAAATATATCTTTTGATGTGCTCAAATGTATTTTTTCAAATTTTCACCATATGATATTAATTAATATTGGAAACCAAACATGTATAAACCTACTCCTAATACCTTCTCATGTGTAATAAATAAATCCATTAATTTATTTACTTAGATTTTTCTACTGTAGAGCCAACTATGTCAAGAACTATCTGGAAGGCCAACTTTGGACATGCATATATTTTGATGTGCTTCATCATATGACCTAAAATTTAGTTTATATCAATTAGGCATAAAACTAAAAAAACCCATATGATCATTTTATAATTGAACCTTCATGCATGAAAAATATAAAACCATCAAAATGTATGGGAAAACACTATCAAACTACCTAGGAGCCCAAATTTGCACTTGCATATCTTATGTTTCTCTTTATTACATGACCTAAAATTTATCACATAGAATATAGGAAAAGAATTTATCATAACCATATGACCAACTCCCCCTAAATCATCTACACATTGAAATGGTGACATCATCAAACTACCTTCTCAGAGTTTTTGCCACTAGACCTAAAATGTATAGATGAAAACAATAAAGAACCAGATGAATTCCATTCATGAACACAAGCACTAAATGCATATTTTAAATTATATAGGACCTATTAAAAAATATAAAATCACTATAATCACCCCTAATCATTCCTAACCATGCCAAAATATAATATCAACCAAGCCAACTTCGAGCATACTAAGACAAGCATACTACACATGTTATCATTATCACTTAGACTGTCATGACACTTCATCCACTCAATTGAAAACCTCCTTGACATAATTGAAAATTATCCAAAACATTTAGTGGATTAGATATTTATGGGAGGCACATAAGACATGAATGTATCTAAGAACACACCATCCACTTAAAACTATTCCTCACTTTCATATCTATGCATTAAATGTTATGTAGTATGAGGAAATACTACCTATAATTTGCACATGTGACATATTAGAGGTTTAATTATTATATAGGCTCACACATGTGAAAAAAATAGTGTGAAATGATGGATTTGGACTGTGTAAACCATTGGAATACACATACAATCACCAATTTGTAAAACCATTTCAAGAATTCACTAACACCATTATAAAGTTGGCCTGCATAGATGAAGAAGACAATTTTGAATACTCAAATTCTTATCCATTTCTCATAAATCATGAGACATGAATCTAAAAACTAATTCCTAGAAATGAAAGGTCATGAGACCCCCTTCCTCTACACAAAATATTAGCTCACCATCTTCTCTCTCCTATATAGACTAAGCAAAACCTTAAAGATTTTTTGAGCTATGAATGAGGATGATGGAAAGAAGAAATGGTTTTTAATGATTTGACTTTAAAATTCTTGTATTATTCCATATAATGTCTGAACTAATTCAATGGTGCACATTTATGAATTTTTCTAACCCTAACATGTTTGTACATGTCCTTACAAGCCTAAAACACCTACTAAACTCCTTTTATGCATTTTTTCATTATTCGAATCTTGAAATTCATTTGAAGGATTAGAGGAGGTGAAATATAGTTCAAATATAATTTAAAAACATAAGGTATGGGTGGGAAATCTGAAAAATCATACTTCTAAGTATGTGGGGCTTTTTGGGTGAATTAAAGATGGGGTTGACTTCTAAAAAGAGACCTTTATTGTATATGAAGACCTTATCGTGACAATAGAATGATAATTATACCCATTTAAAAACCCCATAATACAATTTTATATTTGAAATATACCATTTTATATAGGCTTATAACATGAAGGTGACTCATATGGGAGTTTTAAGGACCATTTGATGGCTTGGAAGGTTAATTCAGGCTTGAAACAAGTTTGAATAAGCATACCATAGAGGGAAACCTTAGATACATTTTTAGACTTCACATTAAGATTTAATCAAGGATTTAAAACCCTTCCCCATCTTTATATTAAGGTCTCTCTCATAAGAAATGGCTAAAAAAGGCACAAATACTATGATAACCATAAACCTTAATCCCTCTAAATACCGTAATTTTTGTTAAAAAACCTTAAATTTATCAAATAGGGAAATTACCATTATCTAGGCTTTAAAATATCTTTGAAACCCCTTCAGTCACTCAAGGACCACCATGATAACTTAACATACCACCTAAGGACTCAAAACATGATATAACATGAGGATGTTTCAAGCAAGTTCTAGCACATTAATTGACACCTTAAACAATACTAAAAGGCTTATAAAAGAGACCAAAGAATACATCACAATGCATCAAGATCACCATGCTTAAAATTTATGGGGTGTTATGAGAATTTTTTTGATTATAGGGGTTTAAATTTGGCACGGGAGGCTTAATTATCAACAACTTTGGCTACTCAAAGGGGTTGACCAACCTACTAGTCAAGAGAACCAGTTAATTATTTGATTGACCTAACTTTTCATGACTAATAAATTTCATACATTAAGGACTATAAAATCTCACTAGACACAATAATAAATAAAGAAAACACAACAATAAAGTAACACCTAAACACTTAAGATAATAAAAAAATAAGATAAAAAAGTAACTAAGGAAGCTAACACACCATGCTTGTGTTGACCACACATATTGAAAGCAATAAAATAACCTACTAGAAAAAACTAACCTAAACATAACTTTTTTCTCATCTAGGATCAAATAGGAATCTTATTTGATCACCATGACACCATGAGGTTAGATTATCATGGGATGATTGGAGTCTAATTAGGTATTGTTCATGGAATGAGAACCTCCACTTGTATCTAGAGATGTTAACATGTTGATAGATTATTAGAATCGAAATTAGACATTTTTTATCCATTATTAGGTGCATAGGTTGGCCTTGTGAATCTAACACCTATTCATATTCATTCTAAACATGCCCACTTTGCATTAACAATATTATTTTTACCTCACCCATGGGCTGATCTTGATCTAGCTAAATAGTTTAAGGTGTCTATTATGGCATACTTGAAGGGTTAACTTCTAAAAGAGATGAGTCTTATTTAATAATATCTTGAGACCATTGAAATATAGTTTCATTCCTCAAGAGTGAAAAGGAATATAAAAATGGAATGAGGGGATGATAATTTTATTTGAAGACCTCAAAAAAGTCACCTTCTAATGAGATAACCTCTTGAAATGGCATGGTTGGAGGGATGCCTTTATCCTATTTGGTGAGACTAACTACTTCAATATTAATGGTGCTATGACATGATTCAAAATGAGAGTAACATGATATTATGATTTCCACAAGTTTTTTACTTGATCCTCACATGGATCTAGTTTGATTGGGATTTATTGTTTCATAGGAATTGATGTAGGGGTATGCATAACACAAATTGAGAAGTGATTATAAACTATAACTTCTTGAATATTATCATAAAACACTAAGCCACTTCCTTCCACCTCTAATGGATCATTATATTCCCTATTGATGGGTGTTGGTGTTACCTCTTCATTTAACCAATCTATTTTGGTGTCATTTCTTACTAGGGCTAGTGTCCAAGGCTATATTTAGTAAGATATTTATTGAGTTCAATTAAGAATGTTATTTGGGAGTTTTTGGTGCTGTTCTAACTTACGTTTATATTCCTAATCTATAAACTAATACTTGAAAGAAACACACTTTCCTGAAATGTAAACACACCAAACTGAATTGAATACTCTAGAAACAATCACACAATGTTGTAAAGTAAACACACTAAATAAAATACCAAATTCACATTTCTAAGATAAATTATAGATAAAGGTTGTTGAAATTAAAGGAATTATATATGCTTTTTCAAATATGAAATCACACAGTTTAGCAGTCTACTATAACTTGCAGGTTATTAATCTCATCAAATAAAGAGAATTTATATTAATTATAATTAATTAAAAATAAATAATAAATAAACTTATAGATAGCAAAAGTAAAATCATATCTATTTGTGGAGTTGGCCCTTACTCACCCTTGGATTCAAGGTTAATCAACTCAGTCTTTAAAACATTATCTTTAATCCATAAAATGAAAAAGTAATCTACTACAAAGTCTTCTTGTATTGAAAACAAATCTTATAATATTTTTGAACCTTATAGTTAAAGCATGGATCTACTTTTTATTGGATAAAAAATAAACTATCCTAAAAAATAGGTAACAACTTAACTAAACAAACAAGAGGATATTCATAGAGATTGGTTTGTTATGATAGAAATAGAGAAGAGCATTACAACAAGATCTACACGTGATTAGGAAGATCCTGATGGAATTTACAACTTCATCTTATAAAAACATCTAATCACCAAATATTACATACAATATATCCATATGATCTTATCTAAAGTTTCAACCTATATCAATTAACTTTCATAAATGAAAATCTATAAAAAAAAAAAAAATTATATATAGACATGTATAAAAATAGAAAGTATCTAAAGGGTTCCTAGATCATCATGGAATAGCTTAAAGGGGTTATGGAATGTCTTGTAATGTGTTGTGAACAATTTTTTAGATATCTATGAGAATCCAAAGTATTATTGTCATAATTTATAGCTATTTTTTATAATTTGAAGCTTAATTGTTGTAATATGTAGTTATCTATCAAGGTCCATAGAACACCTAGCATAATCTATATCTATGCTCAAATTGTTAGTTCTTGGTTATGGCACTTCCTTTCCTCCATGAGATCATATAAAATATCCTATTTATATATTATCATACATGTACATATCTAAATATGGAAGACTAAACATGCAAATAGTTAGAACATCATGTAAAGAATTGTAACTTAGACTCACATTAGCTTATAGAGATAAAAATATCCATTTTACACCTTAGAATAGTTATAAAACCTAAGAATGCATACAATTCTCAACTCAAATTGATTATTAATGGCTATGAAGGATTATATACCATGGATATAATGATTCATAGTGTGGACTCATCATTTCCCCCACACCTTACCTTTTGTAAGTCCCATTTTTAACTAAATTATTTTGTCCTCATAAGTGTGAATCCTCTATTCCATCTTGAGGCTGAGATCATATTTGAGTACAAATCTTTGAATATTCTCTCATGAGGAGAATTAAACCCCATATACCTATTAAAAAAATGAATCCAACTACCAAACTATTCCTCGGATTATGGCCCTATATTCTACCATGGGGACATAATAGAAAGTAATAAAGGTGGTTTGGGTCTTATCCCAATCCATAATTATTTCCCCCTAATTGAAGTACATCAATAATTATATAAGTGATAACATCAACCTTTCTAAGGGTCTATTTGATAGTGGTAGGATAAATAACTTCTCTTCATTTTAAAGGGACTATTAAAAAATTCCAACATTGACTACAAGTAGTCACCACTTGATTAATTAAATGTTGGACAAATAATTCAAAATTGATAATGCCATCATTTAGAGCATGCAAAAAATGATCACATATTTTAGACTATTTAAAATAGAAATTTTTTAACTTTTATAATATCTATTGTGAATTATTAAAATAGGGTCTAATACATATACAAAATTCTCTTATAGTTCTTATATGGTCATCATATTTATCTTTCCATGTTATTTGATTCCATTATGTATAAATAATAACTCTCAACTTTATTTCTACAATAAAAAATTCACCATAAAATTATTAGTGTTCCCCAAAATAATATCACATAGATAAAATTCACATAATAAATCTTGTCTATTAGGAGTGTTATTATAATAGACTATCAATAATTATTCACTTCTATTAATATCACATGGAAATCCATAAGATATCTAGATTAACTAAAATCTAAAAAATTTCTCATGTAATAATAAACTGTATGAAAGGGAAGGACTCCCACAAGATAACAACTTTACACCAAGTCAACAGGTAAAATGAATGGTTTGTCTAGCTTGTTCTTCTTGTTCCTTTGCCTGAGTCAAGTCTTCTTAAAATTTTTGTTTCTTTTTCTCAAGAAGATATTTTTTGCTTCTTTAATTCTCCAAACTTAGAATAAACTTACTCCCAGTGACTTCTAACATCAGGGTAGGATAAAGTAGTTTGGTAACTTTATTTTACCTTGGGTTTGGGAGGCGTATTATAAGATTTGGAAGCTATTTGGGCTTTTAATGTGGTATTAACCTGTTGAAATTTTAGAAGATATATTATCTTATTCAAGTTTCATGGTGTAACTCCATAGATATATTATATCATTCTTAGATTCATCTAATTTCTCAAATGATTAAGTTTGAAATATTTTTATTTGTTTCAAAAAAAGAGAGATGATAAAATCATTACTTTTGGTTAAATATATTAGCTAAACAATGTCTTATGCATTTTTCTTAACTATGGATTCCAACTGGGATAATGTTAAATCATATTTTAGTTCTACATCATTTATTTCTTTGGAGGGTTGAGTTTTTCATCAATAATTGGATCTTTACCTTTGTCAATAGATATCTATGTGGATGTAATAGGAACAATCTTTGTAAAATATTTTTGTATAAAGGGAGATTCTACTTATTCTTTGTCTTGTGCTACACTAATAGTGGTAGTAGGTTCCTATTTTAGACTATCAAGAGTTTATACAACCATTACTTTATCATAATCAGTAGTTAATATCAATTTTCTTCTTTTCTTCTATGAGGAAGAATTTATTAATATGAGGCTTCTTGAGGTACTAGATGTGAAAATGGGTATGTTAATGGTTCATCTTTTATGATTTTAATGTGTTCCTATGAAGAAGTAATTTGGGAATATGGCTTAGGGTTTCTTATGTAAGACCTAAGTCTTAATTTATTTCTAAGTTTTGATGGTGAAATTACAATTAGGATACTTGGAGGTCTAAGTGCATCATCCCTAACAGTTTACCTTATAATTTGAACTAATTTAGGATTAATAAATTTGGAAGAAGAAACCCTTGGTAGAACCCTATAGATTAAATCAAGAGGATATCATGGTATGTTCTTAGTACATTTATGGTATTTCCTCTTTTTCCCTTCATAAAAATCAATTTATGATTATATGCCTTGCTCTTGCTATAGAAAATGATGTGGAATTATCAATTGAATTAGTCCATGATGGTGAATGGAAGATGGGTTATTAAGGCACCTAATATCCATGACTTGAATGAACCCTAATAAATGAGGGTAAGTAGATTCGAAGTTGGGTTTATTGCATGCCATACCTCAGATGAATTAACATTCTCATCACAATACAATTTAAAACAGTACACTAACACTCATAAGTCAAGTATTTGATAATCCAAAAAAATATAGACCAATATTCAGACAAAAAATATCTACTAATACTGATGCAAATGTTCCCTTCAAAAGGTTTCAACTTTCAACTCTTCACTAAACCCACTAGGATTCTTAGCCTTCCTTCTATCCCTGTTAACCCTAATTACTATTTAGTATGGAAAATTAAATTTTTTTTTGATCAATTAAATTAAAATTAATTTTTACCCTATCATAAGGCACCTATATTTCAAATTTGGTGGTTCAACTTATTCATTAGGTCCACTTTTCAACTTTTAGGCCTAACCATTAGCCCTCTCTAGGCCTAGTTTCCATTTCTTCACTCAAAATCCATACTACAATTTCTTTACACACCTAAAAGCTTTAAAATGAGTTATATAAATAAAAATAGGTTTATAATACCAAGTATTGTAATTTTCCAATGGTTCTAACTCAAGATATTGTCAAAATCGTTATCTAAGGCTAGTTATAGATTGAGACAACTTGTGATCATTCAAAATTCAATTATGTCTAATTGGTACTGTGTCAAGAACCAAAAAATAGGTTTGGAATATTTATATTCACCTTAGTCAATTTTTATAAGCATTAACATGTGATGATCCAATCAATGTCTACCTCAACCAACACCAACTATGTTTAAAAAAGATGCCATTCTACAGGTATGTGGCAAGAAAAGAATAAAATAAATGAAGTAAAAATAATAAGAGATTAAATTTTAATTCACATACATTCCAAAAACTTAACTTAATTTGATCCAACATGGGATCACCAATTCAAATACTACTTCTTTTGTGAGAACTCACAAAGCACACAATCTATTCTAAATGTTAACTGCTACATGAAATTGAATTAATTTTATGTAAATGTATGATTGAAATAAGTATATTTTTTATTTATTTTTAATTACCAATATAAAATAGTTATAATATCCTTGATAAAATTAAAACAATTCAATTTCACAGTTCTTTCTTTGTTAGTATGAACATAGTCTATATATCACAAGAAAGCTCCAAAATAGAGGTCTGCATGTAAGGTTTATTTGAAAAATAGATGAAATATTGATTATTATTTAGAGTTAAACTCTTAAACATGTTCAAATACCTTTGATAATAATGGAACAAACAACAAAATTCATTTGATCATTAATGGGGGAACATTTAGACTGTTTCAAACATAGAAATATAATCAGAATAGAGTCTATGCTACTCTTCCTTAAATAGGGATAGTCTCCTTTGAAATAATTAGAATTATTATTTCATTCCAAAATGAAAAACTATATTAAATTAAAAAAAATACATTTTATATCAATAAAACCATTTTTTAACTGATTTGGAGGTGGTTGTTAACATTGCATGTCACTTAGGAAAGGTGACAACACCCAAAAGTTGGCTTACTATGCAAAGACCACTTTAGAACATGAATTTTTTTTAATGGTTATTATAATAGTATTTTAAAAAATTTAAATAAATTGTTTGATCATTTCCATACCCTAAAAATCCTAAAAAAACACACTACAAATTCAATTTTTTAAACTTTCACGTTTTGGTAGGAAACGTATATTCAAAAATTTAAACTAGTTAAATACACCTCTAAGATATAAAATTGATTAATAATATTTCTTGGGAAAATATAAGTTCATCAAAGGAATTATTATTTTATATATATATATATATATATATATATATATATTAATGCATCAATATATATGGAACTAGAATGTATATTGGATAAATAAATGACTAAAAGGACCAGAGCCAAGCAATATTTCAAGTATCTAGTTAAGTGGAAAAACCATCCAGTAGAGTATTCCATGTGGATGATTTATCATGACATACTGAATTAAAGGATTACTCTATAATCACTCATGGGAAATAGCCCATGAGTTCTCTTTTCCTTCCATGGGAGTATGCTGCAAGAACATCACTCTTAGGGAGTAAATTTTGAAATTTTTTAGTTTGATGCATTAATATATATATATATATATATATATATATATATATATATATATATATATATATATATATATATATATATGCATCAAACTAAAAAATTACAAAATTTACTCCCTAAGAGTGATGTTCTTGCATCATACTCCCATGGAAGGAAAAGAGAACTCATGGGCTATTTCCCATGAGTGATTATAGAGTAATCCTTTAATTCAGTATGTCATGATAAATCATCCACATGGAATACTCTACTGGATGTTTTTTCCACTTAACTAGATACTTGAAATATTGCTTGGCTCTGGTCCTTTTAGTCATTTATTTATCCAATATACATTCTAGTTCCTCTATCTTGGCCTTAGGAAATTATTGTACCCAATCTATCCCTATTGTAGATGATTCATATAATTTTTTTCCCTTTTCATCTCCTTCTATATAAGGATACAAATCTGAAACATTAAAAATAGGTGAAATTCCAACTCCACTAGGTAACTCTAATTCATATGCATTATTGGCAAACTTCCTAAAAATCTTGTGAGGACCTATCTTATTAATTTTTAGATTTTTTTATTCACATATTATAATCCTTTCCTCTCATATATGGGTGATGACTAAGTCCCAAACTATAAATTCACTTCTCTCCTACTCAAATCTTCTTACTTCTTATACTTTTCAACACTAGACTCTAAGTGCTTTCTCACCTACTCATACACCTCTTTCATTACCATTACAAAATCCTCAACTTTAGCACTTATATTAGACATATGTATGATTATCTAACCTCAAACACACCTCTTAGATGCATACCATAGACTACCTAGAATGGACTCTTCCTAATGCTTTTGTTGGTTGAATCATTGTAAGCAAAATCTACTTGAGACAATACAAGATCCCACTACTTGGATAAAAACCTAAACAAGTTCCCTAGGCTTCCATTCACCACTTAAATTTTTCCATCCATTTTAGGATGGTAATCTAGATTGAAACTCAAATTGGTGCCTAGCGTCTTCCATAATTTCCTCCAAAAGTGACCAATAAACTTGGTGTCACTATCAAAAACAATGTTCATGGGTAATCCATGAAGCCTCACAAGCTCCTTATAAAAAAATTAGCCAGACGTGTTCCATAATTAGTAGTTATACATGATATAAAATAACCCATTTTATAGAATATATCAACAACTACAAAAATGGAATCAAAACCCCTTTTTATTCTAGGAAATCCCATCACAAAATCCATATAGATACATTCCTATGGCCTATTTAAGACTGGTAGGGCTGATAAAAACCTACATTATTACTCCTACCCTTGGTTAATTGACAAAATTGTACATCTTTCCAAATACCTTCTCACTTCAGCTTACATTCTAGGCTAATAGTAGTGCCTAGTGATCAACTCCAATGTGTTATCAAGCCCAAAATGGCCTGTTATGCTTCCACTATGCTTTTCTTGGATCAAATTTCCTCCTATTAAACTCTTTGGAACACATAATTATACTCCCTTAAACAACAATCCATCTTGAGGTACGTAATCCAATCATGGCTCCTTGTTGAGTGTACATGGTTGTTTACATGCATGGTATGCCTCATTGAAGTCCTCATCCTCCTCATACAAATCCTTTAGTGCCTTAATGCCAACACTCTCTAACTAAATTTAATGCACCAATAAGACCATGTTTCTCAATACATATTCAACCTTATTTCTTTATCATTATTTTTATTTAATGGTGAATGTGAAATTTTGCATATATTCCACCCAGTTGACATGTCTTTGGTTCAATTTAAGATGATTAGATATTAACTTAAGTGCATGATTATCTGTGTATACTATGAAATCTTTTTTCATAAGATAATGCCTCTATTTCCTTAATGCTTATACCATTGCATAAAACTCTAAGTCATAGGATGAATACCTCTTCTTAGCATCATTCAATTTCTCACTGAAGTGGGATATAGGTCTACCCTCTTGGCTTAGGATAACCCCTATGGCTACACTACTTTCATCACACTCTATCTGGAATACCTTGTTGAAGTCTATAAATTCTAGTATGGGCTGCTCCATGATTATTTACTTCAAGTACTAAGAAAAAATTCTACCTATTCATTCCAAACAATTTTTTTCTTGTCTCCTTTGATAGTGTTAATGATGGGAACACACTTTCCACTAAATTTTCTTATAAACTTCTTATATAATATTTCCAAATTATGAAAACTTATTACCTCTCCTGATTGCATAGGTGTTGGCCACTCTATGATTTCCTTCACCTTGTTCTTATCCATTTTTAGCATGCCTTGTGAAATTACAAATTGAAGGTACAATAACTCTCTTTTCATGAACTCACAGTTCTTGAGGTTGATCAATAACCTCTCTTCTTGTAACCTTCTTAACACCAACTCTAAATGATGAATATGTTCCTTTTTTATTTGAATTTATATTATTATATCATCTAGATAAGCTACTAAAAAATTGCATATGAAATATTTCAAAACCTCATTCATTAATCTCATGAAATTACTAGGTGCATTAGTCAAACCAAATATCATGACCAGTCATTCATACAAACCTTCATTCATATTGAAATTAGTCTTCTAGTCAGCACCCTACTTAATCCTATCTGGTAGTAGCTGGTAGTAGCCACTCTTGAGGTTTATCTTGGAAAAATAGCTTTTTCCACTCAAGTAATCCATCAAATCCTCCATTCTAGAAAGTGAAAATCTATACCTTACAGTGATTTATTGATGGCCCTAGAATTAGTGCACATCCTCCACTCACCTTCCTTATTTGGCACCAACATTAGGGGAACCACACATGGACTTAATCTCTCTTTGATTAACCCTTTATCTAATCTTTTAATTTTCTCTTGATCTCAACATTCTTTGTGGGGTCATCTTATATTCAGCCTTGTTTGGTAGACTTGTTCTAGGTACAAAGTCTATATGGTGTGTTGTACTCCTCATTGGTGTCAATATGTTGGGTAGATCATCAAAAACTATATCAACATAATTTTCAAACATTTCTTAAATCTATAGGGGTAGCTCATTGATTCTAGTAGCTACCATAACATTCCTAGGATTGATGACCAAAGCAAAGCCTATCTCTTCTTCATGCATGGAATTCAATAACTCCTTTCCACTTACTATCATCACATGTGAACCAACCTGTTGATCACCCTCTTCATCCTTCAAGGAAAATAAAGTGTAACTAACTCCATCCTTAGTCAAGGTGTACATATTATTTCTTCCATCATGAGTAGTTTGTCTATCGTATTGCCAAGGCCTTCCCAAAAGTAAATGGCACACATCCATGGGGATAACATCATAAAGAACCATATACTTATATATTCTAATTTAAAACTCTACCCAAATTTTATCAATAACAAAAATTTGTTCCTTATTCAACCATGACACCTTATATGGAGTGGGGTAAGGTAATTTATTTAGCCCAAGCTTGTTAACCATTTCTACTAAAATAAGATTATATGTACTTCTTGAATCAATAACCATATTACAACACTTACCTTGGAATTTTCATGTTGTCTTAAAGAGATTTTTCCTTTATGGTAACTCATTCTCCATGGGTGGCTTGATCAACACCCTCCTCATGAGTAATTATTCTCACTTTAGGCTCTACCATTTATGATGGAGAGTAAACACTCTCTTCCTCCCTTCCTCATGCAATCATATTCCTCACTTCATTTCTTGGGCTTCTTATTGACTGGTCCTTTGGGCACTCTCATTACTTGTGACTATCATACTTATTACACTTAAAAAACTTTCTTATAAATCTACTGGATTCTCCACCCCTTGAAGAATATCCACCTCTATTTTAAGCTCTCTTGCCTCTAAATCCACCTCTTGAACTTGTGGAATGGATCTTTTGAATTGCTTGATTCACTTTTAAGATTTATTTTTGAGGTATTCATTCCCCCTTGATATCCTCTAGCTTTAAAAATTTTGTCCCTTCCTCTATTCTACTAATTACACCTCCTATTCAACTTATCTTCATCCTTGAGTGTAAATTGATAACACTCCTCTAGTTTTCTTGGGATCACAAGTGCTAACTTATGTTTGATATTATACCTTAAACCATTCAAATACCTTTAAAACTTATCTTTATCCTCCTCAACAATATAAAACCTGATGGCTAGCTTATATAACTCTTATATGTATGCCTTCACACTCATGTCCTTCTGCTTTAAATTCTATAATTGTCTAAACAAATTTGTCTCATAAACACCTAGTAAGAATTTACCTTTGAGATTGGCAACCATTATATCCCAAGAAGTCATATTTTTCTTCCCCTTCTTTCTTCTTTCATCTTGTGTGAACTCCCACCACAATGAAGCATTCCCTTTCAACTTAGTTCTTACAAACTTGACCTTCTTGTCATTAGGTACCTCTTCATACTCAAAGTATTTATCTAACTCATTCACTAAATCCATGAGTTAATATCCACCAATACCTATTTAATATCTGGATAATTAAACTTTTGGGTTGAACCCTTGACTTATGATCACCTTTATGAGTCTCTCTACACTTGATTTTCAGCTCCTTCAATTATCTCTTCTTCCTCTAACTCTTCTTGGTATTATGGATCATCTTCCCTATCACTCAAGTCCCCTATTAGGACTCATATTATTTGGTTTCTTTTTATAATATTTATCCTTTCATATAATATGGCTCTAAGGTCTCTTAACTCAACCAACATAACATCTTTGTTTATTTGGTTCCATGTTACACCTTTGTTTCTCCTAGGTGTCATTGTGAACCTTTGTGTAGGAAATTTGTCAAACAAGTATCAATTATTATTTTCAACCAAGAATATTATATATCCCACTTGTTCTCAATCCAAATATATCTTTGATACCAAAACTATGTATAGGTCCCTTTAAAAAGTTTCAACTTGCAACTCTTCACTAAACCCGCTAGGCTTCTTAGCCTTCCTTCTATTCCTCTTAACCCTGTTTGTTATTTATTTTAGAAAATTATAATTAAATTTGATAAAATAAAGTTAAAATATTATTTACACTATCATAAGACACCTTTGTGTCAAATTTAGTCATTCAACTCATTTATTAGATCTAGTTTTCAATTTTTAGGCCTAATCAATTAGCCCTCTCTAGGCCTAGTTTCTCTTTCTTCACTCAAAATATATATTATAGCTTTATTACACACATAAAAGATTAAAAATTTGCTATATAATAGAAAATATGTTTATACTACCAAGTTTTTAAATATTTCAATGGTTATAACTCAAGATATTGTCAAAACCCTAATCTAGGGCTAGTTGTAGACTAAGACAACCCATCAACATTCAAAATACAATTTTGTCCAATTAGAAGTGAGTCAAGAAAAAAAAATATGTTTTTAATATTTTTATTCACCTTGGTCAAGTATTCCAAGAATTAACATGTGATGATCCAATCATTGTCTACATCAATCAACACTAACTATGTTTGACTGTGTTTAAAAAAATGCCATTCTATAGGTCTATGACAAGAAAATTAAAAAATACACAAAGGAAAAATAATAATATATTCAATAATAATTCAAATAAACTACAAAAACTTGCCTTAATGTGCTCTAACATGGGATCACCATTTTAGAGACTACTTCTTCTGTGGGAACTCACAAAGCACATAGTCAATTCCAAATGCTAACTGTTATAGGAAATTGAAATCATTTTGTGAAAATGTATGATTGAAATAAGTATATTAAATATTTTTATTCATTACCAATAATAAACAGTGAACATATCCTTTATAAACTTAAAAAAACTCAAGTCTATAGTTCCTTCTTTGTTAATGTGAACATAGTCTGTATATAACATGAATGTTCCAAAATAGGGGTCTACCTATAAGGTTTCTTTGAAAAACAGATGAATGATTGATTATTATTTATAATAAAAATATTAAACGCATTAAAATTACTTTTATTATAATTTAATAAACAACAAAATTCCTTTTATCATCAATCAGGTAACATTTAGACTATTACAAACATAGAAATATGCTTTGAACATGGTCTATGCTTCTCTTCCTTGAATAGGGATAGTCTCTTTTGAAATAATTAGAAGTATTATTTCATTAAAACATTAAAAATTGTCTTAAATTAAAAAAAATTACATTTTATATCAATACAAATATTTTTTAAACTAATTTGGAGGTGGTTGTCAATGTTGCAGGTCACTTAGGAAAGGTGAAAGCACCCAAAAGTTGGCTTACTATGAAAATAACTCTTTAGACCATGGAAAATGGTTCAAGATGTATTATAATAGTATTTAAAAAAAATTAATAACTTTTTTATCTTTTAAATAACTTGAAAATCCTAAAAAAAACCACACTATAAACTCAAAATTTTAAACTTTTAGGTTTTGGCGGGAAACATATATTCTAAAATTTAAACTAGTTAAATGCATCTCTAAGCTATCAAATTGATTCCTAAGATTTTTTGGGACCATTTAAGGTCATAAAAGGAACTATTATAACTATATTAATGTAAAAAACCAAAAATTTGAAAAAATTTCTCCCTAAGAGTGATGTTCCTACATCAGATACCTTTGATTCTACCATTACATCTTGAACATACACTATCACTGGTTCTCCCTCACCATTGAAAAAACAAATGAGGTTGTTCAAGGAAGATCTTATTGAAATCCTTTCCACCTCATCTATAATTTTAGATAATTTTCTAATAACTTGGATAGAGAATGGAATTTACATGCCTTTAATAGTGGACAAATATGTCTTTAGATGAAGGATGAAATCTATCTTCAGATGAATGATGAAATTTGTAACAAGGGTTTCATCAAAACCCTATAATTTCATGAGAAAATTAAGTCATCCTAATACTATAAGCACTTGTTTTTATTTTTCATATCTTAAGATACCATCTAAATATTGAGTCTAGGACTCTTTCTTCTATCCTATTATAATTTTTTCAATTTTCACAAGACACAACAATCTATAGCTCTACTCAAGAGGGAAATGACACTTAACTGGGTAACAATGGATTATGATACCAATGATATATATATATATATATATATATCATTGGTATCATAATATATATAGACACAACAATCTATAGCTCTACTCAAGAGGGAAATGACACTTAACTGGGTAACAATGGATTATGATACCAATGATATATATATATATATATATATATATATATATATATATATTAATGATATAGAGGAAACATGAAACTCCCAAGTGTGTCTAGTGATGATGAAAATACAAACTAATCATGTCATAAGAAAGAATGCTTATTGATTATTAATTTTTAATTTATTTATGATCATCATGCCACCAATTTTGTATCAATTGATTTCCCACATGAGTTGTGATATGATGAAAAAGACAAAGTCATCATGGAAGTTTTTATGATTTGATATGACAAATTCCATAGTATTTATTCATGTTATAAAAAGTAACTTTTTGAAAATATTCCCCGTTGACATGGGAATAGCCTTCATATTAAACTTATGGAAACTTTACCAAAAATTAAGCATATGCTTGTAGACTTAGAAATTCAAAAAATAACATTTACTAAAATAATAAAAAAATATACCTTTAAAAACACATGATGTCATCCTTGTTTGTCCTTCTTCACTTGTTCTAACAAAAAAAAGTACATGAATTAGTTTAAGGAATGGTACATAATAAGACAACATCAATGTTTATTGATTTGGAACAAGGAGAAGCAATCACTACTCCTAAATTTTTGAACTCACTTTTTTAATTTTTTTTTTTTTAGTTTTTTCCCTTGATCAACCATTTAATGTTTTTATTATCAAGGATCATTTTTAAATACATGATCAGCCAGTGAATTGATTTTTGTGTCATGACTATCAATAATGTCCCTAAGGATTTTCATTCTTAATTTTTTTCTACTTTTTTTTGCATTTTTAGAGAAGAGGTGGATCATATTCATTTATTAAGGTCTTATTTTATTCAAGTATCAATATTCATGGAATAGTTGAGTTTTTCCATGCGGATAAACTCATTTTATACCAGTTGGACAAATTTTTCTTTACTAAAAGGCTTCTTGTATAGCTTCAACCTACGTCCATTGACTATGAATGTATTCTAATTACCATATAAAGGAAATAATTTTATTGAAACATTATAAAAAATTAATATATATCTAAAATGGTCTTAGACATATAGTTCTTAACTTACCTTTGAAGTGTTGATACTTAGAATCATACAAAAGTGCCTAGTCTCCTTCTTTGAACTATCTTTCCTTGATGTGCAAATATTGCCATTGTTTCTTTCGGTATTTCATCATCTATGTTTATTTCAAATATTTTATTCTCATTTTATCCATCTCATTCAAATGTAAAATTCTCTCTCTTTATGATTCATCTAAGTTAATTCCTACTTTTAGTGTAGTTCTTAAAGTTTGCATCTATAATTTAATTGAAAGGAGAGGTTTCTTACGAAATACCAATTCATATGGTGAAAAAATAGTAGTGGCCATCCACATTGTGTTGTATGTCCATAAAAATTTTGGAATCTTGGCTACCAAATTTATTCTACTACTAATGACTATCTTAGTAAGGATATTCTCTAATTCTTTATTGGTAACCTCTACCTATCCATTTTCTTGAGGGTGGTTTGGAGAAGACTTTCTATGGTTGACTTGGTAGATATCTATGAATTATTAAATCATTTTGGACATGAATTGGGTTACCTAATCATACACTATCTCTTTAGGTGCTCCAAATCTCTATATGATCCTAAAGTATAAGGAATTTGCTAGTGATTCTTTTTTTGCAAATGAAAGAGATTGTACATTGTCCCATTTGATCACATAATCCATACATACTAGAAAGTATTCCTTGCCTTGAAAATGTGGATCTATGGTCTCAAAAAATTCCATGTCCCACTTTTCAAAAGGTTATAAGAATACTTGAGGAAGGAGAGGCATTTTAGAGGATAGTGTATGTTTAACCATTATTTGACATGGATCACATTTCCAAATGTAACTCTTTACTTGCTTATGAAAATTTAGCCAATAGTAGCTAGCTCCAAAGATCTTGTGAATTATTCTTTTGAATGAGTACTATCCTCCACCAAGTTCATCATGACAAGTATTAATTGTGTCATATATTTCATTATCCTTTACACATTTGTGAAAAACATGATCAGGTCCAAGTTTAAACAATATACCATTAATCCATTTATAAATAAAACCAGCTTTAATAAAATGCTTCATTTTTTTTTGGTGAATTGAAAAGGAAACTTCCCTATAACCAAATTTTTTCTATATAATCAATCCAAGGTGATTTTACTAATATAAAAAATAGTTTTTCATCTTGGAAACTATATTTTACAAGTTCTTCATCTGCATTTTTCAATCAAGAAAGAAAATCAACAACCACATTGAACTCTCCATGTTTATCAATAATTGTTATATTAAATTATTATAATAGTAATAACCATTTGATAATTATTACTCCTACCACTATTTTGTTCAACAAATATCTGATAGCTCATGATCAATATATAAAAATATTTTATAACTAGTGATATAGTGTCTAAACTTTTTTATGGCATAAATCATAGTAAGAAATTCTTTCTCAATGGTTGTGTAGTTTCTCTTAGTTATAGTCAAGTTTTTGTTAATGTAGTATATGGTATACAAATATCCATCTTCATATTTTATCCCAAAATAGTTCCCATAGCATGATTAAATGTATCAATGTAAATATAGAAGGGCTATAACCAACTAGATTCTTTTAAGACTAGAACAAAACTCAATTTTTCCTTAATTGTCTCAAAGGCTTGATTGAAATATGTACTCCAAACAAACTCACTCTCTTTTGTTAGCAAGACAAACATTGGAGAAATTTCTTTTTGAAATCTTATATAAACCTTCTATAATATTTCTCATGGCTTAAGAATATTTTTATATTATTCTAGTTTTTATGGATATGTAAGTTTGAAATGACTTCAATTTTATTTGGATCCACTTGGATTCCTTTTGTAGAAATATGATGTCCTAAAACTATTCCTTACTTTACCATGATCAAAAAAATTTCATGAATTAGGGATAGATGGTGTTCTTCATAAATTTTTAATACTTTACTTATATTTTTCAAACTTTCATCCAATGAATCTCTATAAATAGTAAAATCATCTATGTAAACTTTCACACAATCATTGGTTAAATCTAAAAATATGGTAAGACTGCTTGTAGAAAGGTAGCAGGTGCATTACACAAATCAAAGGTAAATACCCTATATGCAAATTTCCCCCATGTACAAGTGAAGGTTATTTTATCTTGGTATTTAGGTTCCACTTGTATTTGGTTATACCTGTAGACACCTAAATAGTGTCTAACCCTTGGTCACCTTCCCCCTTGGTCCATTCCTAACCCATTCCTAAAACATGCAATTACTAATTTAAAATAATAAACTTATTTTGAATTAACCCCCCCTCCTTGGACACATCACCCATGACACCTCACCTAGGACACCTCGCCTTGGACTAATTCCTATCCTA
This sequence comes from Torreya grandis, assembly GCA_037957365.1. Taxonomy (NCBI): domain Eukaryota; kingdom Viridiplantae; phylum Streptophyta; class Pinopsida; order Cupressales; family Taxaceae; genus Torreya; species Torreya grandis. The sequence goes on along the minus strand of JARHVA010002190.1, from coordinate 217,973 downwards.
TGACTCATCCAAGACCTATTCTTACTTCTCTCTAACTGCCTAACCAAATCTCGTGCGTATTTAGCCCAACTTTTGACATTCTCCAATGGATAGTGCACTTGGCGGATGGAGAATAGGGTTGTTGGCCCTTTTAACCATTTTCCACCTGTCGACGTCGGTCAACTGCCGGCTGACGCTGGCGGGATCACCGACGTCGGTTTACTTAAAGTATCTTTTGACCCTATCCATGGCTAATGACAAAAATGACAAATTCTAATCAAAATCTAAATCTCGGGAGCTAATCACGAATCTAGAATCTGGTGTCTTCGACCATCTGTCATTCTTCCAATCTCTCAGCGAAGCCTCTCACTCTCTCCCTCAGGTGTAGCATCAGACTTCTACACTAGCAACAGGTCCTCCACATAGGCTACATCAATAGCAGGTACGGGGATCATCCACAGTAGCACACCTTCAACAAGACACAGGTATGTATATTGTCTGTGTTTTCTTTGTGTTTTCTAGTCATTTACTTCTAAGTATTATGAATTAGATTTAGCACTATCTCCCCCCAGACCAAACTATTCCCAAACTCGAATCCATATTTCCCTATTTCCCTATTGCTTCCATCCTCTGTCAGACCATACACTCTGCCAATTCAACCAGACTCTTAGAACCAGATCCCAGACCATTCAACCAAGCCCAAAACTTTGTCTTAGACCACTCAAACAGACCCAGAGCCTTCCTTGGCCTTGTCCACAGACTAGACCTGACCAGACCCTGTCCACAGACCATAGATTCAACCAGACCTCATCCAAAGACCATTGCCCCGACCGACGCTGGCCACTTCCCCAATCGATGTCAGTAGACTAATCGACATCGACAGATCTCAACAACCGATGCCGATAGGACCACCGACACCGGCGACTGTGACCAATCTGAAAACATCTCTCAGGTAAGCTTTTACTTCCTTTTCATTTCCATCTTTTATCACTTTCAGTCTTTTAACATTCTATTATTTATCAGACACTTCTTTTTATTTATTAGTGGGTTGATATCCCTTAAGGAAGTCTTCATACTTCTGGGATCAAGCTTTCGCTTGGCAACCCACCATCTATCCATCTAACGCCTTCTTTTGTCCAAGTCTCTTTTCTTTGCAGGTGTCATTCCTCCACAGCCAAAGAGGAGTCCTCACAGCGTCTGGATTACGGTGCCCAGACTACATCCAGGCACACATCAAGCCTTGACCATCTCTTAGTTTCTAAATTCTTCTCTTGAATGTAGAAAGCGGAAATTTCATAGAAACATTCTGGCACGCCCAGTGGGACCCTTAAGGGCCTTCTTTGGGTTCATTTCCTTCTTTTTTCACATAGGGTGCATTAGGATTCTCCCTTTTCACCTTGTTCTTATTTTCCAAATGACATCATAAGCTGGAATAAAAAGAACTTTTCTTTTCCTTTCTTGCATTTCTAGACTAGTCCAAAATCATATCCCCCAACCCTTTCTCAACTTGTTTTCATTCCAACTTAACATTTCAACTTGGGCTTAAAACTTATTGCATTACATTTCTACTTGTGCTTGCATTTATTAGTCCACACTTAGTAATTAACAAATTGCATATTGAATTAATCTAGTCCACTTCATGTTACACAACCTAAACCACTTGCACTAAAACAAACATCAAACTTACCTGAGACAAGGCCCGACTGGGATTTCATCCCCCAGCGGATACCTTACCTATCCCAACGATCCTACTTGGATTTCATCACCAAGGGGAAAGCCCACTCTGTTCTTTGGCAGAGTCTAATCTATAGGGAAAGTATATTTTGGCTAAGCAAAACCAGCTAACCACTGGAATCGTGAAGTGAGGGGAGCTTGCTCCTTAGCACTAGGCCATGTACAGAACCTAACCCAGACTTCTTGAGTGCCTAAACAAAACCTAAAACCATCCATAGACTACCTTTTCTAGGACCCTTCTAACAGCCAACCTCCCAAACATCACTTTAAGGCATAAGCCATAGGATTCTAAAAAGTTGATTCTTAAGATTTAACGCTTAGGGCCTGTCTGTCTCTCTATTTTTTTGAGCTAGTGAGGACGTTCTCTTCCTTTTTTTCCAAGAATCTTCAAATTTTTATGAGTTTCTGGAAACCACAGTCACCGACATCGGCTTTTCCACCTATGTCGGCCACCTTCCTCCACCGGCATCAGTTATCTGACCGATGTCGGCCATTTTCCCTTACCGACATTAGTTTTTAAACCGACGTCAGTCACTATCACAATCCTTTTTTCCAAAATAGCAACTTAAAACCTGACCCCTTTTTCTGCCAAAACCTCATTCTGAGTTTTTGAAACTGAAAACACACAGTTTCTAGAACCTGACCCTCTTCTTGACCACGCTCTCTCATCCCTAACCAATCCTATCATGGAGTTCCACTCGGAGACTGAAAGAACTCCTACAGGACCGACCCTGACTCAGACTCCCATCATCCCTGAAGGGGACCAAGATTTCAAAAGATTCTTGGACCTCAACATCACAGCCCTCCAAAACTATCTCGCAAGAGACCCAACGCGAGACCTTTTGGGTGAAGCGGTGATGACATTAACACCGTCCGCTACCCAGCCTTTTGCCTCAACCATTTACCTGACCATGACCAATATGCAAAGTTTGGCCTCCCCATCCATTTTTAGACCAACCTCCATCGGGATTCCATTACCCCCTCAACCACACGCAATTCAACCAAGTTCTACATCATACCAGAACTTGATTGTCTCGACCCATCACACTCTTGTGCCCATGAATGCAGGAGTGCCAACCTATCCTTCTACCAGTGCCGTCACGTAACCACCCTTGGTGGTATCTAGTCAACTTATACCCTTGACCTTCATAACTTAACCACTTTTGGCCTCCACTTATGTCCCTGCGACTAGTCATCTGTACGTTGCCCCCTTACTGGTACAACTGACTATGTTGTATGCCTCCTCTAGCCTCTTTCAAGTGCCCTACAACCTAGGGGGCACTCCATCCACCAATCCATTAGCAGATGTCATTAAAATGCTGATGGATAAAATGTCCAATCTTGAGACCTCTATCTCTGGTTCACGCAATGCTCTCTCGTATGAGAAAATTTGCAACGAGCCCATTCATCCTTCTGTCCCTATCCGACCATACCCCAACCAATGGGAGCTTCCTAAATTCACTCGCTTCCAGAGTAAGGAGGACCCACAACAACATCTACGGGCATTCAAACATGCCTCCTATCTTATTGCCCATGATGATGTGTTACTTTTACGCACATTCCCTATGTCCCTTTCTGGCTCCGCCCTTGACTGGTATAGCTCTCTTGCCAGACATTCTATCTTTTCATTCATTCAACTTGCCCAATTATTTCTCGATCATTTTTCTATCAACATCACCAAACAAGTCTCAATCACAGACCTTTACTCCATCAGGCAATTCAACGATGAATCAATAGTCAATTTTGTCGCCTGTTGGAGAGGCTTGATTAACCAGCTCTCTTTCTCCTTACCTCAACCTGAGCTCATCGAGCTCTTTTCTCGAGCATGTGCCAGGAACATCTCTTCTACCTTACGGATTCAGACATTCTTCACTTTCAACGAAGCTTTCACCATGGCTCGAAAGCTTGAACTTCATGCCATTAAAGTGGATAAGGTCAAATTGCATAATACCAATGCAAAAACCAATGACCATTCTTCTTCCAGACCTTCTTCTTTTGCCAAATCCAAACCCAAAGGAGTGGCCAACACTGTGGTCATTAGATCACCATCTTCGACGACAACTAATTACCCTCAACCTTCTACATCTCCAAGCATCACCAAACAATTCCAACAACGGTACATCCAGCGTTCATACACTCCACTTGGAGAATCATATGCTTCTATTTTGGAAAAACTACTCAAGCAGGGGGTCCTCAATCTCCCTCCAATATGACCACCTCAATTCGATCCTTCAAAAGCCCTCCCTACATGGTATAGGGAGGCCGACTTCTGTCACTTTCATCGCATCCACGGCCATGACATCGACAATTGCCGAACCTTCAAGAAAATCATCCAAGACATGATCGACAAGGGGGATCTTATTTTAGATAACCCAAATGCCCCGCCAAATCAAAACATCAACATCTTCAAACAACCATTTCCAAACCATCCACCTACTCAAAACAACATCCAAATCATGACTAATGACTCTCATGACCATAATATTCACACAATCAACACTATTTTGCCTCTTGTCCTTGACCAACCTCCTCCATCACAGGATGAAGAACTTTCTTCTCTTATTAGTCCTCCATCTACCTCTCTCATACTAGAGGACACCTCAACCATGCCTACGCCATTAGCCTTACCTTCATCTGAAGACCTTACCTTGCCTACTCCTCAAGCACAAGTAGAAGGCACGATCATCCCTACCTTCTTCTCTCTTGAGGAGCCACACTCTCCTATTTCTTCTCCACCAAGAGAAGACCCAGTCTCTCTACCCATTTTGACCAAAGAAGACCCAGTCATGGTTTCCTCTTGCCTTTTTCCTGAGATTTTTACATCTCACTCACCTCCATCCACATCTAAGCCCAAACCCACACAAGTGCCCACCTTACCAAAAGAGATTGAACCTCTTGGTGTTTGCCCCACATCTAACCTTGCCTCTCTCAATAATGGCCCTCAAACCATATCAAATAAGGCCACTCGACCACACTGGAGGACTCCTCCCCCACCTTCTTCATTACCTTCAATCTTGGGCCCGCATCCATCCACTTTAATAGGAGTTCTTCCCACTCCCATACTTCACAGAGGCAAGTTGCCTCCATTACTCCCTCAACCCCTCAGACATATATCTCTTCCAAACCATTGACCTATGCCTCTTATGCATCCCAAACCAAATTCATCAATCCCCACTACGACAAAACATCCAGACCCGTTAGCCGGTTCTTATGCTTTGCTGTTACGGCAATTGTTGCAGTCCTCTCGCATCTATCTCCTGCCTCTTAAACCATATCAATCTCTCTGACCAAAATCACCCTAGTTTGATGACACTTGCATTTGTGCATATCATCGCACGCTTGGACACGACACTGAGCATTGTTGTGCCCTCAAGGTTGTCGTTTGCCAATGTCTAGGAAATGACACCCTTCTTCTTGACCATATTATCAGCAAACCTTCAACACCACCCCACTCATCAACTCTCAGATCAAGGCCATCTTGGTTCGACAACTCTAAATTATGTCACTATCATCACACTCTGGGACATGACACTGAGCATTGTTGTGCTCTCAAAGCTATCATTCATCAACAATGGAGAAAGGATTCCCTTCTAATCAAGGACCCTCTTGACCACCTCTTCAACAAATTATCAACACCGACCCATGCCTCTCAAATCTCATCACCTAAATTAGGATATCCATGCTAGAATATGATCCCTTTGCCACCTTTAACTCCATTATTTGACATCAACACATTCCATTTAGCCACCAAGCCTCAACTGACCTTGACCAATTTATCCCACATTCTCCCTAAGCGACTGGGGGAATCCAACCTTATCATGACCCTGACCAAACAGTCAACCAAACATTTGACCAACTTTGACCAGACATTCGACCAAACTTCAACCAAGTCTCGACCAACCATCAATCAACCTTCTTATCATGACCCCGACCAGCATCAACCAAACCTCGACCAAACCTCAATTATCAAACATCAACCAACCAAGCACCTATCACTTCTTCAAACCGTCATCAGTCATTGTGACCAATCTTGAAGAGGCAAATGGGGCAAATTTGCTCCTAATTGACTTAGATCTTTTATCATAACACACTAGCATGGTCCAGGGACTTATCAGAACTTGAGCCCTTTTATGCTTTGCATCTACGACCATTCTACTATTAGTTGAGTACTCATCCACTTGACATTTAACTTGAGCTCGTCCCTTGAGCAATCCCTATCCTTTTAATCCTCAATCCTTTCCACCCTTTTTCCCTTAACAAATCCTCTATAACCCTTTTATGACGTAGGGATGCTTTGTCCTAATAAAAGGGAGCCCTTGACCTTCTATAAGTCTTGTCCATGACTCAATATTCTGTCAAAAATAAATCAAGATGTCAAAATATCCAAGGTCACAAAATCAAATCAAAAAGCAGACTACTCCCTTGAAGGACAGCTGTAATATCATTGTTGTAGCTAATAGACTGATCCCTCGAAGGACAGCTATTCAAAAGCCCTTAAATCTATAAAGCAAAGTGTAGACCACTCCCTTGAAGGATGGCTATAACTAAATCTTGCTACAAATAGCACTTTTTTAGAAGGTTCCCACATCGATCAGCTTCACAAATGACCACACACAAATGACATCTCTATGTGGACTTCCCGCATTGATCAGTCCGCTCTAAAAAAAAAAAAAAAAAAAAAAAAAAACCGGGTCATGGACTTGATTTATAGTTGTCTTAGGGTCTCCTATAAAAAGGGGAAAAGTTTTCCATACTCTAAAACGGGTTACCCTTTCCTCCTATCATATCACCTACTCAAGGGACTTCGAGCTCACTTTAATGTCAAAGTGATTCGATTACCGCTCTAACATAACTATGGTCAACGATGCAACGCATAAATGGGGCTCTTGGTTCTAACAACCCCTATCTATGTTGTCATTTTGGTCCTTGTCAATAAAAGGGCACTTATGCCTTTTACTATCTGCCTACACTTTGGTCACATTCAACCACATCGTTTGTCAAGACGATTCAATCTGACTCTTTTCAAACCACTCACATAGCCTAATCATTATGGTTTCCATAGACATCAATACACATGGAAACTATCAACCACACAATTTATGTCAAGCATAAACCATTACTTGCTGAAGCATAAATAGACCTCCATTCATTTTTAGCATACATCCATCACGATTATGGAAAATTGCTAGGGATGAAGAACCCCGACTAATGTTACAGAATACACCATTTGGAAAAGGCTGTAACATCATCTTCTCCTCACCTTGACCTCAACCAAGACCAATTCCATCCCTTTGACCATTCCTCCCTTTTAGGGAGAACTACATTGGCCTGAGGCCCTAACGACAGGGGCTATGTAGGTAGCACTCAGTTGACATGGGGTCTTTTGGGGTTAGCTCGGCCATTCTCTTCACCACTTTCTTCCATCTCCTTCTCTCGTCACCTGCCAATCACATCACAACCAATCACATATTTTCATAATCTTTAGCATAATCATTTTCATCATTTACATCATAATCATTAATCACAACCACATTATCATCATCACAAATTAAGCATTCACATCATATAATCCGCAGGTCATAACATAAATATCACTATCATATAATCCTTATGCATCATCATCTAATCTAAAAGTCATGACCATTCTCATCATTAGCATTATCACAATGCATCATTATATTAATCATCATCATTATAATCATTGACCATAACATTATCATCATCACATTTAATCATCATAACATTATAATCATAAACATAATATCAAAACATGCATCATCATCATAATCAAAAATGCCCAATACATTAAACATTAAACAACATCCATAACATATCAATGATCCAAAACCATCATCATATATATATCAAAATCTTTTATACAATTGCACACATCTGTGCCTCTGTCTCTCTCTCATACATCTCACATCATCGGCTCGCAGGCTGGTATATACATCAAAAATAAATCTTAAAGTCTGCCCTCAAGGCTGTGGCTATGGTGGTGGTGACGGTGGTTGGGAAGATGCTGTATCCTCTCCCCCCTCTGATCTGTGCCATCTGTGAGACCCAGAAGCCGTCGTTTGAGACATAGACCACTGTCAGCTCTGCTCTACCCTCATCTCTAAGTATCGTTATATCTGAGGGAACCCTCTGATGGCCCTCTCATAATAAGCAATCTCATCCAGCGCATCATTATATCTAACTATAGATACAGTCTGCGGTGGACCCATCAACCCTACTGCCATGCCCTACACTGAACCTTGCGACTGTAAAAATCCTGGTTGCACTAACACTGACTATGTAGGCTGCTGAACTAGCCACTGAGGTGGATGCTACATCGGGCCCTATCCTCTCAAACCCTGTCTTGTCAATGCCTGTGCCTGGGCTATAGCCAACTGACCCTACAAAATGGTCACCTGTCCTCATGCTGCATCCCTTTCCTAGATGGTAGCATCTCTCTCCTACCTCGCTGTATCTCTCTCTCTGATCACTACCTACAAATCAAGTTGTGGCCCTACCTGTATCCCTACATACTGCCCTACCCACCATGTTGAGTAGGCCTCTGTGCATCCTGGATCTGCTATCCCAGGGCCTACTGGTAGCTCCTCAAAATTTGGGCCCTCTATCTCCTCTGGTATTGGGAGTAGCACCTCAATGTCATCCCGTCTATACAGTGGGAACACGGGCGGCACATCCTAAAGTAACCCAAACTGGCATCGCACTCTCTCCACTGGCATCCTCTCAAGCTCGCCCGCTCATCTGCCTCTGACCCACCTAATGCTCTGCACTCCAACCAGCTACTCTCCCTGGTCTCTGAATGTTGGACACACCAAGTATGGTCTCTAGATGATGTCTGTAGGAATCAGGGCCTCCAGTACCCCTCTGTAGTGATCAATGTCTCTGACCACTCCGTCTACCCGCATCTATGCCATTACCTTGCACCACTGCCTGAATCTGACCCTAAAGCCAGCCTGAATCACCACTGGGAGGCTAAGAGGACAGGTAACCACTATATGCTCATAGGCCCAGCAATGTAACAAGTGGCCTATGTACAAACTATATCACTGTCACCGACTGATACCCCACAGCTCTCTATACACCTGGGCCAAAAACACTGGTGCCCAAGTGAACACTATCTGCTAGTCTATCATCTCAAGCAAAACTCTGGTCATAACAATTGGAAACCTACCACCCTCTACATCTGGCAACACATACATCATGATGCCTATCATCATCAGCATCGCTAGTTGATGTGCATCCTCATTTGCAACGTACAAAGGCTCATACGCAAAACTCGCTGAGTGGTAGCTCGTCTCCACGATGTGCTCTCCAAATAGCGTAACCATATGAATATCGTGCACCTCTCTTGAGCACGCATAAAGGTCTGCTCCATGTACTAGTAGCCACAAAATCTAGTACACATCCTTGACTTTGATCATCATCTCTCCTATGGGCAAGTGAAAGGTGTTGGTGGAATGATCACACCGCTCGATCAGTGCCACCATCAAACTCGCATCCCACGCCACTCTATAGTAGTGTCGCAGCCCACTGAGTCCAACTGCACTCATCTGTGCCCACTCATCGACTGTCACCCCTCTATGTATCTGCATCAACAATGTCAGGAGATGATCCCGCAACATCAAATTCAGTTGCGCCTGCATCCACCCAAGTCAATCTCATATTAAAAATTTTCCCTATTTCACTATCTATGCCTGACCCAACAACCGAGAAGCCCTTGGCATAGCTTCGACCCCTCGACTTAAACGTTTCTCATCATTCTTTTGACTAGGCAGCCAATTGACATCAGTTAGCATGCTGGTGATGACACTCACCTAATTGACACCGGTCACTTAGTGACCATGCCAGTCGCTAGTCGGCCGACGCTGACATACCTGCCGACGTCAGTGACTGGTTCGGCCCTAGGGCCGAACGGGGCATACCCTAAAATTTAGGGCTTCCCCATTTATCCCCCCTACACCTCCTAAACCCTCCTAAATCACTCCTAACCTATCCTAGACCCTTTACCCACCTTCCTAGCTACCCTCCCCCCTCAATTTCTGCCTAACTAAACCAAACATTTCAAAAAACAAATCAAGACAAAAATCAATCAAATAGGGTTCAGAGACCCTCCTACCTCATCCTGGCATCGTCGATGTGGTGGCACGATGGGTGCCACTGGTGGTGGACCTCCCATAGGTCCTCTACTCCCCTCTGCCATCTCTTTTATGCCAATGACTCTGCACACTCCTGCTGGCCCACACGCATCCCTGCAACATCCAATCGACCCCCTCTCTTCACAAATGTTTCTCTGACCCGTCACACTGCACCTCAGTCAATCTAGTGTCACTTTCACTCACTTGGTTCCATAGCTCTTTTCTCTCAGTCAACCAAATCACAAATGACTTTTGGTGGGCTGCCAATCTAGTTTTGTTAGCTTTGGTAGGCTGCTAATGTCGGTATCATTGTGCTCTAGACTGCCGACGTCGGTCGATACACTACCGTCGTCGGTCCCTTTATTTCTCCAACATCGGTTTTATCACTGACATTGGCAACTTTCAAACCTCTTTTTTTCATCACATTGTCCCAAAATCATGTCCCAATCAACCAGCTCTGCCAATGTTAAAGTCATTTTTGACTCCTCATGGGGCCCATTTGAGATCACTTATATCTCAACCCAACCAGTGACCATGGAGATCACGCATATCTCTTTAGACCCTGACCACTTCTGAGCTAACTCTGTCTTGGTTTTGTTTGCACGCATGCTACCTCATGAATAGATAGCAAAATTGTTCGTAGACCTTATTTTTGGACCCTCACAAGTATAGGATCGCAAGCCGGTTGATCCGCAATACTTGTGACTTTTTTCATGTTTTTGGGAGCACTTCCTGAGCCCGGGATACCTAGAACACGATGACCATTTGGAGCTACAGCTTAGATTGAATAACCTGATTAGCTACGACTAATGCTGGGGCCCGATTATTTCAATTTTGGCACTCCTCAACCTTTTGACTATGACCATTTGACCTACCTATCCCGTGAAGTGGTATGCGCACAATCACGACTTTTGCAGCATTCACCCTCACTCTCCTTCTCATCCACCTTTTGTCAAATCGGTGCCCGACATCAGATTTCCTTCCCTTGACTCCTACTTTGAGGGGGAATACCTCATCCATACCTCAGGGCAATCCACATCATCCCACACTTGGGGTAACCAACTCCTATTTTTGTCTTGCAGTTCATCCAGAACAACCAACAAGACAATAAGGGGCAAATGTAGACACCTAAATAGTGTCTAACCCTTGGTCACCTTCCCCCTTGGTCCATTCCTAACCCATTCTTAAAACATGCAATTACTAATTTAAAATAATAAACTTATTTTGAATTAACCCCCCCTCCTTGGACACATCACCCATGACACCTCGCCTAGGACACCTCGCCTTGGACTAATTCCTATCCTATGACTCACCTAAGACCTATTCTTACTTCTCTCTAACCGCCTAACCAACTCTCGTGCGTATTTAGCCCAACTTTTGACATTCTCCAATGGATAGTGCACTTGGCAGATGGAGAATGGGGTTGTTGGCCCTTTTAACCATTTTCCACCCGCTGACATCAGTCAACTGTTGGCCGATGCCAGTGGGATCACCGACATGGGTTTACTTAAACCGTCTTCTGACCCTATCCATGGCTAATGACAAAAATGACAAATTCTAATCAAACTCTGAATCTCAGGAGCTAATCACAAATCTAGAATCTGGTGTCTTCGACCATCTGTCATTCTGCCAATCTCTCAGCGAAGCCTCTCACTCTCTCCCTCAGGTGCAGCATCAGACTTCTACACTAGCAACAGGTCCTCCACACAAGCTACATTAACAGTAGGTATGGGGATCATCCGCAGTAGCACACCTTCAACAAGACACATGTATGTATATTGTCTGTGTTTTCTTTGTGTTTTCTAGTCATTTGCTTCTAAGTATTATGAATTAGATTCAGCACTATCTCCCCCCAGACCAAACCGTTCCCAAACCCAAATCCATATTTCCCTATTGCTTCCATCCTCTGTCGGACCATACACTCTGCCAATTCAACCAGACTCTCAGACCTAGATCCCAGACCATTCAACCAAGCCCAAAACTTTGTCTTAGACCACTCAAACAGACCCAGAGCCTTCCTTGGCCTTGTCCACAGACCAGACCTGACCAGACCCTATCCACAGACCACAGATTCGACCAGACCTCATCCAAAGACCATTTCCCCGACCGATGCTAGCCACTTCCCCAACCAATGTCAGCAGACTAACCGACGTTGGTAGATCTCAACAACCGACGCCGGTAGGACCACTAACGCCGGTGACTGTGACCAGCCCGATAGCATCTCTTAGGTAAGCTTTTGCACCCTTTTCATTTACATCTTTTATCACTTTCAGTCTTTTAACATTCTGCTATTTATCAGACACTTCTTTTTATTGATTAGTGGGTTGATATCCCTTAAGGAAGTCTTCATACTTATGGGATCAAGCTTTTGCTTGGCAACCCACCATCTATCCATCTAACACCTTCTTTTGTCCAAGTCTCTTTTCTTTGCAGGTGTCATTCCTCCATAGCCAAAGAGGAGTCCTCACAGCATTTAGATTACGGTGCACAGACTACATCCAGGTACACATCAAGCCTTGACCATCTCTTAGTTTCTGAATTCTTCTCTTGAATGTAGAAAGCGGAAATTGCATAGAAACAGTACCCACTAAAGCGATCCATGAAAGAAAAGTATCTTTTCGTTACCAAGTTGTCAAGTGCTTGGTCAATAAAGGGTAAAGGAAATTAAAATCTCATAGTTAATTTGTTTAATTACCTATAGTGTACACATAATATCCATTTACCAATTTTATTAGGAATAATAAATAAGATAAATAACCATTGGCTATTGAAAATAGGATATATGAATCCCACTTCTAACAACTTTTCTATGTCAATTTTCACAGTGTCTCTTAAGGTAGGATTAATTCTTCTCTAAGTTTGCCTTATTAGTTAAATGTTTTGTATATAGATATGATGTGTTAATACACTTGGATATATCCCATTAATGTCTTGATATTTTCAAGAAAATTCTTGATTATTTTCTCTAATTACATCGAAGACTTTTACTTCTTTATTATCTATCAACCAATGATTTATGTTGAGTAACTCTTCTAGTGCTATTGTGATTTGTTTAGTGCCTAGATGGGAAGAATATATTTGTTTTAATTAAATCCTCAAATATTTGAGAGGAAATGGATTTTGAAACAACATATGTAATGTGAAAATATATTTCAAAACTTTATCTCTTATAAAAATAACTCTAGCTAGAGGATAAAGGAAAACTATCAAAAACAAAATTTGACCTTCATCTACCCATTGCATAACACTATGTTAAATGTATTTTAAATAATACAACATGATATAATAGGTGGAAAAGGATTTGTATTATTAGGATAAGAAGTAATTTCATTATAGGATCTTCTGTTAAGATCTATATCTAGACATTTAAGATCCATAGCTAGATTGACAAGATTCATAGCTAGACTATTGAAATCTATAATAGTTCCAATACTTCTTGTTAGCTCACCCTCTATTTCTTCCACATGATCAATGATTGTGACCATAGATAGAGAGGAGATAATATCATTTTTTTATTCAATTTTGTCTATCCATAACTACTTTATAAGACTGATTGATGGTTATATAGGTGGATATAAAGAAATGCATTTTGATTTAAGACCACTTGATATGGTCATATCTCCTAATCTGTAGTTAATAAATGCTTCTACTATTTCTAACCAAGGCCTTCCTATGATCAACAAGTATCCAATTTGTTTTTTTTAGGTTGGATAATAATTAAATCAATGGGTATTCCCATGACTCTATAGTCAATGTTATATCCTCAATGACACCTTCTAGTTTAGTAGTAGAATGATCTACCATATATAAGATTGTGGTAGTGGGTTTCATATATATTAGATAGATATTTCACATGGTGTTCATATTCATTACATTAATATCAAATATCATGTCCACCAATACATTTTTTATCTCTTTCTTTTCAATCTTTACATAAATGACAAGACTCCTTGGGTCTCGATATTTGGGTAAATGTAGCAACCACTAGCTAATAAATCAACAAGCTTTCCATCTACCTTTATATTCTTGGGATATTTTATTTTACTACAAACTATTTAAATACATAGAATTTTGATCACCTGATTGAGTTTTGGAATGTCCCTAATGGCTTGCACTAATGAAATTTCTATATTGAGTTTTCTAAGTTCTTAAATCAACTCAAATTACTTTTTGTCTTCCACTTCCTTTAATAATTATAGAAAAGGAATATATAGAGGATTTGTGGTGACTTCTTATATTTTTCTAGGTTTGTCTTGAAGTCTTCTTCTTTCTCTAGTTGGATATGTTGACTTTATTTTTTATGAGGCATTTATGTGATGATGATGATATGAGGTTATTGTAATGTTTTTTATGACTTGAGATGTATGTTTGCACATTCAATAACACCTACCCCTATGATTTTACATTATTAATTTACATAAAATTTCCTATTATTTGGATTTTATATTGGATGGGTAGGTATCTAAAATAGTTTACTTGATTTATAAGGGATGTTTGAGTTCCTTTAGGAACCATTAATGCTTGTTGTTGTGGAAACCTTCTTTGTTAATGATTATAGTTTGGGCCAAGATTCCAATGTTGATTCACCCATGGTTGTTGATGACCCTAGGGTATACATTTTTGTTAAAAACTTTGGGGCATCATCCATTTTTTGGCATCTATTCCTAGTTTCCCAATTGTGGTGGTACTACCCAAAATTGTGGAGGTGCATGCCATTGTGGAAAAGGAATCCCTGAGCTAAACTATTATGTTTCATCCTGTTACAAGTTATTTCCTTGTCTTTTTAAATATTTTATTTCCTCTAGGGTCTATATATTCTATTTGAACTAGTTAATAAGATTATGAAGGTGACTACAATTTTTTGTGTCATCATGAGCATCACATATTCCATAAATTTCTACTTTGTCTAGAGGATAGTCTTTGAGTGTGTGTCTTAATCTGCACTCTAGACAATATATTTAAAGTGGTTTAGTATTATATTTATAATTTTATTTCAATACATGTGATTTTGTGTTCATTTGAACCAGTATATCTATTTTGAAATTTACTAGTTCCTCCATAAGTTGGCTTACATTGCTAGATTTCCCTAGTTTTCCCCTCTTACCGCTAGGTTTTGTCTTAAAGTAGTTAGTACATAATCATGTAATATCTTATAAATCTATTTTGGTAATATACTTTTCCCATGAGATTCAAATAATCCCTAGATGAATCATCTAATCCAATAAGAAAAATATTTTTGATCACTTCCTCAAAAAGCTCATATCCACACCTATTGTGGGCAAAATAAAACCAGTCTAGATAAAATTCAAGTTTCTCATCTTCATTATATTTTATTTTAAAAAATTATTAATTTTTATCTTTGACACTACAATAATCTTGGTATTTATTCAAGAATACTATTTCAATTTCTCTCCAAGTGCTGATAGAGTTTCTTGCTAGGCCCATAAACCACCTCATTGATCCTTCTTTCAAATTAGAGGGAAAGAGTTTCAAATTTTAATTATATAAAGTGTAATCATAGGTTTTATAAATAAATTTAAACTTAAAAAGGAATTGATCTGGTTATTTAGTGATTAGACCTCTAAATGTAGGTAGATTGGATGGGGAAATAATTATCATTGTTGTTCAGTTATCATTCTAAAAGATAATAAGATAAGAGAAAGTCCTCTTAGGAGGATTCATTCGCGGTTTTTATACATTACCTATATTTTATGCCATTGTAAATATATATATATATATAGAGGAAGAGATCCTTAAAGATCATCTATCTATTCATTGTCTAAAAGTTCAACTTTAATAAAGGAAGATTCCTCTAGATCTTAGGATGTACATCCAAAAGACTCACCTGTTTATTTAGTCAATCTTTATATCTTTTTTGAAATTAATTTTTTTATTTATCATAAAGGATAAGGATATTTTTCAACAAACCATCCTTATGAATACATTTTCCTACTCATATACATGTGTTTGACAAGAGAGTAATTTATTCTATTTTTTATTTTTATGTTTTCAATGTTAGCTTAAGGGTTTACCTTACTAACACATTTTAAGAAGTCCCTAATAATGATTCTAAAAATTATGGGTGTTGTTACCCCTTCATTTAAATAATCTATGTTTGTGCCATTTCTTGCCAGGGCTAGTGTCCAACACTATCTATAGTAAAGTATTTATTGAGTTCAACTTATAGTGTTTTAGATTAGAGGTAAAAGCAGGTTTTGAAGGGGCCCCGAAACCCTTTAACAGAGAGCAAAGAAAGAACAACAAGTTCAACTTATAGTGTTGTTTAGGGATTTTTGGTATTATTATAACCTATGTTTCTACTCCTATGTTCTAAACTAATATTGAAATTTAAACACACTAAATTGAATTGAATACTTTGAAAACAATCAAACAATGTTGTAAATTAACCACACTCAAATTAAATCCCAAATCCACATTTCTAAGATAAATTATAGAATAAAGGTTGTTGAAATTAAAGGAATGATAAATGCTTGTTTAAATCTAAAATCACACACATTAACGGTCTGTTTTAACCTACAAGTTTTTAATCTAATAACAAACATAACATTTATATTAATTCTAATTAATTAAAAACAAATAAGAAATAAACTTATAAATACTAAAAGTAACATACTATCTCTTGGGGAGTGGGCCCTTGTTCACCATTTTATTTAGGGTTAAATAAATTCAATATTTAAAATTTTATCTCTAATTCATCTAATGAAATATTAATCTACTACAAATTCTTCTTGTATTCAAAATAACAATTGTTAAAATATTTTTACACCCTATAGATTGAGTATGGATCTACATTTTATTCGATGCAAAATAAATTGACTATCTTAAAAATTAGGTAATAGAATAACTAACCAAACAAGAGGATATTTAGAGAGATTGGTTTGTTATGGAAAAAATAGATTAAATCATTGAAACAAGACCCACACATGGTTGGGAAGATCCTCATGGGATTTTTAACTACATATTCTAACTATATCTGATCACCAAATCTTAAATACAATATATCCATATCATCTTATCTAAATCTATAACCTCTATCAACTTACGTAAATGGAAATCTATACAAAATTATAAATATATATATATATATATACATATATATATATATACATATATATATATATATATATACATATATATATATATATATACATATACATATATATATATATATATGTATTAAAATGGAAATTATCTAAAGGGGTCCTAGATTATCATGGAATATATGGAAGAGCTTATGGAATGTCTTGGAATATGATGTAAACAAGTTTGTAGTGAGCTATGAGAATATAGAGCATTAATTTTATGATCCATAGTTGAATATCATAATATGTAGCTTGAATGTTGTAATTTATAGCTATCTATCAAGGTTTATAAAACACCTGGTAGAATCTAGAGTTGCACTCAAATGATCAGTTCTTGGTCATAGCACTTCCTTACCTCTATGAGATCATATAAAAAATCTTATTTAGATTCTATCATACCTACACATATCAAAATATGGAAGATTAAACATGAAATAGTTAGAACATCATGCAAATAATGCTAATGTAGAACCACATGAGCTTATAGAGATAAAAGCATCCATTTAACACCTTAGGCTAGTTATAAACCTAAGACTACATGTAATGTTCAACTAAAATGTCATGTTTATGGCTATGAAGGATGATATATCATGGATATAATGATTCATAGTGTGTATTCATCACCTCTCATCATTCACAATAAATTCATTAGCTTGTATGACATTAGGGTTACTTTCATGAAGATATTCACATTTTGGTTTGCATCCTTCTTATCCATTTGAAACTTTTTGATGGATATCTCCTTATCTAGTAGTTGTTGTAAGTTGAATAGGTGATTTAATTCCATATTTTTCAAGAATATCATGTGATAGAGTAGCTACCATGTCATCAAAGATATCTTAAAGGCCTAATTCTCTTTGGCATATGGGTATGCATTCTTCTTAGGGCTCATCTTGCTTACCTTGATTTTATGTATTCTTGAAGGTTGAGTTGTACCTCTCTTCACTAAGAGGTGTACCAATGGAAATTTATTCTTTTACATTGATTAAATCAAACTCATCAACTACCACCATAGTTTTAATTTTTTCACTTGACTCCTTAAGGATATGATCCTTTTCAAGAAGTGGAATGCAAGACCCTTGAAATAATTTTAGAAGAGAGGTTAGATTTACTGGTGTTATGGCTGTTTCATTCTTATCATTAAGCTTCTCACCTTTGAAAATAGAAACATCATTTTCCTTCTACATATTCTCTTGAATGGACCTCCATGATGGAAATGATTTGGATTCTTAAGGAGGGAAGGATGGGGATTGAATGGTTTTAGATTCCTCTTTATTTTTAACATCTATGTGTAGGATTGACTCATCTTCATTTCTCCATGACTCCAATACTTTTTTCATAGTTGAAACCTTAGCTCTAAGATATTATTCTATTACATGTGTTATAACTTGTGGAATTAATAAAGGCACCTTCTCTTAAGATTACATTGCTCTTGCTTTTTCTACTAATAGAGATAGATGTTCAGTTTCAAGTTTAACTTTCATAGCTAGGTGAGCTTCAAAGTCAAGTATTATTTGATCATAGATCTCTTAAATATTATTAGGAAAGGAATGACCCTAAAAAATCTGATTTGATTAATGATATTTTTTTCTCTCAACAAGAACTTCTTCCCCTATTTTCATACTCACTTGAATAGACTCCCAAGTAGGGAAGGCTTGAGAAACTTGTGAGGGACTTGAGAAATATCCGTATACACTTACTTGTGTCCTTTAAGGAAGGATGGGATTCTCAAAAAAGGAATCATATAGATTAGGGGAGGGAACATGAGGCTGGTAACAATGGAATTGATGCCCCTCATGGACCACTAGCTTCTTCTCTATACTTGAAATCATACCACCTACATATAACATATCACTAGTTGGCCTTGATTGATTCTCCCTCATAATAGATGCACATTCCTTCTTAAATTTTATAAATAATAATCTCATAATACTTATTAGGTAACTAAGGATATCTTGGCCATAACCCATTTGTGTATCAATCTCAACTATGTATTTCTCATGACCCTAGAGGGTTTGATTTAGGATAGAGATGGACTAATTTGTGACATGGTTGTGTAAAATAAAAGTAACATGACTTTTCCAAGAATGATTAGTAGGATAGGAATGATTTTAAGGAGGATTATAGGACTCAAAAATAGGTTAAGGGTGAAATTTTTGGTAGTAAATAGGATTATAAGATTGATGTAAGCCATCATGTCACTGGTGATAAGGAATATATGGCTAGTATGGGTGATGATATGACTGATGAGGCTCATTATAGGGTTGATAATGTGGTATAACATATAGTTTGTCTTAATATATATCCTTTAGACATTATAAAGTAATTAAATAGAAAAGTGAACTATCAACAACAAACTATCTGCACCCTTAGATGTAGATCTTTTGATGACCATTTTTTTCATGAAGTCCTAAGTATAAATATGCCACTAGAGTAGTTGAGGCTCTTATATATCATTAAATAATGTAAGTGAGTGATAAAATTTATTGAATCATGGTCCCATTGGGCATTCCATAATTATTAACTCACCAAAATACACCTTTATTAGAGGATTGTTCATACCTCTTTGAGTTTGGGGTAACATCAAATTATCCCAAGCCTATGGGTGACCTATAGATGGGTTAAACCTATAGTTCATGGGGATAGATACCCTAGTGCATCAATTAAGGTAAAATTACTAAGTATTATAAACTTTTTCGGTGAAAAGGGAGAGATGAAACTGAAATAAAATGTAATATAAAGGGATGTGATGCACCAATATGATGTATCCACTTTATTTGACCTTAAACAACACTAATGAACAATCCATGAACTAAAACACTCTCTCCAAGGTTTATAATCAATATTGTTTCACATAGATGCTATGATATGTGATTATAACATGAGGTAAATTAAGAGAAGGTTTGATTCAAGACACTTACCATTCAAACTCCACTCCAAGACCAATCACTAACACCCTAACACACTATGTCACCTGCATAGAAAATTGTACTAGTAACTAGGTGAGAACAAGGACCTAAAAAGGGGATTAAAATAATAAACACATTAAACCAATGTTATATAAACTAAAACAACCCTTCAATAGTTCAAGAGGTTTACAAGATACAAACTTAGCCAAAGTTTCCTCATACCCAACAAAGGGATGATTACAATGGACTTCAAGCCTCATTTTATAGAATTATGGAGAAGGTGAGAGAAGATAAAATAGCATGGAAGAGTTTATAATAGGTCATTATGACCGTCATCCACTCAATTTTTTTTACAACATCTATAATAGTCCTCTCATCTCTTCATTCATTGATTTTACTAGTGGATATCTTTTAATGAGTATGATGTAGAGATGGAGTGATGGAGGTTGATTGAAATTTTTTTGACCCCATGAATATTAATTCAACACCAAAATTTTAAGTTACCTCTCCTCATGAAATATATAAAGGTTTCAACATGCTCTAAATATCCTTCATAGATCATTAAGTAGCCTCCTTCCTCTCATGCATATTGACTAGGACAAATAAAAATGTTCCATCCTCCATAATGACCATGAGAAGTGTTATTTATCACCTTCATGAATATGTTACATGGTGTTATTGCCTTGTATTTATTCCCTTAGAATCCCCTCATGTCAAAAAAAATCTTCTTTTGTTGCTAAAAAAGCCTAATAGGCAACTAGGCCTAGTCTCTTAGTTTAAACCACTTAGGTTGTCATAAGACCTACATAAGACTATTATAATGGGAAAATTAAAAATTTTAAGGTCTAAAAAAATAAAATATACCATGATACTTTCCTTCCAATCAATATACACCTATAACTCTACCTCATTTAGGTGATTAAGTCTCTTTTACTAGCTTTTCTATATTGGAGCTTTTACTTAGACTTGTATGTGCATTTATAAGATTAACTAAGAGTGGTTTGTATTTTAAAAGGTTAATTTTGCCTCAAAATACATTAATTCATGATATTAAACCTTTCATCATGTTTTTTACCATAAAACATCACTAAATCCTACAAAAACAAGGTTTCTAATGGATTTGTATAACTATTTGTATATACCAAAGCCATGAACAATACCTACTTAAATTTAATCATGTGGTTTAGGTTTATTAAGTAAAAATTCAAGGAATTTAAGTATAACTTATTTAGGTTTTCTTCCATCAAGTCTCTATTAGGCTTTATGTAAGGTTTTAGTGCCCTACCATCTTAATTATGGTTCATAGAGTACAAGCCTCTAACCCAAAACCTTTTTCCATTGATGTTTATTACATATACCAATAAAAAATATTGAATAAATCATGTTTTTGTGCAACTTGTGTGGTGAGTTGTGAGTAAATATTGGCAAACCTTAAACTCCTTGCTAAGCATTCTATGTAGGTTATAGTATTAGTGATTATTCATAGAGTTAGGATCTTGAATGTAACTATTTATACCATGGATATTGATTGTGTAGGGTTCCTCAACTCCCCCTAAGATAACTAGTATTGAATAATTATGCCATGTAAGATATGACAGTTAGAGTTGGTAGCTCAAGGTGGTAGACTAGGGTAATGTAGAATGAGAGAGGTGATGGGACCAAGTTAATATTTACCATTTATTCCTCTTTATAAAACATTATCCTCATGTTATGAAACATAATCACATACCTTCTCATGTACTTAAGTCTACCTGAGGGTTTGGATATGTCACCAAGAGGAGGTTGGGGGTTTGAGGCCTAAGGGTGGTATTATGCCTTATAGGCTTGGGCTAAGTTCCAAGAAATTGAGTCATATATAGATGTATATGTGGATTAAATATCACCATAGAAATATTATTTACCCAATTTAAACCCTTTTTTAGTTTCCCTCATCTATCAAGACCACTATCTCAATACCTCTCTCATGTAGGCCTACCATGCTCATCACTATTAATACCAAGTGCTTGAACCAGTTAGAGTTACAGACCAAAATAGTTTATTATATATTTATATAGTGTTAATTAAATTTAAATCCTTATTAAATATTCCATAATGTCCTAGTAACACATTTTTTATTATTCCTCCCTCTATTTCTACTCTTAGACTCCTTCTATAGTCAAGCACACAAGCATGTACATGCAAGTTTAGGCTTATTGGGCCTTATTAGTCCATAAATCTCTCTTTGTCTATCTAAAATGAAAAATATCACTTAATACTAAGATAAATAATTTAACAAGTCTTATTTCCCTATTTTTTACTCTCTTAGTAGTCACTTCTATGTATGGTTTGAGACATATTAGCTCTTCTTCTCATGACCTTACCTATAAGTGTGTTTAGTCTCAAGATTGAAAATAATTCAAATGTAATCCTTAGGTTGATATATTTTTTTTAATATGATTATGTAAATCATATTTAATAATTCCCTCCCATATATATAGGATTCTAAGTTTCTTGACTAAGCTATCTTCCACTCAGCCACCTTAATCTTTATGACTATCCATAAAACATAGTTCTACTTTACTACCCATGTAAGAGATAATATTTTATTTAATGAAGGTATCCTTACCACTTAAATTTTTATAACATGTTTCTATGTTAACCTTATTCCTCATATACATCTCATCACCCCAAAATAGGTATCTTTTGCTCAACTTGCTCTCCATATGTAGTTAGGTCTATAGGTACTCAATACTAAACATATTATGAATGTGTGAACCCATTTGAGAGGTTATTTAGTGTTTCCTTGTTTCATTGAGACAATAAAATGTTAGTTACCCTCTATTTATCTTCTTACCCTCTAAACCTTCTTTACCTCAAAACATGGCTTCTTGTTCAACTTTCACTCCATCTATAATCAAGCATGTAGGTATTCAAATTCTAGATTTTTGACTATGACTATGAGAGAGATGAGAGTTGGGGTTTTATTTCAAAAAATAATATGAGTTTCCTTGATTATTTTACTTAATTATTTATTCAATCCTATGTATCCCCTCAATTTCATCATTCCATTAGAGTTTTTTAAACTTGACAACAAAGTCTTGTGTGTGTAAGCTCAGTTTGAAGGGTTAGTACTTATTGGATCCTAATATCTCCATATACTATAATATTAATAGGTACTTATGACCCCCCATGATTTATTACATTATATAACCCATACTAGTAGTTAACAATCCATTTGTTTAGTCTGCACAATAGGCCTATTGGTGCCTTAATGAGAGCTTATCTCTCAAGCGCTTAAGAATGAGAATAGGATTTGAGTATAGGGAAGTGAGGATAATGATGAAAAAAATTAGAGTATGACCATAATATGAATAAAATACATGTGTTAAAACCTATTTTATGGTTCTCCATATTCACTATAATGACACCATATTCACACTTGCAAGGGGATCTCATTATACTCATGGAAGTTAAATTAGAGCAAGACATGAAGGATTTTTTTGATCATCTAGTGGCTTAGATATGTTTGGGAGGTTGAGAATATTTTAATGGATCCAATAACCCACCATACACTTAAAACTATTACTCACTTCCATATTTATGCATTGAATGTTATGCAACATGAGGAAACACTACCTATAACCTACACATGTGACATCTTAGAGGTTTCCTTGTTTTATAGGGCTCACACATGTGAAATAGTAGTGGGTAATGATGGAGATGGATTGTGTAAACCCTGGAAGACACATAAAACCATCAATTTGTAAAGCCATTTCAAGAATATATTAAAACCATTATAAATTTGGCCCTTACATATATGAAGAAGATAACTTTGACTACTTATATTCTTATCCATTGTTCATAAAACATGGGATATGAATATAAAAACTAATGACTATAATTTAAATGTCATGAGACCCCCTTCCTCTACCTAAATGATTAGCTCAACATATTCTCTTTCCTATATAGACTATGCAAAACCCTAAACGCATTTTTTAGCTACCAAGGAGGATGATGGAAAGAAGAAATGGTTTTTTAATTATTTTACATGAGATATCATTAATTATTCCATGCAATTTTTTAATTAAGTCCCCTTTATATATTTATGACCTCCTTTAACCCTGACGTGTTCATACAGGTTTGTATAAGCCTAAAACACCTACAAAACTCCTTTTCTACATTTTTTCATGATTCAAATCTTGAAATTCCATTGTAAAATGAGAGGATGGAAAATATAGGTCAAATAACATTTCAAAACATAAGGTATGGGTGGAGAAGCTAAAAATTCATACTTCCAAGTGTGTGGGGCCCTTTTGGTGAAATAAAGATGGGTTTGGCTTCTAAAATGAGACCTTTTATGCATATGAACACCTTGTATTGACAATAAGATGGAAATTATATGATTTTAATACCCATTAATACAATGTGACATCTAAAATTTACCCCTTTATAGAGGATTATAACATGAAGTTGACTCATATGGGAGTTTGAAGGACCATTTGATGACATGGATGGTTAATTAAGGCTTGAAACATGTTTAAATAATAATACCATAGAGGGTAACCTTAGATACATTCTTAAAATTCACATTAATATTTAAGCAAGTATTTAACACCCTTACCCATATTTATAGAAAGGTCTCTGCCATAATAAATGGCTAAAATAGGCACAAATACTATGAGAACCATAAATCTTAATCCCTCAAAACATGCTATGACATGATTATCCTTCAAGCAAGTTCTATCACATACATTGACACCTTAAACAATACTGAAAGGCTTACAAAAGAGACCAAAGAAGACATCACAATGCTAATATCACCATGCATAATATTGAAGGGGTCTCATGATAAAGCTTTTTTATTATAGGTGTTTAAATTTGGCTTAGGAGGCCAAATTTTCAATAAAAATCCCATCTAACATTATATCTAATAATGGAAGATCATTTAAGAACAAGGATGTCAAAACACTATGTGCTAAGTTTAACATTAGCCAAGAATTTTCCACTATATATTACCCAAAATGTAATGGATAAGTAGAGGAATCTAAAAAGACCATTGTCAATATTCTTAAGAAGATTATCAATGATTTTGGATATAATTGGTACCTATAGATCTTTTGTACCCTCTGGGCTTACCATGCTAATCACCATATTTCCTTGTCTATAGAACTAAATCCATTCTTCCCATAGAGGTTGATTTGTATTATCTATGTATCTTATATGAACATATCCTAGATGATAAGGATTATAGATTAGCTCAACTGCAAGATCTGGAGTTACTAGACAAAAAGTACTTGGCTAGTTTAAACAACCTTCAAGCATATAAAAACTGGTTATGTGGTCAATATAATTGGTGCTTCAAGCATAGAGATTTTGATCTTGATTATATTGTCCTTAAATAAAACTAGAAGAACACCAAACTAAGAAAAAGAAAAAAGCCAAGTTCAAGCCTAATTGGATAGGCCCTTATGTCACTATTGCTAATTATAGCTTTGGAGCTTATAGGTTAGCTACACTAGATGGAGATGAACTTGATAAGCCCATGAACATAATACACCTCAAGCATTATTTCACTTAATAGACCTAAAGTATTGTCTATCAAGATCGTTTACATCATACTATATTATCACCTTCCTTACACTATACCATATACCATTATTACCATAACTTTACTATTGGATGAAGTTATTTTACCCTCCTTTTGCACCCCTTTTTTACCTTGGTTCCAATTCATTGGTTCTTTTGGCACCTTCATCACATAAATTTAGATGAATTTTCAAAATTTGATTTAGTATTTCAAAAATAGATAGTATTTAGGATTAGTATGACAGTGGTTTGATGATTGAATTTTTAATTATTGTCATGTTCTATTACATTCCTAATGTTACTAATTTATAATTATGTTTCACTAAATTAGTGTCATTAACCTACGCCATTATTTCCTAATTATAACTATCTATGGGCCAGTTAAGATCAACACATTTACCATGCATTGATGCATTAGCTTGCCATTACTATTGTTATACTATTTTATTTGCCTAATTCCTAAAATTTCTACTACCTGGTTAAATTCCTTGATTTTAAGGTGTAACTCCAGTGACTTGAGGTCCATCAAGACTATGTAGGCATCACTTAGTTTCCATTGATGTCAGCTCAGTCACCTTTTGCCATGCTCTCACCATTTTTCAAGTAATTTATATTAAACACTCTCACCATTTTGTGAGAAACCTAAGACATGCTCTCATTATTTTATGAGTTGGACTATTATGTGTCTCATAATTATTGCTTGAGTTGAGATGCCTAGGAAATTACAAAAACATTTGAAATAGTTTAAAAATACCTAAACATTTTTAAATATCTAGAAAATCTTAAATATCACAAAGTTATGAAAATTGGTTTAGAATTTCCATAAGACATATAAATATACCAAAATTTTTAAGGATGGGCCATTTTATCTCTTTACTTTAATTTCTATACCTCCTTGGTCTTTTTCTCCCATTTTTGAGATAACTACATCATCTTGAAGTCCACAAGGACTATGTAGGTAACACTTGGATGCATGGGGTATCTTGGTTTAACTTGATTTGTGTATCTATTTAATGGTGTTTTTGGTGTATTTTTTTATTTGGTGTTTTGTATTATTTTTGTTTATTGGTGTTTTATTTGTTTTCTTTTCTATTTATTAGCTTTCATTTTTGTTCTTTAACTTAGTATCTATGCATTCATTGGGTGATTCCTTGTGCATGATACTTAAGTCCATCTATATTCATACATAAACATTATCATCATGGTTTTTATCATTAGTTCTTTGTTTTCAATTATTTATTGGATTGAGTGTCCATCCCTATTAATATTATGGCTAGGTCATCATGGTGTTTTATATCATGGTGCATACTATCATGTGCTACAAAAAAAATTAGTTTGGTGTAGATCAAAAGCAATGGTATTGCAACACTTTTCCTTATTCATGCCTAACAAATTATTGATCTATAAAAATATTACCCAAATACATATTAATTAAATCACAAATGCATTTTAGTTCTTATTAGTTAGGACATACATCTCCATACTAGCAGGTAGCTCAAATTCATGCCTATCCTCTGTACTGATTTACTCTTACTTCATGCCTATAGATTTAGTATGTAAGCCCCCTTTTCTCAATTTACCCTAATAGGGATAGGATGAATTATATAACACTTCCATCTAGGCTAATGAGGCAAACCACTATGCCAATGATTATAACTGACTTTTGGTAAATCATATTATTTTTATCTATTTAGATATTAATGATTATAACTACCTTTGGGAAAATCATTATCATTTTCCTACCCTACTAAGGAATTTTTTATTATGATAATGATTATAATCACCTTTGGGAAAATCATTATCTCTATCTTTCCTAATGGGGATTTTTTCACTATCCCGATGATTATAAACATCTTTTGGCAAATCATTATGTTAACCTCACTATGTTGATTATAACCACCTTTGGGAAAATCATCCTTTTTTAATCTTCCCTACTAGGGCATCTCACTATGCCACTAGTTATAAATACCTTTGGTCAAATAAATCTTCCCCCCCCCCCCACTTTTACCTCTTGGTCACTTTATTTCTTTATTTTTGAGGGAACATTCACCAACCTTCTTTACCACCCATTCCCTCAAGGGGAAATCTAGGGCTCATCCATCACCTTCTGGGACATTAGGAAATAACATAATTTTTCATTCTTTGAAAATAAATTACTATGGATATGTATTTTAATGCCTTATTTAACAAGGGAAAACTGTATACACCTCATTTTGGCCACAACTGGCTTCTAACTGAACTTCGGATTGATTTCTACCAAACAGTGTAAATTAAACATAGGAATCACTGAATGTCCTAATTTTCATCTATACATTAGAAATTAGTGATTATAATCCTATTGAGGAATATCTATTTATGTTATTATCATGTATATAATATTAATCTCTCACAGATTCATCTCTAGTCAACTCAAAGCCTAGCAAATTAAGATATTAGCCTTTGGACCCATTAAGCAGGGCACTTAAATAATTTTTAAAGTATAAAAATGCCAAGCAAAATGAATTAACTAAGCAAATAAAATTAAATGATTAAGTTAATTTTTCATGTATAATAAGTGAATTTTTTTTTTTAAATTAAATTTCAATATAAATGATGTCATCATCCTCAAAGCCAAGGAATTGAAAATATCTTCCCTAAAGCCACAAATTCAAAAATGGAGAGCCATGATTAATAAATGGTATCTCTATCCCAAATATTAACAACATGCTCCATCCTTAACTCAACTTGGGATAGTTTTAACTCAATTTTAGTTAAATCTAACCTAACTACACTTGGGTTAGAGTTAGCTTTTAAGGCTATAAATGCAAGACCTCACTCATTGATAAATAAGCTTATTGTGTATAATGTTACTATGTTAAAATACCAAGCCAAGCCAAGCCAAGGCCAAGGCCAAAGCCAAGCCAAGGCCAAGGCCAAAGCCAAGCCTATTATTACCAAGGTGATAAGGAGAGGTGGTGCAAGAATATATATTTCTAAATAATCCTTGATCACACAACCGCTTACATCAATTCATTGCCAACATAAAACTCTTCCTCTTATGGAAGGTACAATTGTTTGTTTTATCTTCATTTGATAGTTACTTGTATAATTATCTAGCTCTTTGAGTGTCTAGGCTAGAGGTGTAAGTTTCATTAGTGTGTTGTTTTATTGATTTTTATCATAATAACACCATACTAATCTCCCTTCTTTCACTTCTATTGATCACACCAACAAGTATTAAATCAAGCTTAAGAATTAAAATAAAAAATTGAGTAAAACAATCAACAAGCAAGGAGTCAAATCTAACTCAAGTCTCTATTTATTTCAATATGAATACGAATCCAAAAAGATAAATTCATCATAATAATTCAAGCCTATAAAAATGACTCAAACACATTATAAACAATCAAATCTCAATTTTTGTAATTTTATGTTCATGGTTTTTTTCATTCAAACTACTTAGAGTCACATCCGACCTAACTAATATTTGGTACGTATAGTCATAAAAAACCATCAATAATATTTTTAATATATAATAGTAATAAATTAAATAATAATTTTAAATATAATAATATAACTTAATTAGATAATACATCAATAATTCATTAAGCATGAAATATCTAATGCTATAATGAAAATACATAATAACCATCAACTCATAATATCCCACTAATCACTCATACACAAAAAAATCATAATGGATCAAGTAATATATCATAGAAATACATCATAATAGTAAAAATTAAATAACCAAGTCCCAAATAGTTCATAATAAAATCATAATCAATAAGTGAATTAAATGCATCAAATAGGGCCATGATAAGTAAAATATATGAAGCACCTGTCTATTTAGACACTGATCATGAATTAATTTATATATATATATATATATATATATATATATATATATATATATATATCAACCAACCAAAATATAGAAACCAATTTAGAAATAAATAATTGATATACTAATCATTAATCATGTAAGCCATTAATTAATAATTTATATAATCCATAGATGAAACTAGATGTGACATCTATTTCCAAGGATGTTCATATAGAATCCCAAAAACTATTATTGAAGACCTTTAAACTATAGGATATGTTGTGCACTTTAGGATGATTTTATTATAATCTAATAGGTTCCCATATTATGGTGGAGGATGATGCATATGATATTCTAGTTTCACTTCCAGAGTTATCTTATAATGTTCTTGAAATGTATTATCAAATATGGTTTGGTTTTGACAATCACAATGTTGTGAACCAAAATCCTCTAGAGGATTATGAAAGGTAAGCTACCAGTATTGAAAATTATATTAGATCTTATGTGACATTTTTTTGTAGAATGTATGATGTCTCAATGATATTAAAAATACGTATTTTCATTAGATCATTTTGGTAAAGGTTGACTTGTATCAACCTCCATGGTAGGAGGGAGAGATAATAGTATACATCCCATAATATTCTTAATAGTAAATCTAGAGACTTAGGTAATCATGTAAATTATATCTTAGGTGCATTGGATAAGATGAGCCTATTAGGTTGCTATGACACTATAATGATTGGTTTTTTTACTTCCATTTTAACCTTTGCATCCATGTTTGAATGAATAGATAAAGGAAATAAATTTTCATTGGTATTTCAGTGTATTAAATCCTTAATTTCAAGGTAAATATTATTCTTGGTCCATTTGATAGAGTTTCACATAGAGGTTACATATGGTGGCTACACATTAATTGGAAAGGTTATCATATGTAATATCTCTATAAGAATATCCTTATATTAAGGGGACTTGTGTATCAAATTAAAAAGTGAAATTTTATTAATAGTACCATTATAATGATTCGGAATATTACATGTCGATGAGATCTA
Organism: Torreya grandis; assembly: GCA_037957365.1. Classification (NCBI taxonomy): domain Eukaryota; kingdom Viridiplantae; phylum Streptophyta; class Pinopsida; order Cupressales; family Taxaceae; genus Torreya; species Torreya grandis. Next base: position 187,679 of record JARHVA010002190.1, on the reverse strand, counting down.
TTACATGGATTCCCTTGGTTTCCTTCACATTGACTATTAATTTTCATTCGTAAAGGTAAGTATTGATCAATGATATCCTTTGAGTGTAGATATGTATGATCAAAGGTAATGATATTTTCATTACTTATTATATATTGCATAATATTCTCAAAAGAAGATAATATTACATCACATGGTACTTTATTTTTCATAATGCCTCATAAAATATATCCTTATAAATAATTGATTATTTCAAAAGGTAAAAAATTGATCTCTTAGTATGGGTTTTGATTTATTTCTATACAAGATCATATCCTATAGATTTGATTACCAGTTGATGCTTATGAGGAACTTGTTACATAGGCTTAATATCATTATAAGGACAACTGTAAAGTGAGTTGTTATTTTTATCTTGTTTTAAAATACTCCCATTTTTTAAAGTCTTGATTGATTTATCTATGTATGAAATATAACAAGTAATGATTATTATTATATATTGTATATTGAAATAAATGCTAGGTACATCCATATCAAAATGATTGATTATTTTATAATAAATGAAAATCTAATTTTTAAGATATTGATGATTAAGCGATCATAAATCATGAAACCTAAAGTTACACTAGGGTTGGCACAAGGAGACACAAAGGTTGGGTTCAATAAATGTTTAACCCTTTTTATAATTAAGAACTAAGAGGAATATTTTATTCAAGATTGAGATAAACTATTACTAAATAAGGCTAATTAAATAATTTTGTTTATGATATTAAATTTCAATGATGAATCTAAAAAATAATAAATATATAAATTATAATTCCAAATAGTATTTTGATTGCATAATCATGAATAATAAATAATAGTTAACTTACAAAATGATGTGCAAACATATTTGAGATGTATGGGTGTGGAAATAGGTATCTATTATTCAAGAACTAGTCATCAAATTATGGAAATATTCATTCTATTTACCTATAAAATTACATCACCCTATGGACACTTGTGTCAAAACTACTATATGAATACTAACATAATTATCCTTTATGTAGTTTTTATTGTATCAAGATATGACTCCCTGAGTATTTATATGTTTTTTATCACCTTTTGTATAATATAGTTGTATATCATTCATAACCTCTCGATGATTTTTTATATCTCAAAACCATAGTTCTCTAACTTATGTTAGGTTATAATGAAAAAATTGGGTTAGTGGGCTCATGGTGTCAAATTGACCTCAAGAACCCCTTTGTCAATAAATGTTTCTTACATATTTTTTGTCACATGAATCTTACACCAATTTGATTAGTTAGATAATTCAATGCAATAATGGGAACATCCCCAAGGTGTGGGACCTAGGCTCCTTGGGATGAAACTCCAAAGAAGGATGGCCTCCTTCCTAAACTAAATGTACCTAATGTAAAATCAGCTTGAAGGCCTAAAACACTACTAAAAATTCTTATTTATATCTCTTACTAAGCTTATTATCATAGAAAATGGGTAGAGTTAAACTAAAAATATAATGTGGTGATGCACCAAATATTATAAAGTCCTCAAATTGGTTAAAACAATGCAATATGACCTTGCATAACTAATAAATTATCTACAAAATCTTAAAATTCATTCTTATTTCAAAAACATATTTTGCATTAAAGTAAGAAGACTAATACAACACTAGGAGGGATCACAAATCACATTACAAAATACTCAAATGATGAAAATCCATAGCTAATTTTTGCATAAACCTAATTATACACAACATACCACCTAAAAAATAATATATTTATAAATTAGGGTGATAAGTATTGGAAAAAAATACAAGGGAAGAATAAATTTGCACAATCAAAGATTAATAATGTAAAGATTACACATAAAATGCAAAAAGGTTGAAAAATGTTAATCTCAGTTCTTTATTGATTTCAAGGCTAAATCTAGTGTTAAATTTTTCAAATGAGAAAATATTTTCTACAACAAAGATGAGGGATAATAAAAAACTCCATTTTTAGTCATATATATAGAATATAAGAAATGAGATAAGAAGTGACATAATAAATTCTTCAACCATATTCATTAATTTAGTATATATACAAAGATAGACCAAGAAGTTGGAAACATTAAGCCTTTTCAATGTTTAGACTTATTCCATGAAGACATACTTATATTTTTGGCATAGTAGAGGGTAAGTCACCCTATCTTCACTCTTTTTGTCTCCTTGAGAAGGCTGGTCCATAATGAATTTGGTTAAAAACTTCTCTATGTTTCTATATTCTTGGAGGATACTCAGTCTTCCTACCTTAAAGAGCCTCAAAATCACCACTTCATCTTGGGCATGCATGGTTGGAGAGATGGTGTTTAATCTTGACTTTTTCTCAATGTTTAAATCTATGGTTAAGCCTTCTACATAAAAATAAGTCTTAACTCTAATAGAAACAACCCATAAACTAACATAACTCACCCCACTTAGAGCCTTTCACATGTTTCATTAATGTTAATCACTTGAATGAGGTTTCACTTCATAAAGAGACTATTTCAAACTATTTCCATGGTTTGTGGTTTCTTGGAAACCTATTTAGAGACATATGGGCATTAATAACCCTATATATGCTATTGAATGAGGTTTTAGAACTATGAATCCTTGCTTTATAGTCATATATGTCTTGTTAAAATTGATGAAAACCTTGCTTAATACCATTATATTACCAATAAGGCTTTAGAAACACATTACATGATTTTAAGTGGGCTTATATGGGATCAAAACCCTACTTCAACATGTTACCAAAACCATGTGAGCCTATGCACACCCATAGGAAATTTTTAGGAGATTGGAAATTCTTGTATTAGATTTTATGATTACCATGATAACCTTAAAAGATAGTTTTAGACTTATTTTTTCTCATAATCATTCTTACAACTATATTTTATCTATCTTCTAACCTGTAACTTTGTTTGAAACTTGTTTATCTCTATTTTCTAGTCCTACAACCTTCAAAACATGTTTTAAAACCTTTATCTAATCTTGGCCTAAAAATATTATGAAATCATGGATCTCTCTTTATTTCATCAAGAAGTACATCACCTTATTTTTTGTTAGACTTTATGGATATATTGATACTACTTGAAACAATGTCTTCTAACCCTATAGACCATGGAAAAATTGTAAACTCTTTTACATAATCATTATTAATTATTAAGACCATGAAACCTATTGATGTGGGTTTTATACACATCTTAGAAATTTTAAAATAGGTATAATCTAATGTTTTAGGATATTTATGGAATAGGGTTCCACTCTAGGACACAAATTGTAGATGTGTGGTTAAAAAAACTAGGTGATGGAATAGCAGGTTGAGATTATGGGTTGTTTAACCAGGTTTTGGGGGTGGATGTGTGGTTTCTAATAAAAAAGATAAATAACTAGGTGATTTAGATGGGTGAAAATATAATCTATGGTGGTTATATATAAAATAAACTTCAAAAAGAGAGAATGGTAAATTAGAAAGAAGGATTTTATGCTTTATGAATAAGAGATTCTCAGTCTATTTATTTAGTGGATAAATATGTCAAAGACCAATGTTTTTTATCTTTAGATATTTATCACTCATCTACAAACTTGGATGGGAATTTGGGTATTCATATATAGGATGTTTATTGATCTCAACTAAAGGTTGCCCCTTTCAAATCTATTGTAGCATACTTTTATATAAGAGATTACAACTTGGACCAAGAAGTTATCTAAGGTAGTTATTGCTCACACCTAGAATACTATATCAAATGAGACACTTATACACACTTTAGAATAATGATTCAACCTATACTAAATATATAAATCAATGAAACATATCAATATTTAATATCTATAACATATTTAGGGTTAACATTCATAAATATATAATTATCATATTCATATATAGCATTAACACACATCAGAATTATTAAATCAATTACAAACTAAAGAAACTTTAAATTAATGAACATATAAAGAGAAGGAGATAGAAAAATATAGTTTCATAATAATAAATATCCTTGATTTATTTTTTTATTTTATTTAAATACTTCAACCCTTTAAAAGAGGGCCAATGTATGAAAATGGTTGGTAATTATCTTGTATATATAGGAAAATCTTGCCTTGAATCCTTATGAATATGTCAACTATATAAGGTCAACCTAGTTGACCCTATATATTTTTTGGAGATAAATCACTAGGTCCCAAGCTTGGCTGACCAAAGAGATAATAAAAATTCAAATGAAAAATATCCATAAATAGTATAGGGTCGACCCTTTAGACCCTGTATAATAATTAGAGGCTAAAAACTATATAGGGTTGACCCAATCAACCTAATATAATTAACTGGTGAAAGGGGGTCAAAAAAATAACAAGGAGGATAAAGAATGACAAATGATTAAATAGGTAAAATTGAGAATAATAAGCTTATGATAAATATTTTTAGGAGACAAGTGTGTAGATGGCAAGTGGAAAAAGAGAAAATAATCTAATAAAACACCAATGGTTTACCCACCCCTTCCCCAGTACACCCCTTAATGTGTGCACTCAGAAAGATTGAGACTCGATGGGTTCTTACAAGATAAAAAGTGTTAGTAATCGATAAAATTTTTAAAATATTATGTGTATACATATTCCCCACTAAAATCTCATCATATGTCACATAAGTGCAACACAATATGGTGCTTCAAGAAATAGAACATGATAACAGACAACACTGATGCTAAGTAAAGTGTAGTATGAAACAAATAAGATAAATGAAAGGATAGAATTTAAAAATGCATACCTTTATGTACCTTAATGATATAGATAAATAATTATAATGTAAGAGGAATTGAAATCATCCCATGTGAATAACACTAGATGAACCTATATAAGTTAGTGCAAAAAATATCTTTGGGTAAATTATTACTTAAGTTTTTATTTTGAAATAAAGACTAGAGATAGATAGATATTATGAAATATAACAGTGATATAATATATATATATATATATATATATATATATATATATATATATATATATATATATATATATATATATATATATATATATATATATATATGTATGTATGTATGTATATATATATATACATATATATGTATATATATATATATATGTATACATATGTATATATATATATATGTATATATATGTATATATATATGTATATATATGTATATATATATATATATATACATACATATATATATATATACATACATATATATATATACATATATTATGTATGTATGTGTGTGTATATATATATATATATATATATATATATTGATTTTGTAGGCATAGCTAAGGATGAGGAGGAGATATGGGGGTATCTTATGAGGGGATCACTCCATGACATCTTGGATGAGACTCTATAGTTGTATGACCCTACTGCATTAGAGATTGTACCATTTTACCTAGCTTAGGTGAGTTGGTTCAGATTAGCAGGGGAGGTAGTGAGGAAGATATAAACATAGAGAGAGGATGTATCCACTAGAAGAGATGAATGAAAGTGAGATAAAATAATTGTAGGCCCTGGTAGAGGAGAAAGCTACATATTTGGCTGAAGTTATGCAAATTACATAGGGACATATAGCAACCCTAACCCATATGACACAGGTGCAAGAGTATGAGGGAAACACACATGGAGACCTTCACTTAATTGGTGTAGCTACATGCATGGGTGACACATCTATAGGGATAGGTATATGGATTGGGATCTTAGATGGCCTTGTTATAATGTACTATTTAGAGGAGTCAGACTAAGGCCTTGATAGGCAATGTGGATAGGCCATGAGATAGATAAGATGGGGCCCAACCATAGAGCTGGAGATTTATATATGGTTATAATTTTTGTATCAAAACTCATTATATATATATGATGTATCATTTTGTTATATTGGTGTTGATTGTGTATGTTTTCATCATTATGGTTGTGGTTATAAATGCTTTGGATGTATTTAATTATAGCACCTGTATTTATATTTTTCTATATATGTTATAGGAAATATATGAGATTCGGTTTCTTTTCTATCAATATGTAAAACACATGCATGGTTAAAAATAAACAAGAAAAAATGACTTGGTAAAATATATTCAATCACAAATATACTACACACTATTTCAAGTTGGGAAATGTGTAATAATAAGAAAATGACTAAGTATAAAGAACTAAGGGATGGTAAAAAAATGAACTTGCTTTTAAACCAAAGTGAAATATTTTCACACCAAATTAAAACAAGTAAAATCATACTAAATCATATTAGTAAGTATGAAAACAATGTAATAAAATGTAAGGTATGTAAAAGGGAAAAAATGGTATAAAAATAAATTAACTAAGTCAATCAATCATACTAAATCACGTTGGTAAGTAAAAGAGAAAAATAAAATTGGTAAAATATTGGTCTTAAATTTATCACACAAATACAAGCTAAGAAGTATGCAAATTTTAAGAAATGGTTGTATTTTTACATGCACTAGAAAAATAAGAAGACAAAAATGAAAGAGAAATGAAGTGAGCATAAAACACACTAAATAAATTTTGGTATCATGTTAGTGACATGTAAATTCATAATAAATCACATCTTATCTCATATTTAACACATAATTTTCTTTTTGTAACTTGTATTCTTGAAAATTTTGTGAGGAATGCCAGGTCCTATCTGCAGTCTTATACTGCAACTCACAAAGATAACACAACTAGGGTGGAATAAACAAGAAAAAATAGGTACTAAATTATGTGGGTAATAGGAAGGAAAAAGGTAGTAATTTGTGAGGAATGTTAGGTCATATCCACAGTCCTATAATTTAACTCACAAATGAAATCCAAAGGGTAATGATCAGTCGATAAAACAATATTTCTCAAGAGGAAATATGAGGGATATAGGGAATGAAAAAGGTAGTGTAAAAATCAAGACTTAGGAATATTATGAGAAGATCTTAAGAGGAAAGAGGCATACTAAAGACATGAGAAGATACTAAGTGATTAGTGACAATCGATGTAAAAAGGAAATCTATTCACTATAGACATAAATATTTATAGGAAAATAATTGTGCTACTAAGATCAACTCATGAAGGTATATTAGTACAAGAAAAGGTAAAATGGACATACCTTCCCATGATGTGTTCCCAATTCATCAGGACCCCTTATAGATCCATCATCTACTATGAATATTGGGTTCTTTTGTGGGAAAGTAGATAACAGTAAAATATTTTTTTATTCTCCTCTTTTAATTTACTTGCCTACCACATCCCAAAGGACGTTGACTCTATTGTGAGGTCAACTATGGAGTTTTAGCTTTGACTAGAAGGAGATGTGCTTTGAATCATGTCTTTTAGTGTGATTTGAATTTTAAGAATATTTTATCCTTTTATATCATTTCCTTTTTGTAAAATGATTTAGATTTTAACTTTTTTATGGTTTTCTAAGATTCCTCCTCCATACAGATTTGGAATGACCAAGCATGATAGATGTAATGATACATGAAAATGAGCTTTAAGATAAGGATAAATGAAACTAATTAACCAAAGATAAATACTGACTAGGATACTTATGCTTGATAATGAATTAACATGTGATCTCAAGTCTCAACCATGTATATGCTTAGTTTGTGAAAAAGGTAGAAGGGAAAAAGGAGATCCAAAGTGGACCAGTATAAGGAAAGTATGATGAAATGCATTATTTTATAAGTGATCAAATGGTAAAAGGAGACAAGGAATAGAGGGAATAGGGTTGGTATAACCAAGTCACAATGATGATTATCTGACAAATAAAGATAAGAAAGGAAACAATCATGAAGACATAAGAAGAGAGTTTTGAGAAAAAATAAAGAAAGAAAGAGGAAGAAATGATAAATAAATATAATCATATGCAAAATATAAATGATAAATATAAGTAATATATAATACAAAAAGGTAAATAATCACTATATAAGAAAAATTTGAATTTGACACAACATCAAATGATATAACATATAAACAAAAAATAAAATTGGATCACACATCCAATCAAAATTTAAGTGTTAACACACCATGCATGTTGTCATAAATAATAATAAATTTTCCCAAACACATTATCCAAGACATTGGATAAATCTCTATGAATCTAGATATGAACTATTAATAATGTCTCATCAATCTTTAATGAAAACTAGGAAAATACTTATCTTCGAATATCCTCAATTGAAAAAGTAGGAATACTCAATGAATAATTCTAAGGAGGGAAATTAGGAAAGGAATGCTTGGAATAATGTGTGGGATTAGGTTCTATGGGAGATGTAGGAATCACTTGTGGAGAAGGATCCATGGGTGAAGGAATTATAGGTGGAGAAGGATCTAAAGGTGAGGGAAAGTCCAAGGTGAAGGAATCATGAGTGGAGACATAGAATGTGATGAAGGGACCATAGGAGGAGATGGAAAAATTTGCATTGGAGACATGGGAGAAGAATGAGATTTAATTATTATGGATATAACTTATGGGAGGAATGGAAGTAGGTCTGAGAATAGTTATAAGGTGATCTTTAAGGTGTTGTTGAAGTATGTGGCAATGATCACTGTGATGAGTGCCACATTAGTGCCATAGATAATATACCTCACCATAATTAGGTATATATTCAGGTAGAACCTTTATTGAAGGTATGTTTTTGTTTAAGGAAAGAGAGGAAGGATGTAAAGTATTGGTGTACTATTAAAACTTACAATAATGGGTAGAAGAATGATTATCTATCCCATGTAAGTAATAGATATGCTTATGAGTTGTCTTAGGAGAATAACTCATAAAATGAGGTATAAAAAGAGTAAAAGAAGTCTAAAAAGACTCATCAACCCATTTGGTTGGAAATGGAACCATATTAGGCAAGGAAGAAAACCATCACCAAGATAAGGTGGTAATGGAGGAAGAATATAACTAGGCTCAACAGAAGGAGCAATGGGATGAGAAGCAAGGGTAGGCTCAGTAAGAGAAGGAGTGGGAAGAGGGTCAACTATAGTAGGTGTGGGAATGGGCTCTGATAAGGGACTTACTAATGGAGGTATGGGATCTACATAAGGTATAATAAGGGTTTCACTAATCTCAAGAGTAAAATAACTATGGTGATCAAGGTACCTATCGAAATGGTAAGGCCTAGTCATAGCACAAACCATGAACATACTCCTATGAGGATCCTAAAAAATTTGAGGTTTTAGAACCTTCTCTACCTTATCATAAAGAGGAAAAATACTAGAATTATGAATTTTAAACAAAGGAAGATGAAAAGATACATGAAAGTACTCAAGTAAATAAGAATGACAATGGATAATCTTGGCATCATAGGCATGGATAAGACCACCTAAAAATGGATCATCTAGGGAATACCAATCATTTTAATATAGGGTGTGAATATAAATGATGAAATTAGGGATGAACTTTTCATATGAGGAAGTGTGGTGAATAGAATGCTTAGTCTTGGTTAAGACTATGGGAATATCATCACAAGGAGGTTTATAATGATGAGGTTGTAAAGAAGTAGAACGTTGTAAGATAAGGTGAGGCAAGATATTTAAATTTTTAATATTTAGTTTAATCTTATTTATATCATCATAATCAAAATTTAAGATGTTGGGAGGAATTTTCCTAATGATTTTGGGATGCCCACTATAACCTTGGGTTGAATTAATGGGAAAATTAAGATGCTAAAACTCACAAAATGGAACACTGGGTAAAGGTTCAATAGTAGGAATCTTGAAGACACCATGGTATTAGAATGGTTTGAAATAATAAGGGTTAATGTCACCGTAAATTCTATAAATAGTTCCATTATAAGGGAATTTAATGAATTGGTAGGTAGAAGAAGCAAGAGATCTCATACGGTGAGTCCATGACCTACCAAGCAAGATGTTATAAGAAAGATGAAAGTTAAAGATCATCATCTTTAAATGAATGATGATAGGTGGAATGGTAATGGGAAGCCAAATATAATATAGAGGAGGAATTTAGCTTTTATCATATCCTTGGTAGGTGATACATGTAGACTTGAGTTTACATTATGAATATCCAAGGGCCTTAATGAAGTCAAGAGAGGCAACATGAGTGTTGTAAAACTTGTCAATAAATGCATGCTTAACTTGGATATTTCCTATTTGAACACTAATAAATAATGAAGGATCATTCATATCAATTAAAATATCATAAAGAATCATATAAGCTATAGGAAATTTTAAGGAAACATAAGTGTCCATATTTTCATCAACATTGATAGACATCTCTTCACATTATTGTAATATACTATCCTCAGATCTAGATAAGGTTACCTCTCATCCTGCTAGGGGAGGATGAGGTACATTCATATTGAATAATATTTACATAAGATAGTTTTTATGACGTGGAGAAGTTCTCATAGTCTCAAGGAATATAATTTGGGATTGGAGATTAGTGAGTTATGCAATGGGATCCCATTCATCATAGCCCATAAAAAGGTTGTTAGATATAGGTGAATAATGATTAAGGAGGAGCCAAAGGGCATTAGAATTTTTGTTGATAATTAATAGGTGTAGAATAATGTTGTAAACTATGTTGTGATGATGAATTAGTTGGTTCAAGTTAATTTTGAGAATTGGTAGAAGTGTTAGTGGAAATTTGAGTATCATTAGTGTTATAATATGAAGGAATGATGGTAGAAATAGAATTGGAAGTGTTATCCAAGGGAGAATCATAAATTGAATCATCAAAAGTAAATAGGGTCATTTTCCCCCAACTCATTTAAATGAGTTGAAGAAGAATCCTAGATAACATGATATGTTCTAAATGAAGGAGGCGTGTAGATAGGTTGGGAATCAATAAAAGCAACCACCCTTTGCATATTAGTCATGTTAACCATATTCTCTTTAGATGTGGGTTCGACAAGATTTTATAAATTATTGGTGGAATGGGTGAATTTTTATTGATTGTCTTAGATAGGTTGATGATTAGGAAGAGGGTTTTTATAGATATCCAAATGAGCATTAGCTTGGTTCAAGGCTTGAGATTTATCATGTGATTTATAATATTTAAAAGCAATTTCATAAGATTTTTAATGATTTTGAATGATATAATCATGATAAAAATTATCACCAAGAAGAAAGTACATAGATAAATTATGAAGTTGTCTACAGGTCTCATGAGAATGACTCAAACTAGCATGAAACCAACAAAAATTATTAGGATTATACTAGGAATTCATAAGATAGGGAAGGTTAAGTTTTCATGGAAGATGCCTAGGTAGAAACTTAAGTAATTCATTTAAGTATATAGTTTTATGAAAATTAATGTTGTTTGGTGAAGATAAATGAGGATTGGTATATTGTTGAGAAGGGGGAGCTAGGTCTAATGAAGGGGTAGGAATGACAGCTTGAACATTTTGAATGGTGTTAAAAGAATCTATAACACCATCATTGGTATCATTGCTATTTTTTTTCTTATGTAAGAAATGAGGACCCATAAAAGGTTGGGGTGGCTCAAATTGATGCATACAAAATTATTATCATTTATCTTGGTTAATAGCTTCCTCCAATGTACATGGACAGAGAGTGTGGACCTGATATTGAAGTTTAGGAAAAAGGGAATTGGTAAAGAGATGGAAAAGATTATCACCATCAATGTTATGTTCACATTTATTTGACAAAGTTTTCCACCTTTTAACAAAGGCTTAAGAAGTTTCATTTTTGAGTTTTTTATAATTTATGAAGTGGGCCATAGTGTTTTAGAGAAGATTATTAGTTTGGAATTCTTAAACTAAAACATTGACTAAATCCTCCAAAATAGTAATGGAATGAGTTCTAATTTGGTTAAACCAATAAAAGGCATCACCTATGAGAGTTTTGTCTAAGATTTTAGTAGTGGAAAAGGTGATCAATTTGACCCAATGCTTATAAAGATTTCCAAATGTTTTAAGATGAAGGGTGGGATTAGTTGATCCATTATAATAAATTGTAGGTGTGATACCTCCTATATAAATGTTAGAAATTTGAGTAGTGAGTGAATTCTTTTGGAGATGCCAAATGGTTTTATTGACCAAAGGAGGTTAAGGAATGAGATTGCCTTGAGATTCTTGAATCAAGGGATGGGGAACATTATGGTTATGTGTTCCCCAATCCATTGGTTGAGGATGAGATAATGGATGAAGAAGGTGGTTTTACATTCTCATCATTTGATTGAGTGTTTGTAATAATAGTTGATGTGTTTGATTGGCATTATAAAAAGAATTAAAGGTGGTATTAATGGCTTGGGTATCACTATTGGTGTTGATACAAGCTTGAGAGGAATTATGAGAATGTGAGGAACTAGTGGCAAAATTTGCTTGTGTAGAAAAATATGGACTAGTGAATGGTTGAGAAGAAGAATCAATAGTAGCATGATTACCTTGGGTATAAAATGATGCACTAGTGGAAGGATTATGGATAGTGGATCTTATGAGAGTCCCACTAGATGTATAACTTGTCATGTTAGTGGATATACTAGGAATAGAGGTAGAATAAGTTAGAGAAGAAGAGGTCATGGTATGAGAAGGCATCATAATTGAAGGAACAGATTGAGAATAAAAGAAAGTGGTACCCCCAAATGTAATTAATAATGTAGGAGGAGGTAGATAAAGAAGAGAATTTTGGGGGTATACTCTAATTCAGGTTGGTCTTATAATGAGAAAATAGGACTACAATGAGAAGTGGTACTAGGAGGGGTCCCATAGTTAATTGTGCAAGTGGCAATATGAATATTACTACTATCCAATAGAGGATCCATAATCTATCTATGGGAGAATCTATGAGGGTTGGTAAAATTCACTATGTTTGTTGATTGCAACTCAGTATTGTCATCAAGTAAAAATTCCATGATGAAAGTAAAGAAAGAGAGATGAGAAAGCAAGGAAATAAGAAATGATGGAAATAGTATAGGGTCAATTGGGTCAACCTAACACAAAATAAAGGTCTATAAATAGTACAGGGTTGATTGGTTTGACCTAACATAGTAAATAAACTCTATAAAAAGAGAAAACAAGGTCTACAAATAATATAGGGTCGATTGGGTCAATCTAGTATAGTGAATAGAGACTAGAAAATGGTACAGGGTTGACTACATTGATCTAGTACAATAGAAATGGAAAATTAAGAAGCCTATAAAACATTTTGAACTAAAACAAGATGAAATTTTCAATTAATTTTATAAGAAATAATAGAAGGCAAATAAATAGTCAATTGGATTAACATTGGCTAATCCAATTGAAGCACACAACATAAAACCTTGCACCAACATTGGTTCATGCAATTTTTTGCAATACAAAATACAATTGAGTAAAGAGTAGGCAATCAACTTGGAAATTAAAGAGCTAAGTAATTGGTCAATCTAAATGTTTACTAGATTATTAAGATATGATTTTAAATGTAATGGGAAGTTGGTTGTAATCAATGAACTAGACTAAAAATCTAATGGTAGTTTTAGGTAGTTTGGGCTAAAAGGGATCTATAGTGGTAATGATTCAAGATTAGTATTGGGATAGACCCCATCACTTCACACACCATAGTGATAAGGGTGTTGGGTTCTTATCCAAAATATACCATTAACCACACTTTATACTTGACCAAAACATCAAGTTAGCTTCCCCTTTGGTGATGAAATCCATGTAGGTTGGCCTTGGGTAGACAAATGTTAAAATGCTTGTTTATATTTTATGATTTGGTTGTGTGCATAAAGTATAAAATATTGAAATTAAATGATTAATTTAAAACCCCCTAATTATACTATGTGATCTATTTTAAACATGAAAGAAAGAAGAAAAGAAAGTATGAATTAATTACTAGCATATAAGGTTAATTCCAAATTTAAAATAAGGTATAATGTTGATATAGTCAATAGTGTATGTACATAATATACCATAGGGTAGATAGGGTCAAACCTATATTAAAAAATAAGGTTTAAAAATGAATAAGGCTAACAAATTCGATCTAGTTATCCAGATAGCACATAAAACATAGAACTAGGTTGGTAGGGTCGATCTAGTTGACTATGTAGGGGTAGTTTTAAAGACTAAAAACTATAAAAGGAAATACTATAAAGAAAGAGATAGAGAGATATAAAGGAACCTTGGTGGATTATAGATGTAGAAAATGAATATTTCCATTCAAGAACCTTGATATATGCTTATAATTTCTACTAATGGGGTGGACTGGGTCGATAAGATTTATAGAAACTTGTTGTTGATTTCCTAAAAATGTAAAAGGTTGACTACATTGACCTATTAGTCTAGACTAGATGTTTGAAAAGCTAGAAACCTATACTGGGTTGACAGGGTTGATCTAGTAGCCTATACCAGAAACCTTGTGCACATAATTAGGTACTAGGTCGACAGAGTCAATCAAATATGGAAAATGTACTATAAAAATAATAATGAAATAAGGTAAAAAAACCTATAAGGGTTAGTTCATGTTGGGTTCACTAGAATGTATGCAATCAAAAATGCATCATGTCTATAAATCAATCATAGCTCGAAGAACATAAATCATACCTACACTTTTGATTGGGAATACATTTGTTAAGCAGGGGCATGACCAATATGGGGATCTAATAGACCTAATTAGGAGATAAATTGTCACAATAAACCATGCTAAGAAGGGTTCCAAATCTTATAGTTTAACACAATCATGCAACTACCCTAAAAGAGTCGTAGGTTTAATGTTCACTCTATGCTAATAAATAAGAAAGTAAATATAATCTAGTGCACACCAAAAATTCTAGTAAAAAGTGGGGGTTAGAAACAAAAAAAACTAAAATAAACATGCATATAATAAATATACTCATGTTAATGTATATATAATTCTAATTCATTGGAGAGAAACATAACTCCATTATCTATCTACTCTTATAAAGGAGAAATAAAGCTATTAATACTTACCTTGAACCCATTGAGATTCAATCTCTCCCTTGGCCAAGGTGATTCATAGGAGATTATTTTGGTATGTAAGGATAAACATTACAAATCATCTATAGGTTACATAACATATTTTTTCATCCAAAATACTTCTCCACAATACAAGATCCGTATCTCTAAAGAAAGTATGGAACCCTAAGCTTCATTCCTCAAGTAGAATAGTCAATGAGTAGATGTTCATTCTCAAATATTCTTCTTCACTTCCCTATTCTCAAATGGTTTGAAATTAAATTATAAATATATATATATATATATATATATATATATATATATATATATATATATATATATATATATATAGGTGTATGTTGACATAAATCCTTTTGAATATGTTTGATGTACAAGGTTGACCCAGTTGACCCTTTATGTTTTTGGGAGATAAATCACTAGGTCCTGAGCTAGGTCAGTTGAAGGGATAATAAAACTCTGAGTGAAAAATACTCTTAAATAGTATAGGGTCAAAATTTTCAACCTTATAAAATAATATGAGGCTAAAAACTATATAGGTTCAACTCAGTCAACCTAATATAGTCAACTACTAAAAGGGGGTCAAGGCAAGAACAAGGAGGATAAAGCATGATAAATGACTAGAATGGGTAAGATCGAGAAGAATAAGCTTAGGGTAAATGGTTTTAGGAGACATAAAGTGGAAAAATGGACAATAATATTACAAAGGACCAATGTTCTACCCACACCTTTCCTGATGTATGCCTTAAGGTGTGCACTTAGAGAGATTGAGACTTGACAAGTTCCTACAAGATACAAAGTGTCAATAATTGATAAAAGTTTGAAAATATTATTTTTATATAGTTACAAATTGTATATATAGAATTAGGTAAGGGGTCACCTCATCCTCCAATTACATGCAATAAATCATAGTTTATAATTCTAAAATAATTAGAACATGAGTTCTAATTTTATGCAAAATTGCATGTATAACCACAAATAGTTATCGCAACATGTTAAAAAATTGACTCATTTTTATAATGCAATGCAACGTGTCCATACTTTTAAAAATATCCAATTTTAACTAATACATAAATTTGTGAAATATAAATATAATTTAGTTACATCCATAAATTTTACATGTAAAATACATACAAAATTAACCTCAAACAACTACAGCTTATCAACAACAAATTGTTGCATGGATGAACTTGTTGTGGTAGAAAGAACTGAAATGGTCACATAAAATGAATTAGACTAAATTGTTTGACAAATATTATAAATTAAATTAATGACCAAAGTTCATGAATGAAACTTCCCAACTATAAGTCCCTTACTAAAATTTACCAAATGAAAGTTCTCAAATGAAAGTTCCCTATTGAAAGTTCCCAACTGAAAGTTCTTGACTAAAAGTCCCCAACTGAAATTTTTGGAATGAAAGTTCCCAATTGAAAGTTCTTAAATGAAATTTCCTGACTAAAATTTACCAAATAACATTTATTGACTAAAATTTCTTGAATGAAAGTTATCGATTGAAAGTTCCTGACTAAAATTTCCCTACTGAAAGTCTGTGTTTTAGTTCCCAACTAAAATTTTGACCAAAGTTCTTGAATAAAATTTGAAGACCTTTATACATGAAAAATTCACAAAATTACATCAATAGATTAGTCAAAATAAATCATATAAATAAAAAACTTTGATAATAAGAAATAAAAACCAATTATGATAAAAAAATATTTATATGATGCACATAAACTTTTTAAATCTTGGAATCTAGTAGATCACATAGGTGAAATTTAATAAGAAAAATGTTTATCAAGATAAATATAGACCTTTCAAACTCTAATGGGTCTATACTTAGGATTGAATAAAGAAAAAGTAGTGGGGGTGTGTTGAGTACAACAAATGGTGACTCACAAGGGTGAATACTTTAGAGTTTTCAAGAACCCAGAATCCATGGCTTTACGGACCCAATATCAACCATAAACCTTAATAAAATAAATTATTAAATCAAAAATTAAAAGAAACTCTTAATAATTTTATGCAACATACTAAATTTTCTTATACCTTGGACCTATTTGTGAGAAAGTGATGTTCTTTATCCCTTGTCTAAGGGTTTTAGGTAAAGACTTGGGGTGAGATGTATGTTTCATTTTGATTGGGAATTATGTGCATATATGATGAGCTTGAGCATTACTCTGCTGCTAGCTAGGCATCCATATCCCAAATAGAGATACCTTTTATCACCCCTTCTCTCTTTCTTCATATTTCCCATGATGCATAACACATTGATCTTATTTCATAATTTAGGCTTCTAATCATCTTTGATCTTCTTTTGGACTTTTATATTATGCCTTTTTTTGAATGAAAGAGGGAAGAAGGTGACCACCATGAGGTGTTCTTAGTATAGTTTTGGTTTAATAAAAAAAAATCCTATCAACTTTTACCCATGTTAATGGTTATTACCTTAAAAAAGTATTAGCATTTTGTGTGCATTTGACCCAAGGGGAAAAGGAGATATTTCTAAGTGTGCACATAACTATGGGAGTATATTTCACGTACCTTGTGGAAACATTATATTTAGGACATAGTCATGGTTAAATTTTTTTATTGTGAACCTGAATTCTAAAATCTCATACACAAGGGTATAAAACTTGTAGGCAAATTAATTTTTCTGTTCTATTTTCTTTTCTTCCCACACTTGTTCTTATCTATTGGAACCTTCCTCCTAGATTCAACATAAAAACTCAAACGTGAATGAGAAGTCTAGTGAATTGGATATCAGCTTTGTCATACCACAAGAAGTCAATCATATTGTCACAAAGCAAAAGACACCTAATCTAGAAATCATGAAGCTATTCTAATAAAAGTATATTACATAAAAAATAGAAACTTAACCTACTCCTACTCCTACTCTTACTCTTATGCTAAATAAAACCCAAACAATATAGGGGATGCATTTGGAAACACTATTTGGTATACTTATCACTCTTTAGTAATAACATGGTTATATCCATTAAAGTTTTGAGATGGGTAGGGACATCCTTATACTCATTAAGTAGAATTTCTAGCCTTTCCCTCTTATTGTAAAACATAAAATTAGGGTCACTCATTGGAACATCCAAAACACAATTAAAAAATATCTCATTTCTATAATATATATGTTTTGAAAACTCACCATTATTTCTCATGTATATAGGATAAAATACCCTAGATATGTAATCACAAAAATTATTAACTAGATGAGAGGAACAAACAAACTAATATTCACTAGAATTACAAGGTATCCAAAATTTAGAATACATAACCTAAATTACAACTATGTTTGTTTGGGAAAAAGGCCTTGAGCACACCTAATCTTCCTTAGATTCATCTAAGCTTATAAATGGGTTAACATCTTGGGAATTAATATGTTCTATAACTTCATAATGTATACTATCATAATTAGGAGAAACTAACTCAGACAAGCAATCCTTAAAAGTGTCTCCTGAGATACATATTATATTTGGCATATAGTCCTAAAGGTCATCATCCTCTATGAACTCAAAATGGGCATGGTTCACAATGATAAAATCACAATCATAAGTATAATTATGAACAATAATTTTCTCCATAACATCATCTAAACATTGATTTTTAATGTGACCTTTAATATTTGAATGACTCACCTCTTGACTTTCCAAACTATGAATAACAATTTTGTTTACTTGGGGCCCACTATTTCTATTTTTAGGAGTAAAAAAATTAGTAAATATTAATTTTAGAATGATCATATTATCCATTAAATTTTGTTCATCCTTTTGTTGGTGTTATTCTAAATTGAAACTCTTATTATTTCCATCTAAGAAATCTAATTCTTTTAAATGATTATGATCTAAGAGATCTATGAATTCATGGGTAGTGGGATTGTAATCAATAGTCTTTATTTTAATTCCAAATGATGTTGATGTCACCATAAACTAGGGTTCCTAGTTAATCACATAATCAACCATAATGGCCTACACATTAGAGTTATGCATTAAATTGAATTCAACATCATTAAATCAAGGTATGGGCATCTATGTGATTTAATTCCATGGAAATGGAGCTCAGAAATAAAATCAAAATTATTGGGCACAACCTACATACCTTTTTCACTCACCTAATGATAAAAATACATACATGACTCAAGCATAACATCATATGAAATCTTAACATTAAAGTTTACATGATTAGAGGTACAAAAATCAAGAATATAATCATTAAACATATCCTCTGATAGAGATTCCAATGCAAACTAATACTCATAAGAGTCATCAACGTCATCTTCAGAGCTAATATCTTCCTTTTCAAGGCAAAGTAATTGATCCTTTTCTTGGATATTTTCTATTTCATATATATGCTAAAAAAGTTGAAAATGTTCTTTTAAACTGACACTCTCCTTACTTACATCATTTCCCTCTTCAATTATCTCCTCAAATACATGGATGGAATCAACATGATCCAACTCTTCTAGCTTGATGAATTCCTTTTCTTGTTATTGGTATCTCAATTACTATTGTAACATTACAATCTCTTTTTTTATAGATATAATAAATTATTATGCCTCTCTTATGATCCAATCATCCTTTCCATAAGATATCTCTTCTTTCTCTTTGACCATGTCATGAATTTGGGGCTCAAGAGTATTCTAATTGTGCATAGTGCCTAGAATACAAGGAAACCCTTCAACTATGCTCCTGTTTGGGCACAACGACAAACTTTATCTTTGGTTAGCTTCTATAAAAGTTTTATTCAAAATAATTAATACAAAGAACCTCATAAAATCCATTATATTATTTTTTGAAGCTTGAGCATTAATATTTAGACCAAAATGAATTAAAAAAAATTCATCAAAACTATTTAAACTAGGTGCCAACTCTACAAACAAATCATGCATCTCTTCCCCCAAATTGAAATGAAATAACCTATAGACTACATCCTCAAATTTAATACCTAGAAAATGTATAGAAGATGTGTAAGAATCAAGATGTTCTTGGGCAGTTCTTGGGTGGTTATTGTATAACCTAGGAAGGCACGTGAATGGGTTATCTAGGAGATCATGTTAAATGCATGGGATATATATGGGTGATTTAAAAAGAAAATCCATTCTCAGTTTTCTAAGAGGTTATAGGTTTAATCCCTCCTAGCATTAAATTTTTCTATTGATGTGGGATTTATGCATACCTCAAAAAATTTAAAAGAGGTAGTCTCTAATGTTTTGGGATCTCTATAGAATAAAGTTCCAATTTAGGGAATGAGTTGCAAGTATGTGGTTAAAACAAATAGGTGATGTAATGGTAGGTTGAGCCTATGGGTTGTTTTACTAGGTTTTGTGGGTAGATGTGTGGTTTATAATAAAAAAACATAAATCACTAGGTGAGTTAGATGAGTGAACAGCTAATCTATGGTGGGTAGATATCAAAAAAAATTCAAAAATAGGGAAGGGTAAAGTAGAAAAAATGATTATATGCTTTATGAATAAGATATTCTTAGTCTATCTATTTAATATACAAGTATCTCAAAGACCAATGCTTATTATCTAAAACTATTGCACACTTGCAAACAAACTTGGCTAGGAGTTTGGGTATTCAGATATAGGGTACTTATTGGTCTCAATTGAAGGTTTCTCCTTTCAAGGCTAATATATCATATTTTTATACAAGAGATTATATCTTAGATCAAAAATTTATCTAAGATATATATTTCTCACACCTAGAATACTATATCAAACAAGACACTTCTACACACTTTAGAATAACTATTCAACCTATAATAACTATATAAATCAATGAAACATATTAATCTTTAATAGTTATAGAACATCTAGGATTAACATTCATAAACATACAATAGTCAGATTCATCTATAGAATTATCACACATAATAATTATTTAATCAATTACAAACTACACAAACTCTAGGTTTATCAACATAAAAATGGAAGAGGATAAAATAAATATAATTACATGACAATTAAGATCCTTGATTCCATCTTGTATTTTATACAAAAAATTCAATACTTTAAAAAAGGGTTACAACTTGTATATATAGACTTGGGGAATGGGTAACCTCATCCTCAAAGTACATGCAAGAACTTGTAGTTTAAAATTCTAAAATAATTAGAACATGAGTTATAATATTATGCAAAATTGCTTTTACAACCATAATTAGTTATCACAACATGTTCAAAAATTAACTCATTTTTATAATGCAATGGAATGTGACCATGCTTTAAAAAATCTCCCATTTTAACTACCACATGCATAAATGACATATAAATATAATTTAGTTACATCCATCAATTTTATATGTAAAATACATACAAAATTAACATCAAATAACTATGGCTTATCCATAATAAGTTGTGGCATGGATGAACTTGTTGTGGTAGGAAGAACTGAAGTGATCATAAAAATTGAACTTGACTGAAGTGTTCGATAAAGATTGTAAATGAAATTCTTGACCAAATTTCTTGAATGAAAGTTATTGAATAAAAGTTCCCAACTAAAATTTCTTGACTAAAATTTACCAACTGAAAGTTCTCAACTAAAATTTCTTGATTGAAATTTATCAAATGAAAGTTATCAAATGAAATTTCTTAAATAAAATTTCCTGATTGAAATTTCTTTAATGAAAGCTCCCAACTGAAAGTTCTCAACTAAAATTTTGACCAAAGTTTTTGATTGAAATCCTGACCAAATTTATCAAAGACCTATATCCATGTGAAACTTATAAAAATTCCATTAATATATTATTCCAAATAAATCATATAAATAAAAAAAACTTGGACAATAAGAGGAAAAACCAATTATGATAAAAATAATTAAGTGTTGTACATAAACTATTAAAACTTGGAATCTAGATAAACACATCAATGAATTTTAATAAGAAAAATGTTTACCAAGATAAATATAGACATTTAAAACTCTAATGGGTCCCTAATTAGGAATAAATAAATAAAAAAGAGTAGGGGTGTGTTGAGTAAAACAAAACCTTGATTTTATCTTGGTCAATCATGAAAACAATAAAATGTATTACATACTTTCCCATTAGGTCTTAATATGATGATAATCCATTTTTTTTCTCTTGAGTAGGTAAGAAACCTTTTAAATCTCAGTTATAGATCTCTATGTATCTTTATATCAATTAAATAATTTGAAAACCTATTATAGATATGTTAGGGTCTTTAGATCATGATAAAAATCTTGTTTTAACCTATAAAACCATAATCCATCATGTTTCCATTATATTTGCTCTTTATTTAGCTAGATTATCCTTGGAAACATACTAAATTTTCCTATAAACCTATATGAAGGTTGTGATGATGCTTGGAAATATTTGAGACCTCACAGATATTACAACATATGTTTTAAGATTTTTTTATATCCATATAATTTTAAACTACTTGTTACTATCATAGAAACCTTTAAAACTCTATGTTAGACATATAAGATGTTTGAAACCTTCTATTTCTTTCTATATCATCAAAACCCTACAAAAAACCCTATTGCATACCTGTTGATGTAATTAAATCATGGTTGGAATCTTTATTTTCACCTCATAGACTTGTTAGTATCTTGATTGATGTTATAAACCTCAAATAATCATTATATGATTATGAAGAACATTGTAATAAATCTACTCACAAAAATGAAATATTTTAAATATCCTTAAAATCTTAGTACAAACCCAACAAATACATTGTATCATCTAGGAAACCTTCTAAGACTTGATATCATCATGGTTCTTTCTTGTTTTCTTTACTCACAAACCTCAAACTTACTTCAAACTCTTGGAAACATTCCAAAATAGGCATAAAAATCAATTAATACCTTATTTTTAGCTTAAAAAGGGTGTAAAATGCATTTTACTACCTCTTCAAGCTTGAAAACCCATTAAAATGTATGATTCATGGTTTAAGATTTTAGTGCCTTTTAACTTCATATAGGGTTTTTGAGTGGATCTACTTAGTTTATCCATTAAAATGGAGTATAGAAACCACTATGAGATGAATTAATGCATATAAAATCCCCTTCACAACTATGCATGTGTCATTCATGAAGATAATGATGGAAGAATGTTGATTGGTTTTTTCCTTGTAAACCCTACAACCATAATTTTTTAGTCTATATTCTTCATGTTTATTTCATTAAAAACCTAAAAAAAAATTTATGTAGTTATAAATACAATATAAACTTCATTTATATATTGTAATAAGGTTTTTATTATAATTATAACTTATTAATTAGCCATGGAAACCTTCTAACACTATGTAGAATTGTATGTGTGTTTAACAATATCAAAACATGTGATTTATATTTTAAGACTTGTTGATGAATGTTTGATTTATTTTTTTATCAAAATTTGAAGGTTAAAACTATAATAAAAACATTTTGTAATAGACATATAAATATTACAAATAATGTTTCACTTGGATGGATGAAACTTTGCTCTAGATTTGATAAAGGTTTTGGAACTGTTTGAAACCTGTAGAATATATAGATTAGCATTAAGAAATTTGAAGATATGTTTCACTCTTTTTTTTTAATCTTTTGAGATGTTTAGAACCTTTGACCTCTGTAGGAAACCTAAAAACTTGGATACAATATTATATGAAGGCTTTTTTTAGAGTTTAGACACCTTCTTGAATATCTCGGCATGTTAGTATCATCATGGAAACATTTAGATCTCGGTTTTATATACATAAAACACTCTAAAGATCTTTAAAAAATTATATAAATGCTTTAAACCTTATAGATATATACCTAAAACATCATAACATGCTCTAAAATATTTAAACCCTATTTGAACCATGGTGTAAACCCTAAATACGATGATTTTAATCTTGAAACATTCTCCAACATGCCTATAACCATCCTACAACCTTCAAAAAATGTGATTTTATTCTTGTGAAATAGTTTTTTTCTATGTTGGAAGCTTGGACAAGCTCACAAAGAGGCAAGATAAGAGATAAATATATCAAAGATACCTTTTGAATAAGGTGTATAGATTTTAAGGGTGTGAAGGAATTTCAAGCCTCCAAAATGACCTTTACTACTTTTAGAATGTTTCACCCCTTTCCATGACATAATGAAAAGATTCAAATAATTTTTGGATATATTTTCACATTGAAAAACACTTTTATATCTCTAGTCATCAAATAGGCCTTTGTAAGACAAATATGACTTATGCCCTACAAAATTCTTACTTTACCTAATGAAACATGCAAAAGTATAAAAAAACCATTACTAGTTAATCAAGGTGACTTGAAATGTCAAAATTTTTGTGACCTCCATGTGTTTCTTGCCTGGTAAAAAAGGATCTAATAACCTTAAGCAAGTCCATGGGCATAGGTGTTACATCTTATTTTAACTTGTATCAGATAAGGCACTTATTTAAGATCGACATCATAAAACATATTAATATTGTTTAGTACATTTGAGGACAAGTAATGATTCATTGATATGATTTTTGATTTCATCATGATTTTTTTAATTCATAATATTTTATGTTATGAAGTCTTGTTGGGAAGCCAACATTTCCCCAAGGGATAATTGAAACCATTTCACTATATTATTTCCTCCTTGTACATGTTGAATTATTATTAATGAAATACATATTAATTTTTTAATGGTCCTATTATTCATGGACTTGTCCATGGTTACAAATTAAAGAATTTGGTTATTTTCTTCAAATGTGAGTGATTGTACTTCAAAAATATTTTGGATAAAACATATAAATTAGTGGTGATTATCATGGTGGGAGGAATTTTGTTGGAGGTGGTTAGTCATAAAGATCTTATGGTTTTCCCTTCTTCTCAAACAACTTGAGGGTCAATAACCAGAATGGTAGAAGTGACAAGCATTGTAAAATCTTTTCTAGAATGTGTGATGTGGATATGTTGTATTCTTTTCTTTAAATGGATATCAGCATATTTTTATGATTGGATGTGTGATCTCAATCATAGTCTAAGTTTTGTACTTCATTGGATATATTATGTTATCTCCTCCTACTTTTAAGAGAATTGAAAGATGTGTAATAATAATGAACATGAATCATGAATCACCTTCTATAATTGGTGAGGTCATATAGAAATATTGCTTCTTACCAATCTAATATATATATATATTATGATGTCTCGATTATGCTCCATTTAAATAATTTTAATTTTTGGATACTGAAAGATTGAGAATTAGGTAATCCAACTAATTTTAGGGACACCTCTAAAATTATGGACCTTGTTGCTGGTAAAAGGCACAACAAGAGGATTTATTGTCTTCTAGTAAGGCTAGCAGTTGGTAGATGATAAAAGATTACAAATTATTTAAGGAATGGTTATTGTCGTATTTACCATAAAATTTTTGTGTCATCTTCCTTCTCACTTTAATTTATTTAACTAGTGATTGATAACTTGAAATTAAATGACAAATTTAATTGATAAACACTTATTTTAGGTGTTTAAATATTCAAAATGGGTTAGAAATAAATGATTTTAAAAAATAGTAAAATAAGAGATTCCATATTGAATATAATCTCATGTGATCATACTTTTTTTTACAAGGAATTTGTTATTACTTTGGTAAATAATTACTTCTTCCTCATTATGTAATATCAAGGTTAAATAAGTATCATTCTTGAATATGTCTTAATAAAAGGAACCATTGAAATTTTTCATGATGGCATATGTTCTATTTGTTGGAATGGGCATAATTTCCATCTTTTATTCTCACCTTATCATGATTAGAGAAAAGTAATGTTTTATACAATTTATTATTTAAAGCCAATAATAAAATGGGCAAAGTTGATTTAAGACTTACTATTTTACCTTTTTATTTACTAAGATGATTTACTCCTAGTAATACAATACTAAAATCCTTTCCATATTTTAAGATTCTAATTAAATGTTTAAAAATGAATTAAAAATCATAGCTAGCTCCCATATTTTGAAGGGTATATAGTATTCCTTTACATCTAAGGTGGGCTTCTTGGAATAGACAACTAGCAAGGAAAATAAAGAATTCCTGTCATTTTTTTAGTGTTGTGGTAGTCATAATGCACTAAAAAAAGATATATTAAAAAAAATTTCTTCTCTCTTCCTACTCATCCACCTTATTGAGATTGGATCTTCATTTAAATTTTCTTAATGAATAATTGGAATTCCATAATAATAAAGCCTAGAAATGGAAAACACCCTTAAGAGGCGAGATGGTAAAGCATAGGTAAAGGGGGAGGGGAAAGATGGTAAAGTGTAGGTGAATGGAAATAGTGCCAAAGAATTATTTATACATGCATGATTTCCCCTGATAATTTATCTTGATACAATATATAATATAAATATTCTGATTTTGGCATTCAATTATAACTTAGAATTTAAATCTCAATATTACACACACACACACACACACACACACACACACACACACACACACACACACACACACACACACACACACACACACACACACACACACACACACACACACACACACACACACACACACACACACACACACACACACACACACACACACACACACACACACACACACACACACACACACACACACACACACACACACACACACACACACACACACACACACACACACACACAAACACACACATTAGCCTACCCTTTCTTTACATTGATTATGCATCTAGTCTATGTTATACCTTATTACTCCAAAATGTATAGGAGCTTCTATGTTTGATTCATTTTAATAATATACATAAATTAATATTCATCTAGGTTGCATAGATCATAGAATATAATCTTTATGGGTTGAGGTTTTTTTTTTTTCATGAAGTTGAGATGAGGCTTTTGTCAAAAAAATTCACCAAACCCTTCAAACTAAAAATACCATATCCCCATATTGGTTAAATGGATTACTATTAAAATTTGTGGGTTTTTTAGCTATTGATTTGGGAATAAATTTTCAAATTTTAAGATAAATCTAGATCACCATTTTCAAGCAATCGAGAAAACAATGTGTATAATTTCATAAAAATAAGATAATACTTTGTGTCATTGTGTACCAAGAATCCCAATAAGGTGATAAATTAGTCTTCAATGTGTCATTACTTGATGAGGATTTAGGCAAACATTTCTTATTTGTTGCTTCCTTAGAAATTTAAGTAACCAATGTAATGATTAATGAGGGAAAATGTGGTTGAAATTACCATGCCAATATCTGACACATGTTATCTAGTCATATTCTAATATTTTATTCCATGGACAAACATTGAGTTGTATATCCAAGATTTAATTTTTCAAGAATTCTATATTTTCCTAGTAGATGTAAAATGGATTGATAGTTTTATAAAATATAATAAATGACTAGTATGAGGATTGATAGGTAGATTTAATTTATTTATATGGTTTATACTCCATGAAAATGAGTTTTACAAAATATGGGAAAGGCATTGTGATCAACTAATAACTGATGTTCATTTTAAGGAAAAAAACAAAATGAAAATAGAGTGCCATAGTAGCTATTTTTGGGCTGCATAATAAGGATGCATTTATGTTTTTTAGTAACGATCATTTATTGTAAAAAATGTTTCATAATGGATAATTATAGTTGTATAAAAAAAGGATGTTAATATGTTGGTTTTTGTTAATAAATGTGTTATAATTAATATGGGTGGGTATAATATTAGAGGGCACCTCTTTTCTAAGAAGACATTATTGGAGAAGGATGAGGCATTCACTAGGGTTGGAATTATTATTTTAAGGTTACCTTATTTATAGCAATGACAATGATGCCACCAAAATAATTAGTACCACTATAAACTATTTTACATCACAAATTTGCATAAATTCCCTCTTAGGCACATATATGAGTAAACATATGCTATGATACTATATAATTACAACTATTAATTTCAGCTTGTAGTTTAAATGTTATACAAGAATAATAGGACTTATGATGAGATCAAATGATACAAAACTTTTTGGAGAAGATTGGGTATTAGATCCCAATGTACTTTCATGGTTAAAAATGCCTTGTGAAGGCATACTTTGCTTTGGGGGTCAAAATAAAAGCATGTAAACCTAGTTTATTCTCTATTCAAAATAATGTGTTTTTTTCCCATTATTTGATGTGTCCTTAATCATTGAGAAACATAACAACTAATTTAACAAGCTTCTATACCATTATAAATTAATTCTAATATAATGATTATGTTTCTTATATAATTATTTAGGATGAATAGGTTATGTTGGCCTCATTATTATATGAAAATTTATATCAAGGTTAATAAGTTAAGTGTAATACATTGATTATATTATATGGAAATAAATTTTATTTAGAACCAAAAAGGAACTCTATAAATTTATAAAATGAAGTGTATTGTGATTTTTTTTTGTTTCCATGAGAACTATCTTGATTTACAGACAAATCTATGAATAAATTCATTCAAAACTAGTAATTTGGTGTTTATTTACATATAACATATTTTTTAAATAAGTAATAATAAGCGGTGGAAGTAATTGTTAAAGATATAATCGAGGATGAATTTTCAAATAAGGCATGGGTGGGAAGTAGAGTGGGAGGAACGTAGAGATGAATATGATCTAGATCCAAGAGGACGAGGGGTTACTATGTCAATAAAACCATTACCTACATGTTTGAAAGCCCTATTGGGTACAATATAGTCACAATAAATGTATATAATATCCTAAATACTAGAACTAAATATTATAGGTAAAATATGGTATAAAAACTAGAATGAAACACTTGTTGACACCAAGTGACAAATCTACAAGTTTAAGACTATGTTTCATAAGACAATGATTTGGTGGAAACTCTATGATATAATGGTGGAATTTATTAATATTAGAAGTGATTTTTCCTCCTATCAGTACATCTTATGTATTATACTATGTTGGGTATAGACTGGAAAAATATTATGTACCTATTTCACTATGAGGGATATTTCCCCATTTAAAAGGTTGGGTACTATTCTGTTACCTCTATGCTCTTGTTATATATTGATTTTATCCTATGGGAGCCTATTTAATATTGTATAATGTTTTTTTAGTTAGTTACATATCATGTTGGGAAAGGGATGAAGTTTGGATATATTATCTAGTTTCATCTATTTCTTAACTTGTACCAAGTTGATTCCAGCTTGATGAGGGCTCGATTATATAAATTTAAAATCTAAAGGGTGTATATCTCCCTTTTATGTTTGGAACATAGTTTTTTTTGGGTTATAAGGTGGATTTTATAATACTATAGAATAACCATATTAGATATGAATATTATGGGTAGGGCTTGCTAAAAAAATCTAGAGAAAAAGATTAGAAGATGCTAATTGGTAGATCCACATGTTGAAGACTAGGTTTGGTAAGATGATATACTAGTGGAATATTTGCATCAAAATGGTGGTTTTATATTGAGTATTATTTTATTCCATTTATTCTCTTATTTTATTCTAATTTTATCATAAAGGAGCATATTTTTCATAGTCTTATGGTTGTTCAATTATCTCCCTATCCTATTGGGAAAGTGGGGAAGTTAGGTTGTCTAATTTGTTGTCATCCATTTCAAGCCATGTACCAAGTTAATGATAGACTATTTAAGGATCAAATATATAAATTTGAGATAAAAAGGGATTATATATTGTTTTAGTTGATATTAATCCCATGTCTTGGGATAAAAGTTTTTTGAGTTAAAAGGTTGATGCTAGAAGAATCATTTTTTAACCTCCCTACCTTTTCAAGGCTAAAACACTGTGGGTTTTGATGGATGAAGTTAGAGGATTTATCATAAAAATATTTTGTTTTTGGGTGGATGATAGAGGAATCTACCCCTTCTTTCCTTTAGTGGATGTTATAGGCTTCCATTGTATTGTTTATCAGGGAAGGATGGATGTTAGAGGATTTCACCCTTACCTTTTTTTGGTTTCCAAGGTTTTTATTAAAACCATGGGATATTATTTTATGGCCATTCATATTTCTTCATAAAAATCATCCCAACCACCATCATAGGAAGAGTAATGATGGTAGATAGATTTTGAAGGTTCTTTACCAAAGTGAAGACAAAGGTGATTTATGATGGGCTGAAGATTCTTCACTTGTATCAAGCTATTGTAAGATTATTGAGGATGATTTGGATATTTATTTTTTATGATTTATCTATTGTTTATCTCATTTTATGTGACAACCCACTTGTTGTGCTTTATTTGGGTAGATGTTTTGTGGATGTTTCAAGGAGATAGAAGATTAGTGAAAGGTTATATGACTAGATTTTTGTCTATACTTTTTATTATTGAGGAGTTTCCTTCCATATTTTCCTAAGGTTGTGGGATCATTGAAAACCTCTTAATGTTATGGTTTTGGGATATATCAAACCCTCTTATTTTGCCTTCTTAGGTTATGGTATCCTTTAAAACCTGTTACTATGACATAGTACAGTTGTGAGAGCCATGAAACCCTCTTATTGTGATCTAGTATGGTTGTGGGATCCTTCAAACCCTATTGGTTGTGATTAAATTATTTAAAACCCTCTATTGGTAATAATAATAGTAATCAAAACCTTCACTTGTCAAATTTGTAAATCTAACATCAAAACTATTTACCCTTATCAAATAAAAAAATGGTTAAACACATAATAAAATATTTTATCCTAACTTCATCTTAAGGAAATCATGTTAGCATTTTTTTGATTTACTTGTTCATGCATTATAGTTAAGGGTGGGTTATGATCAAATTGGTTAATATTCAATAAATATAGTGATTTTATAATGACAAATCCATGATTCACATGTATATTCGAATAGAAGTGTGTATAGGATATGCTTCCTCTTCCTTTATTGTAAATTAAAATAAATGTCCTTATCCATTTGAATGTAACCTATTGTAAGTATAAATTCTCATATTAGAGTTGTATTTGAAAATAAATTTTTATTTACATTGATATTGTACCTTTTAGTACTACTTTTTACAAATAATTGTATGTTTTATTTTGTAAATGGAAAGAAATATGGGATCATTCATGATAGTGAAAATATACACTCTTTGGAGGCACTACTTGTTTCAGATCAAGCTTAAATTGAGTATTTATATTAGATAAGTATAATTTAATAAAATTAATTCCTCATTTAAAAAAACCTCTATAAATATTACATTGCTTCCTTGATTATTCATTTTAAATTAATAATGATTAGATTTTGAATGAATAAGTAACATGTTTTGTTCTTTTTAATAAGTGTTGCATGGATGGATCCTTTTTTAATTTTGGATCACTTTAAGCATGTTATTTTGTTATATCAACTTTAGTCCTTAATGAGGGTTCTAAAAATAACAATTTTTGAATGTCTCTAAATGGTTATCTGAACTACCTTCCTTACCTCTTAAACCATATCTGAGTTATTTAAGTGATAATTTATGAATATATTTTATTTATTTCCTCCTACTTAGCCTAGATATGAGTAAGTATATTTAATATTGTTGACACATGAGGATTCTTGATAGATCATATTTTTCCTCAGGTAAAGAATAATTATTTTAAGGGAAGTTTAGATAATAACCTTAGGATAATTAAAGTTGAAGTCAAATCCTTATTAACCTTGGTAATAAATCATCACTCAAGGTTTAATAAATAATGGTTTATTGAAAGTTTTAGAAATGAACACTTAATAAGAATACAATGAGATTAAATTAGGCATTCCATAAGAATCTTATCTAATAAAAATAAAATAAGAAATAAAATTAGATGACATTAGTGGTACATGCTATTCTTCCTATATGCATAATTCATCTACCATGAATTCACATAATAGTGATTAAATGATACCTCACCTATTAATGTCTTGTTATAGGTTCAAATGGTGTTAGAGTTAGGATTATGCTTGAATTAATGTTAAAATAAAGTATTTAGGGGTTAAAATGTAGTTACTTGACCCTATAATTGTTATAAAAATTTATGAGCCATGTGTTTGGCACAATGAGTGAACAAATGCTTCATTAAGATAGTGGTGCCCAATTAGTCATGAAAGTGGTATATTCTCTCTGTATATGATCTGAGGATTGAATTAAAATCATTATAGGTTAACAAATACTAGAATTATTTTGATGAGAAGAATTTTTTTATTGGTATCCACCTTGAGAGTATCAAGGATAACAAGGAGAATATTGTCTTTATGTTTCATTAACTAAGTCCTAGTTATAGACAAATATCAAGTATATTGATTTGACATGAGTTAGATGAATCTAGTTAAGTGATCCATTTAATGATATAAGTGTGATTAATTAACATTATCTTTTTCATGGGGAATAATGTTAGTAAAAAAGTCCATCAAAGTATTTTTAGTACCCAAGTGGAGGGTTTTTACATGTGATATCAGAGCTAAGGTTCAAATACTTAGCCTAATGTGACAATTCATGAGTCTATGATGCATGGTCATTATGAAATTAAAAGTGAAATATCTTTAATCTAAAGGGATAAATTTTTATAAAGTACCAATAACCTTGTTGTGGTTCCATCTATTAGCGTACATATAAGATGATGAGTATTGTATTCACCCTATGGGATGGACTAGAGACACCTAAATATGTGGGTTATCCATGAATGTTATTGGCATTTTCTGAGTATTTCCTTCAAAACTTGAGGGAGTACTAACCCAGATTGGGTGTACCTTCTCATTATTACCTATTCTTAGGGAAGGAGTATGTTTTTATTTTTATTTTGTATTTTTCATGATAGTAAGGCATGATATATTAACCTTTATAAGTCATTTATTTTATTTAAAGACTTAAAGGAATTAATAAACCTATAATCATAGCACATGCAAAATAGCTATATTTAAATCATTACTTGATGTGTAATTATTTAATTGCTTGATGTATAATTATTACTACAACTAAGTATTGAAGTAAGACATACTTATATCTATAGTTCCCTAGTGTATTATATTGTTAAACCTAAATAAAAACACATTTAATGATTATATAATCACTCTTTGTATGGCTAGTTTCAATATTACCTTGATAACTAATATATAATTAGATGTATATAGGTAAATGAGGTATACTTGTTTATTTAAAATGACTATATAATTATATTATAAATATGATAAATGATTATGTTTGAGCATGATTATTTGGTTTTAATAGTGCTTGATAAAGATCTTATTATTACATTGATGCATTGAGTTATTATACAAACTAGGCATGCATATGTTTATATTTATTAATCATGTTGTTAATATGTTACTTTGTGGCATTCAAAATAACTGAGTAGGTGATAGTAGCTATGTTTTTATTTTTATTTTGCCTCATTATTTTTTCTCATAGATTCTTTATTGAGGACCTTCATAAAGAATTATATGATTATTTAAATTTATCTAAAATGTATTCTTATGTATAGTTACTTTAGTTTGCATGATTGATTCATGAGTCATCCTCTACATTATAGGATAATGAGTAATGAAAAGAAGGAGGCCTTTGTATAAGTACCCATTATTGGTTAAAATTTGGGAATATGTATTTATAATAGAGTATGGGTGTGTTTATATTAGACTTGGTATTTGATGATTACTATAATGAAAACTTTGGCCAAAGTAATGTTATAATTGTATACATTATCAGTCCACCTGTACAATCTAGGGATTCATGTATACATGATATTTACATGGGGGTGTCCTAAATCTATATGATTTTTTCATGGGGTTGTAAAATACACTATTATGATATCTATAGGGTTAATCCCTATGGAGGGGAGATGTGTGGGGGAATCACTCCTAGTAAGGGGATGAAGATTGAGGAAATTTCTAGGTGATGGATATTTCTTTGGTAATAGATTTTAAGAATAGAAAAATAGTTGCATACTTAGAGCTATATGAGAGACAATTTATTAATTAACTAGTAAAAATTTTAATATCTTAATTTAGTGTGTTATTTAGTAGTGGTTGATGGTAATATTGAAATATTTGTTATTAGCTAATCATGTTGTTATAGTCTGTAGTATTGAAATATTTAATAGCAATTGATAGTATGATAACTGTGAAAATATTCTATATTTTTTGGAATAATTCTATTACTTGGTATAAGAATCAATGGCCATGATTAATATGAGCATTCCTCTAATTTAAATGGGACTATGATATATTGTTGTATTCTTTTCTTATGAAAGTATCTTGCTATGTTTTGAAGCTATAATATTGTATTTTTATACTCTTAGATTTAATTAATATGATAAAATGTAATATTCTTTTTAAAACTTTATGTGAAATTTATGCTTGGTTAGTGAAATACTTGAAGTTATGTAACTATTGTTTATGGAATGATTGAATGTTATTTTTAAAAATGTGTTCCTTTTTAAGGAAATCATTAGTTAGGTAGACTTACGAGATGAGTGGTGAAACTCTCCCATGTCAATTTTTTCTATTTGTAAAAATATATTATGTAAATTTGATGTTATTATCATGGGTATACTTGTTATGTATGAGCATTTGTATAAATCATACATAAAAACTAAAAACATAAAAATTAGTCAAGTCTTGCAAGGGAGAAGACAAGAATTGAGGCTGAATAAACTTTAAATAACATTGTTCACTATGAAACTTGTTGGTTTGTAATTAAAAATAAGTAAAATTATATGGATTCATCTAAATTTTGAAAATTCAAGTTTCAAAAGTATTTCTTGATCGATAATATAGATGGAATATTTTTAGAAAAACATTTAAAACTTTTTATTTTATTTTTCTAATCAATCATATCTTTGATAAGACATCAAGATGGATGGTGTGTTTCTCAAGGGGAAAATATGATACATATCATTTTTAATTATACTATATAATGGCACCTACCAATTATATACATCATTAAACATGCTAAGAGACTTGATTATAAAATAATAATAGGAAAATGTATACTCATAAAATAATGAGAGTGCTTAGAAACTTGGGAAAAATGGAATGCCAATAATATTGGTCACATTGACTTTAGATAATCCATGCATCCCATAACTACTTACATGGTCCATGTGGACCTTAGTTATACCCCATACATTCAATAATTTAATTTTGAATTTAGGAAAATAGGATAATTAAAATTTGATTATGTAGATTAAAATTCCAAGAGAGGTTAGATAATTTGTTAGTGAATAAAATAAAAATAAACATGAATAACTCACATCTCATACCTAATCCCTAAGATGAGATATGTGGAAAACAATCAATAAATTTACATTATAAGACCCAAAAAAAAACATGTATACCTCCTTAGAATATTTTAGTGAGAATTAGTTTTAAGAGGTTGAGCTCATAATGTAGCCCATGGATTCTTTAGAAATGCTTTATTCCATGTGTGGGAATCACCTCTCCTATTCTACACTTTATTTTTGGCTTAGATTGGCTTTGGAATGAGAATTAGCTTAAGTTCCTTATGTAATTCAGCAAAGTAAGTTTGCATAAATAAGATTGTCTATAATGGCCAAAATCATTTGTATTTATAGAATTTTTGGATGTTTATGAAGATAAATAGTGTAGGTTGAATCTTTAAACTCATGATCACATGAATGAAGTGTGTAATATATTCCATTTAAGGCCTTCTAGAGTGTGAAATGTATGTTGGAATAATAGTGTAGTCATCGGTCATCTTGGAGTGTGTAAGAGAGGTGTAAGAGGGTGTAAAAGAGGTATAAGATCTTTTTTTCACCCCTCTTTCTCATTTAATTTATTTAGTAACATCACCTACATGAGGTAATAATTCAATTTTGAATATAAGAAAATAGGATAATTCCAAATCCATGGATTTTCATATTAGATGAATATTAGACTTGATTAAGTGGGATTAATCAAGAATTAGAAGAATAGTGGATTTTTTAATGTTTCTTATTTAACAATGAAGTATTCGCTTAATTTTACTATGAAGACACTTATAAATATTTTATTTAATTCATGATGCACTCAGTAATATTAATGATATAATACAATCCATTATCTTAATGAAGGATGTATTTTTGTGATTTTGGGATAAAATGGATGTTGTGTAGGTAAATTAGGTATATTGTTGATTTTTGGTTGAACTTGAATTTGATTACATAAATTTTATCTTGATTTTAGTTTAGACATGAAAGTAATTAAAATTAAGTGTCTACATTTTCCCCCTATTTGATAAGGTGTTTCAAAGCACTAAGAACAATATCATATTTTCAAAGAATGGAAAATTCATTAATAATAAATTTGATAATGTTTGAATAATGATGTCTTTACTCTTCTCTTTTGGAATTATGAGTTGAAAAACTCTAATTAAATCCCCAAAGGTCACTTGATTAGCCTTAGATGCCCCCTCAATGGGATGTTCAAGAATGAGTTTGAAAATGGATAAACCTTAAAAAAAAAGAGGAAGAAGCAATAATTTGAAAAATTAATGCATGGATAAAATTAAACAACTTGAGCTAATGCTTGCATGATTTGATATCTAATGTTGGATAAAAATAGAAATAAACTGACACCAAGTTGGGAGGAAGTAGGAAAGATATATTTCAAAACAAGAGACACACTTTGACTTGTCCTAAATAGAGTGAAATCTATAGGCTTGGAATTATAATAAATACTAAAAGATGGGATTGTCACCCAAAAAGATGGTCTTGGTTGATCATAATAATGTGCCCCTATAGGGAAGATTTAATCATTGATTCAAATAGTTTCCCTAGTATGTAAAATTTTATCATTGATTAGTCTAATTGCATTTCCATAGTAGGGTAGATTTTCATTTTGATAAATGATGATTAAGCAATGGATTAATTAGTTTTAGGATAATAGATAAGGATATCCTTTTGATACAATACTGCCTATGAGACTTCTAAAAATTGATTTTTGATGTAACAAGATATGGTATGCACCATTATATAAAACACCATGGTGTGATTATAATGATGACATATGTAAATAGATGGAATCAAGTACAACTATGTGGTAGGTAGCACCATGATGATGACCCTACTGACATAATGGATTGAGTTGAGGTGAAAACATAAAAAAGAAACAAATAAGCAAGCAACAAAGAAAGCAAACACAATCCAAAAATAAAATCAACAAAAAACATCTAGTTGTTTAAGAGGAAAATAAAATAAACACACCAAGAATAATAAAAATTGATCATTTTTCAAAAAAACACAAACATAGCATAACATAAACAATTTGTGAATCATGTATGCCTATGTGAAAGTAAGGCATTACTCTTTGATATTTTTGCCTAAGCTCTAGAGGGCAAATGATAGGTCAAAATAACCTCATATAAGCTAGGGGGAATAAAATAAAAATTAAGGTGTGGATGAGTTATCTCTAAATTCCCCATGCAAATGGACACTTTGTACATAGTCCTATTGACTTCAATCCAAATTTAGTTCTCCCAAGGATGTGAGAAAGAATAAAAATGATGATAAGAGACTTGATTATAGAAGAAGAATAGAAAAAGGTACATTCAAAAAATAATGAAAGTATTTAGATAACATGGTAAAAATGAAATGGAAACAATATTGGCTAAGATAGCCTAAGATGCCCCATGCATCCCATTGCTACCTACATAGTTTGTGTGGACCTCAAGTCGATGTATTTATCCCAATAATTGGATTTAAAATGAAGGAATGGTAATGTTAAATATGAAATTATCATGACTGGATAAGGGTTTCCTACCTAGAAAATGCATAAAAACATGCCATTTAGAACAAAGCCAAAGGCTATTGGTGAAAAATATGATAAAGTAAGCAAATATTTTACATCTTAATATCTCTCATGGATATTTTAGTCTCCTTTCAAAGCTTTTTTTATTTTTAGGTTATTTTTGGGATTTTCAAAATTTTAAGGTTTTTTTAGGTTGTTTTAAATGTTTTTGGAGTTTTAGGTATCTCAAATCAATTGAAAATTACAAGATGCATAAATTTTTAACTTGTAAAATAGTGAGATCATAACTTAGGTTACTTATGAAACAGTGAGAACATGGCTTAAAGTACTTGTAAAATAATGAGAGCATGGATTAAATTACTCATAAAATGGTGATAGTATGGCTTATATTGATTCCAAAATGGTGAGAGCATGGAAAATGGGTGACCAAGTTGATGTTAGAAATTGAGCACTACCTATATAGTCCAAATGGACCTAAAGTCAATGTAGTTCCTCTTTATCATAAGCTAATATGAATCAATAATAGGGTTGAAAATAGGAATGACACATGAAAAAAAATGGTATAGGATTTAACAATGGTCAAAAGATGCAATTCAAAGATCATCATACATGAAAATCATGTGTAAGGTAATCTAATATATTTCCTATCTTGGATGTGCTCATGATGACCAAATCTAAATAATTTTCTTGAAACTTTCTTAGAATTATGACATCTAAAATCATCTATTGTACTAATGAACCAAAATAAAAATTGGGATTAGTAATAATGTGGGGTAATAAGATCAAGATATACTGACTCAATTAGGACTATGATGAAGGAAAGGTGTTTTTAGGCCATCCCCCCAAGTAGGGGTCCTCATAAACAATGTTCAATCAAATCAAATGTAAAAATGTTTGAGATGAATAATATTCATGGCCTCATCTAGCTCTTATACATATAGTGTAGCTAACATGAATTCCCCAAATCCATATATAACTATGATGATGAATGAGACAAGCCAATTATGCTCAAAATTTCCCTTCTTTTCATAGGTGTCATTGATATTCATTTGGTTTTCTTTCCAATCTAGGTCACTAAGTTTAAAGTATCTATGTTTGATATGCTTTTAGTAGCTATGGTGTAACTTATTTTGACATGCTTGGAGATTTCTCAAATTAGCTACCTATTTTTCATCAAGTAGTTATAATCCATGAAGATGAGAAACTCTATATTCCTCCTCATCAATGATATCCTATAATGAAAATTTCAAGAAGGCAACTCAATCTCAAAAGTGATAATAAATTTAGAGCCATAAATAAGGGAGTATGGTGTGGATCCTATTAAGGTTCAGGTATTGGTACAATATTCTTAGAGGGTAGGAAATATTTATAGATTCCAGTTATGGCCAAAAGTATTATTAAGGATTTGGATCAGGTTTTTGTTAGATTCTTTGGCTTAGCCATTCCTTTGAGGAAAATATGTAGTGTAAAAGTGTCACTTGATATGGTATTTGGCATAGAGAGATTTTACATCCTTATTTTTAAATGATTTACCATTGTTGTAAATGAGGTTAGAAGGAATGCCAAAGTGAAAAATGAGATGATTTGAGATGAATTTTGAAATCTACTTACCAGTTTCCCAAGTGAGTGAAATGGATTCAACCCACTTTGTAAAATATTTGATTGTAGTAAGGATATGTTTATGGCCATCTAAATAAATAGGAGTGATTTTACCTATGAGATCAAGTCCCCATGTGGAAAATGGCCATGGTGTTGTGATCAGTAGAAGTGGTTGAGTTGTTGCATGAATGAGATAGGCATGATTTTGACAATGTTCCCAATTTTTTACATAAACACATGCATTGACCTCCATAGTAGGCCATTAAAACACTATATGTAGGTATTTTTTGTCAAATAGTATTCCATTATTGTGTTCCCCACAAATCCATTTGTATACTTATTTAAGTGATAATCTAGACTCTACCAAAGATAAAAATCAACGTAAAGTTCCATCATATACTCTATGATAGAGTGTGGCAAGGAGAATGGTATAATGGGAGGTATTATAAATTAAGGCTTTTTATTTTTTACTAAAAAGGTTAGAAGGGAGAATATGATCATAAAGGTAGGCATATATATCATAATACCAAGGTGAGATAGGACCAACTATATCACATACCCTTTAATATTCAAAAATCTCATAATATGGCCTTAAAATATGTTAAATAAAGAACTAGTAATTTATTACATGATCTATAATTGTTATCAATGAACTAATTATCACCATTTCATCAATAGTATTATTACAATATCTTTGGATATATTCAAATTGGATGTGTTTAAATTTATGTTTAATATGGTCCACCATATTCTTTTAAGGAATAAGTTTCTCATCTTTGGTTTAGTATTACTCTATCACTTATTGATAATTAGTTGATAATATCCATGAACATGTAATTTATTTATTCTCCGTGACACTACTAGATGAATCCCTATAATGAGTGTTTCATACTCTCATATATTTTTGGTACAAGAAAAAAATGTGGAATGATTTGGGAATGTGATCCCATTGTTGTGTTATGAATACAATGCTAGATTATGATCCATGATAACTGTGGTAACCATTAAAGTAAAGGGTCGAGTACTAAGGCTTAGAAGAATTATCATCCATATTCATTATTGATTCATCAAGGAAATTGAAAATGAGTTGCTTGGTATTTTACAAGGGTGTTTTGACAAGATGATATATAAGTGCCTACCCCTTAACGGAATTTTGATGTACATATTAAATCTCAAATTCACTCTATATCATGATTCATTTAGACATATGACTAGTCAAAGATGACTTAGAAAGTAGGTATTTGAGTGGGTCTAATTTGGAAATGATAATGGTCTTGTTGTTGAGCATATAATGTCACAAATTTTGGGAAAAAAACACCATGGATAGACATGATTTTTCAATTGAGTTATAATTATGTTCATAGGATACCAATGTATGTCTTAGGTAATATATATCACTTTATTTCCCTTGATCATTATGTTGTGCTAGGAATGCCCCCAAGGCTCATTTAGTCACTAAGATATAAATAAGTATGGTTTTTTAGGTTCATTTATTCATTAAGTGACTAAGATAAAATAGGTGGATTTTTTAAAAATTATTTTAACTACTCAAAGTCCTATTAAAAATTGATATCCCATGAGAAAAAGGTACC
The DNA here is from genome assembly GCA_037957365.1 of Torreya grandis. NCBI lineage: Eukaryota > Viridiplantae > Streptophyta > Pinopsida > Cupressales > Taxaceae > Torreya > Torreya grandis. Next base: position 146,975 of record JARHVA010002190.1, on the reverse strand, counting down.
CTTTTTATAATATGCGTGAAGGTATGGCATCTATCTACCAACTAATAAATAAACTTCCTCATAGATTGGATCTTTCCTTACAAGTTACAAGGTTACTTTAGAGTAGAAGGTGGAGGCATTTATATAATGGCCTTAACCTTGGCTAGATCAACTTCAATGCCCTTATAAGAGATAATGAAACATATAAATTTTCTTGAAGTAATTCCAAAGATGCACTTTTTAGGGTTGAGCCTTACTTTATATTGATGAAGTCTTTCAAAGATTATTTGTAATACATTTGGATGTCTTGATTTGGTCTTGGATTTTCCCAAAATATCATCCATGTACTATTTACCAATATTGTATATAATTTCATTAAAAATGATAGTCATTGCATGTTATGTGATAATGCCATTCTTGAGGCCAAATGGCATCACTTGATAGGAAAATTTCCCCATGGAGTGGTTAATGGTGTTTTATGTTGGTCTTTAGGTGTGATTTTGATCTGATAATATTTAAATAAACCATCCATAACATATATCATCTCATAACTTGATGTGGAATATAAAATCATATCAATGTTAGGTAAACTAAAGTCATCCTTTGGGCATTCTTTATTGATATCTCTAAAATCGATACATAATCAGATTCCTTGTGTCTTTTTGTTGACTGAGACTATGTTTGATATCTATTATAAATAATCTATAGGATGGATACACCCTACCTTAAAAATCATTTTTATAATTCTATTTTAACAAGTATGGCTATGTGAGGGTGCATTTTTCTCAGCTTCTACTTAATTAACTTGGCATCAGGGTATACAATGAGGTGATGTACAACCAAATTAGGGTCTAATATAATAATATATGAATAAAACCAAGAAAAAATGTGAACAAAATCTGAAATGAAGGTAGTAATAAGCTGACATTCTTATTCAGTAAGGGACCTACAAGTTTGATCCAATTGGGATCAACATATGTTTTAATATTAACTTTGATGGTATCCTACACAAATATTATGGAACCATATTATAGAATAGTTGTTAATGTGGTAATTTATCCTTCATCTTTGTCTAATGGATCTACTAGCTCATCGAGTTCACCCATGTAGGAAGGATTTGAATCACCAAGGTTTGGCAAAGGCTAGTTTGTAAATGCATGTGGGAAATATTGAGATAATTGATCAAATAATTTCTAATCTCTAAATTGATTCTTAATCAACATGAAGTTATAAGATCTGTTTGTGAATTGTTCCTTCACTCAGCTTGTTTGGAAGAAGGTTCTCAATCTGTGGGGCATTACATGGATTCATCAAAAGAATGTTGAACTTTCCCTCAAAAGCTGGTATTTCCCTTCAAAGAATCCTGAAGTTCTATTCTTATGGAAAATTACTCTTCCCCATGTCTGGTGGGGAATTTGGAAGGAAAGAAATAACCGAATTTTTAGAAACAAAGAGCTCCCTGGATGGGTGGTTGGCCAAAACATCATTAGAGCTCTAAAGGAAAATTTTTCTTCTCAAATAAATCCAAGATCTAATCTCAATGTGGATAATCCTCTGAGGAAGGATATTATTCTCAGTGAACCTGATAACCCCAGATCAGGTGTGACTTGGATTAGTCCACCTCAAGATTGGATTAAAGGTAACTTTGACGGTGCAGCAAAAGGGAACCCGGGAAATGCTAGTTGTGGTGGTGTTCTGAGAAACCATGTGGGAAGGGTTATTGATGCTATTGCAATTCCCATTGGTATATCTAATTGCCACATTGCCGAAGCTACAGCTGCCCTCCAGACCCTTAAATTAGCTGTGGACTCGGGATATTCCAAATTGTGGCTTGAAGGGGACTCTTTGAATGTTATAATATCCTTAATAATAAGAACATTGTGTCTTGGACCATAGAGGATAAGGTAAAGGAGATGAAAACTCTTTTGAACAAATTTGAAGAAATAAAAATCACCCATACCTACCGTGAAGCCAATCGTGTTGCAGATTGGCTTGCCAATTGTGCTGTCTGAGAAGGGCAAAAAGTGAGGTGGGATGAAACCTTAGTAAGGAACGTGGATTTAAGGGCTATCATTCGTCTCGATGCCACACATGTGAAAGAAGGGAGGATTGGAGTGTAATAAAATCTTAATGAGTAGGAGGAGTGGCAGCACGGGGAAAGGAACCTAATTATTAAAAAGCAAGGCCCTCAGTAGGGAGAAGTGGATCCTAAAAAGCCATAAACAAATTCGACGTCCCAATCAACTTGACAGCAGGAAGATCCAGGGTAATATCCACAGTAATCGAGTTTCAAAGAAAATGAGTATGGCACGTGAAAGGAAGGGAGAACCCCATAAGCAGGAGCCCAAGAGCTGTGCAGAATGGAGAGAGAAACCCCAAGTCTAGAAAATTATGCAGAAAGGAAATGTAACTAGCTACATGGAAAGACTCCATGGCTCTAAGCCGCATATCACGATGGCCTTCTTCAAAAACTGGTCTGACGACAGGGTCACCCTGCATGGTATAACCATAAATTTAACTGAGGATTTTCTTGTTGAGGTTACAAGGTTGTCAATGGAAGGAATCAAATTTTCAAAGCAGACCAGCATTTCAAATGAGGCGTTTTGCAAGTTCCCCAAAATGGATGAGGAGGAGCAGAAGTTGGTCAAAAATGGGGATTTTTATGAGCTAGATCAGATTAAAGGGATATGGAGGGATGTCCTAAGCTGTATAAGGGAGTACTTCATCCTAGATGATAGAAGCAAACGAGTGCATAAGTTCCATTTTGTCTTCCTCAACCACTTCAGGCATAAGGTTAGCTTGTCTTTTCCTTTCTATCTTTGCTACTCCCTGATTCAAAGCCTTTATGCTCATAGGAAAAAGGATTTGCGCCCTATTCTTCATGAAGGCCTAATTCTGCTTATTGAAGGCTATTGTAAGAATAGGGCACTGGTTAAGTATCCCAAACAGGGGAAAAATAAGTTGCCAGGGAATAAAAAGAAAGAAAATGTAAGCAGAAGAGGAAGAATTAAGACCCCTAGCCCTAATAAACAGAATGCAAAAGAAGAAAGGGGTCGGGAGAGATTTGAAGAACCTGAGGAGGAAAAATTAGAGGAAGAAGATGGAACAGAGAGTTGGGAAACCAACTCTAGTAATGATGAAGAAGGATCAGAGGAAATTGAAAAGGATAAAGTCAATACTGAGGAGGATTCTGTTACCAGAACAGAAGAGATGGAGGAAAACCAGAAAGTGGCAGAGGAAGACACTGTCCAGGAAGATCCTGGTGAGGACCCAACTTCTAAGAAAGAAAAGGAAATATCTGTCCAAGAAGATATTCAAAACATGGAGATGGAAATTGAAGATGGAATCAATGAGCGAGAACAAAAGAGCAAAGATGACTTCTTTGAAGAAGATAGGAATAACCCGAATAAAAAGTCTGAGGATTGGAGAGGAAAGAATCAAAATGATGAAATATACACCCCTATGACTTGGGTTAACAGTAAAGCTGAGTCTTCTTCCCAATTAGATTCCTGGCTGTGTAGCGAGATCATTGATCTCAAGAAAAAAGCAGAAACTTTGGAAGATTCTCTAAAAGCTGCTTGGAACAAAGTAAACAACATGGAAAATTAGTTAAGCGAGATCCCTGTGAAGCTCAAAGCTTACGAAAACAATCTCTGGGAGTTAATAAAGGATAACAGAAAGAAAATGGAGGAAGTAACGTCCAACATATGTGCAGCAGCTATCAATATAGGTAAGCGAGCTAATGAGGAGACCAAAGCACTAGAGGGTCCCAGCAAAAGGACAAGGCAAAGTTCCAGAAAGAAAGATACACAAAAAGGAGCTTTGCTGGAGGTTACCACCCAGGAAACTGCTTTGAAAGAAAAAGAAGCCATGAACTTGATACTGGAACTAGATGAATAATCTGGTCCTTCTTGTTGGTAAAGAAACTGGTACATATCATTGTTTTTCTTTTGTTAGCTTTTGTTTGTTGTATCTCTAGACTTTTGTTTCTGGGTTTTGACCGGATGTATCTTTGATGGTTTCAGGACCATTCAAAACCTGATTTTGCTACTTCTCTGTAGTGTTTTTTAGGCATTGCCTGTGGGCTTTGTTGTTCTTTTTTTGCTCTCTATTAAAGGGTTTTAGGGCCCCTTCAAAACCTACTTTTACCTCTAATCTAAAACATGAAGTTATAAGATTGTAGAAAGCTTGTGATTCATTTTAAATAGGCTGAAATTCCTCATCCAATGGTGTCTAAAATAGGTTTTCATGATGGGAGTTGTATTTTTCTTTACTTTTTCCCTTATCAAAAAGCACTTTAAAGAGGTTTTCACTTTTTGACCTCGATGTTTGATTTTATTTTTATGTTTATGTTACTAAATAAGTTCACCTAATCTATAAAGTAATTATCAAGGTCCAATGTAATAAAAAATCCATATTTGTGATCACTAAGTGGAAAATTATCTTTGAGGCCAAAGAATTTATAAATTGCCTCATCATTCTAAAAATCATCCAATGGTATGTATGAGTCTTGTCAGTCTTAGTCAATCAATTTGGGATGATGGAGGAAAAAAGGGGAATAAGATGGCATAAATATAATGGTATTAAAGTCAAATAGGTTAGTGTCAACCAATTACTTATAAATTCTATAATAGGACTCTACATTGATGTTGGCACTATTAGTTTTAGATGATAAAATAGTGTCATTCTCATAATATAAGGGGTTACTCATAAGTGGTTTATATATAATATATTTAATTCCTTTATTTTTATTAATTAATACTAGATCAATAAGTCCTTTATATGTTTTCCCTAAGCCTTTACCCTTATAGTTTTGACTATCCATTATCCTATTTGGAATAAGATACTTTGTGTTTCAATAGCAGGAGGTGAAATCAGCATTATACAACCATGAATCATCATTGGCCTTGATCTATTCTTATTATTGTGAAGTGGTTTTAATGAAAACCATTGGTCATTTATAAAAAGACTCCTACTTCCTATGCCATTCCATTTTGGGAAATTTCATTTTAGGTCTACCATATGATTTGGGTGTCCTAGGAAACTTGTCTATATGAAAAGCACTAGAGATTTTCAATTCCCCAAGGCTATTATCTTGAATATTAAAATGATTTCTATTATATTAAGTGGTATATATGAAGTGAAGGAAATAATACTTGGATCCACATAACTGGACTCAAGTAGTTGATCAATGATATCCTTTTCCTTTTTAGGGATAAGATCTATGCCAAGGTGATAGTTGTATCTTTAATATTCTAGTTATAATTGTTTGTAGAATTATTATGACTATAGGTCACCATGAATAATAACTTCTAACACATATTGAGGAAATTTGATAAATTGGTGGAGATTAGAAGGTACACAATGTAATTCATGAATCTATGTTCACGTAAGGAGCAAATTATATGATAGTTTTAAATCAAGAACATGGAAAAGAGTATTATGGGTTATAGGCCTAATGATAATAGGTAAGCAAATGGCACCCTAAGATTCTCACTCCTAATTATCATATGTATCCATAGTAATGGTACGTGAATGATGATCTACTACTATGTATCGAAAATGTTTAACCATATTTAAAGTTACAATATTGAGCCCCAAACTGTTCTTTATGAGGATTTGTTTAATTTTACATTAGGAAATGATTGATTCTATATAAATTAGGTTATTATGAAAAGGTGTAAGGGATGACATATCAATTTAATAAAAATTAATATTTTGGCATGGAGCTAAATGACTTTAAAAAGTTTGGAATTTGTCACATGAAATTTCACTTGGGACCTTAGACTGACATAGAATCTCATTCAATATGTTCTTATGGACATTTTATATATACAAAAGATATTAAATATAAATTTTCACTGGTTTAATTTGAATTTTTTCCATAATATCATAAGGTTTGTCATTAATAGGATAAATCAAATTCATATTCTAAGGTGGAGGACCTTGAAGGGGATTTTTGGAGGAAGAAGGTGTAGGACCTTAAATGGTAACCTTAGACTGTTAAGTTATGATCGTGTAACCTTGAGTTAGCATAGGTTTACTATAATTATAAGAAGAGGAGTAAGATATTGGAATGATAAATATTGATTGTTGTTTAACATTTTATCTATTACATGCCAAAGGAGGATTATCAGTAAATGGAGGTAGAGGTCTTATAATGGATAACAAAGGTCATCAATTATTGTTGTAATTTGTCTTAGGGTTTATAATAATGGTGGATATATGTTCAATAGTAATGAGGCCTACACATTGTAGTTGTGAGGGACATTATTATAGTTAAAATGATTGTAATGGGCATCTTGACCTTGATTTTATTTTTTTGTTGTTAATTATATCTCTAATTCTGATGATTAGGAGGTATATTCTAATTTTGATTATTAACTTGATGTTGATTTTTGTTTTGATTATTTTTGGAGTTATGTTGTGGAAAAGGGTTTTGATAGATACCAAAATTATGATTAGATGTCATGGCCACATTATCCAATGCTTGTTTCACCACTTTCAAGCAAATATTGAACAAGATTACAAAACTACATGCATATGTGAATGGAATGTCCTCTATCCTAAAGATAATCCTAAAATTCACTCTCACTATACTAATTAGTTTTAGGCTGATTTTCTAAAAATGGTTTTTGTAATAGCCAAATGATCATATTGGAAGAAACTAGCTTTTGGAAAATCATCCAAATAGGCTCACCAAGACAATTAAAAATATAATGATACTAACCTATTCTTGGAGGGGTTATTTTCAAAGTGATAGGTTGAGTAGGTGGGTTCGATTTAACAAGTAGTGGATGTACCATTTACACATGCAAATATTTCCTTACCCCATATCCTACAATATTTTCATTCATGTTGAATGGTTTAGGCTTCACAAATGTACTTGCTTGTAATTATGTAGGAACTTGTGTTTGAGTTTTATTTTGAGCGTGGTTTTAATAGTAAATATTGATTATACCATTGTTGATGAGCGATTTCTCAATATTTCTTCTA